>MU388745.1:0-399179 GCA_022578815.1 Xylariaceae sp. FL0016
CCCCCCCCCCCCCCCCCCCCCCCCCCCCCCCCCCCCCCCCCCCCCCCCCCCCCCCCCCCCCCCCCCCCCCCCCCCCCCCCCCCCCCCCCCCCCCAGCTTGCGACGAATCACCGCCTGCACTGAAGATGTCGCGATCATCGGTTAAACGCCAGATACTGGGGCAGCGGTCGCAGCACAGGTGCGGCGGTGCGCAAGGCTCTTTCTTCTTCTACTTCTTCTTCCCTCGCTGCTTTTCGAGAACTTGTGACCTCCTGGAATTCGCGGAAATAGGGGAGCGCATGGATACATAGCAGCTAAGGCACACCGGCCCCAATATGAACAAATGCCCAATCGTTGGTCAGTACTCTAACTGTACCTAAGTACTTGACGAATAAGATACTGTACTATGGGTACTGTGAGCTTCCCACCCACTGGTGATCTGCACGGTACGGGCTGTGTGTGTACCTACTGTATTGCGCATGTACTAGCGCAGGTTCGCGGCTGGAGGCAAGGCAAAATTTCGGCGTGTGTTTGGGACAACGCTGTGTCGAGTCCTCTGTATCCATTTTGTTTTCTGCTGTCTGCTACCCTGTCCCAAGGTCATCCACCAATACCACCTCCACAGTCCCGCCCTCGGCCTTCTATCGGTCTGTCTATTTTTTCTGCTCAGGATACATGCAATGGGAGCTGAATTACGCCTGACCAGTGATCGGTGCCCCGATGCCGTACAAACACCCGACTTTATGAGTCAGCCGACCCCAGAAGCTATCAGAGATCGGTACCGGTAGGGCTAGCGTTTGTGCCCAGTGCCACATCTGGGCCCCAAGTACCGAGCTGTGACAGGTCGAGAGGGGAGGGCGAATGACGCATTTTGGGAGGTCAAAGAAAGGCTGCCGAAGACGACGATCCGTCATCCGATTTGAAAGGTGCGCAGTTATGTGAAATGATTGGCGTTCTCTCTACGTGCAGTCATTTCCCTTCATTGCTACCTACTTGATAGAGCCGTTGCCTTGGACTTCAACTGGTCTACCAAGTAAGGCGCATGGCATGATATGGTGTGAGGTAGGTATGCGTTGCCCGCTGCGATCTAGGCACCAGGTGAGACACAGTTTCTACCTCATAGAATAGCTTCTGTGACCCTGTCAGGCACGCACAAGTCAGTCTAAATATTTCCAACAACAAGCAGGCAAAAGGCTCTCGCGGGGATAGTCCCTGATCTGGGCGTCTGTGATCCTAGCCGAAGCTGCTCGGCCTGGAAACCCTACAGTATCTGGTTACACCCGGCTCCACCTTGGATGGACGGCTTTGGTGCCTTGATATTCGCAGTGGTTCGCGTACCAGTTGCCACGACATGGGCTTTGGACTCTGGAATCGGCGAGCCAATGGTCTGGTCGTCCGAATCGGGATGCCGTCCAGTAAGACTGGCATCTCACCATCGGAAGGGCACGCCTTACAAGCCTTACGAGATTCGCACCTTCTCAGCTGCAGGAAAAGGCAGACGTTCGATCGCCGTCGAGCATTTGCATTTTTCTACTATGCAGACTGCCGGAGCAGTCAGAAGTAGCATGAAGACTTAGTGACGAGTGTGCGGGAGTACAAGGCCCCAGCGATAGAAACCCTGCTGCGAAACGCGTGCATCTGGCCTGCCCTAAAAATTCATCATTTCTTCGTCGCCTCATACTCCTGACCGGAGAACACCAGAACTAGCAGTGGATGTGCCGCATACTCCAAAACATATAGCGAACACGGTGAAGTTATTGTGTCAATCTCAGGCGATGTGCCATATCCAGGCGTACTGAATGACAGCGCGCCAGAACGGCTAATGGCAAGGATAGGGTAGTCAGGACTAACTAGACGCGAACCAGGAACATGTGGTTGGTTGAGTCCCCGGCCAGGTGTATATGGATTCACAACCCACGAAGCTTATCGAGAGTTTTGCCGCCGTGACTTGGAAATGAGACTATCTCGGGGACGCAGGGCTGCATGATACTTCACCTCCATTAGAGCCAGGGTTCCCATCATGGTTCGATGCTTACCGAGTCTGTCTGATTCGAGAACCATTGATGATGATGATGATGAGAGTGCAGATTACCGGTAAGGTCTAGAGTGACAGCTACCATTCCCGCCGTCAGGAAAAAGCGTTGCTACAACAATGAATAAACTATCTGTAGTCGCTGCAGATGTCCTATTCTTGCCAACATCGTCATAGTTTCCACTGCTTTGATCGATGGAGTGGAAGGGCTTAAACTTGTCTTTCAAGTAGTAATAGTGGAGCAAAAGGTGGACCGGCAATCTATTCGGGTAGCAAGTTTCACCTACTTGAAGGCACGGCGAAAGGTACAGGGTAAGAAGCCATCTCGGGCTGAGCTGGAGCAATTACAAACAGGTGACCGGAAACGGCAGCAAGCTTTGGCCTCTTCTTTCTTCGGTCAATGGTCCCCATACGGTCCCGAATCGAAAACTGCCTCGGCGCTTGCGCGCATTGTCTTGTAGGGCTATGTGTTAGAGGCTGGACCATGCTCGCGGCAATTTTGAGCAAATGGACGAGCAACTCGGCACACAGACTGTCGGGCCTATTGGTACTCTAGCAGAGCACACAGAGCTTATTTGTATCGCCACTGTGGGGTGTGGTACAAGAGAAAGCCTGACATATACCAGGAAGCGTGGCATGTACAGCGAGGAGGAGCCACTTACTGGATGCGTCGATGTGGTCTGGGGGATAGCAATGCACTACGGTTGCGGCCTGTACATGAGATACCTTTCACATGGGTATCCCCAAGTACTGGTGATAAAGTCAGTGTATTGGCTGCAAGCGGCGGTATTCAGATGTTGTTATTGTGTGACGATGTTGGTCGAGGTCGAGAACAAGGAGTATAGTGGAGCCGAGGTCGCTTAGACAAAGAAATTTCCCAAATTCCAAGTTAAACAAGCCGGCGAACCACCAATAGAAACCACAAAGCCCAAACAGACGCGCGGGTGTTGGACGTGACGAGTGACATGGTGACAGCTATAGTCTGTTGATACCTACAGGTAAGCGGTCGAGTCTAGCCGCAAGAAGCATGGATGACCAAGGGGTCTGTGATAATCGATGGAGTTCCGGAGCTACTGTATAGCTGGCGGTTGGCCTCTTGAACGGGCGGGATCTAAGGTAGGTATCAGGGGGTCTTCCAGGGGTATATGACGGCGCGGTGATGGCTCAATGGTCAGTCATTGATGGTCGACTTGAGGAGGTCCACATCCAGCTAAAGACAGGGGGAAGTTTTCCTGGCAATATGGCACTCAACATAAGATGTAAAGTAGACTATGTATGTCGATGGCTCGAGGGGCACTACCGGTTTGGCGCGTTGACGCATTAGGACGGGAAGCCCGCGGCGGACCGAGGCTAGAGCCTGCAAGTGACAGCAAGGCAGTGAGGAGGACGAGTTCAAGGTAATGTAAGGCAAGCTAAGGTGAATATAGATAGGTAGGCGGGATGGATGCGGCAGATCTAGGTGATCAAGTAAGGAGGTAGGACCAGATGAAGCATAACTCAGCCCTACTTGCATCCCTTAAATGATCCTCCTCTCATCCTCATGCCATAAACCCCAGCTATCCAGGATGATCACTACCGGACAGGCAGCGCATGTGTGTGGGCATCGGAGTCCAAGCTCTCCTCGAATGGTTGAGTAAAAGTTGATTTTGAATGCCTGCCATCTACTACGCTACACTGAGTGATAGGAGTTATCAGTAACCTAGGTCGTCAGTATTTCCACATGGTCTGGCATGGTAGCCATGGCCTGTAACAGGTTTCTCGGCCTGTAAATTCTCCCCGACAAGGGCCTCACTGACTTGGAAGCTTTTTGGGCGGTCGAAGTAATGCGCACAGGACAAAGCCAGTCTTCCCCATCAAGTAAGAGTTAGGTACCTAGTAGTAGAGAAGGCAGTGTACGAATCGTTGAATGAATACAGGATAGATCGGCCATAGCTGTCTCAGAGCCTACCTGGAGACGCATCCAAGATGGAGCAGGGGAGCCTAAAGCGGCATGACTCTGGTCGAAGTGGACGGAATAGGTGTGGGATGCGACAAATGATGGCATGAGCAAGACGATCAAGAGTCCAAAGTGGGAGACTGGTAGCTGGGCAGACTGGTAGCTGGGCAGACTGGTAGCTGGGCAGACTGGCTTTGGTAGCTTAGGTAGGTACGTAAGTAGGCATGGTAGGTAAGGTAGGCATGAGGTGGGTTGAACGGGTTCGTAGTGCTAAGCTGGGGGGTCTGCCTAGGTGCACTTTGTATTTCGTCTGTCAACGGAAACAATGGCGATCTATGATTGGTTACCGACGGGCTGGAACCCAATCAGACGAAGACCAGGAGTTGCCGTACAAGGGGTGTCTGCATAGCCCCCTGAAGCCCCTCTCCTATAGGCGCTAAGCGCTTGTGTGCTGCAACCCCCGGGCCAACAGCTATTTGGCCCCCGTTCTCCGTTTACAGTTGTCCGCTGCTTCCCATTCTCCGCTCTACAGTAGCTGCCGTCACTCAGGTGAGGAAGGCAGTCAGTCTATGGACCCAAGGACACCTGCCTCATGCCATCAGCTGTACCTGGCTTGCATGATTATTTCCAAGTGCACTGCGAATGAGCGTCATCTTACTTCCTTACCCAAATCATCGAGTCCAGCGATCAATCATTGGAAGTGGTAGCCATCCTACTACGTGCAAGTCTCCAGCTCAGTCCCAGAGCATTTCTAGTCAAACGCTGCTCACAAACCTCCCCGCCAGCGCATCTCCTACGATACCTACCTTATCTGCCCTCCCTTTTCATTTGGCCTAGGACAGACACTACACTGGACGTTTCTGGCTTACGTGTCTTCTGTATGTGAGAAATAGCTCCTCCGAGGTAGATGCCTAAGGTAGATAAGTGTGTGGGCATATTGATTGCTCCGCCGTTTCAATGGAGAGACCATGCGAGGTTTAGTGGTATCGCGTCATCTTGAGTTGAGGAGGTACATATGTATGTATGTATGGGTTGACAGATTGACGGGTTGCTGTCTCCCCACTCGCAAATGCCCTCCTCCCCTCCCCCCCCCCCCCACTCCTCGCTTCTCGTCGCTCTGCACACCCGTCCCCCTGTCTCCCTCACTTGAGGTCTACCCATGTAGGTAGGTCTGTGTGGTCTCCTTACCGACTGCGATCATCGTCAGTCTTGTCGTTCGCCATTGACGCGACGTCAACTGCCTGCGTCCTGCGTCTTCGAGTGAGCGTTGCGCGACTGCCGCCTGCTGTGGTTCTGCTGCGCGAGTTGGAGCAATTGTCCCAGGCTGTCGGGTCCAACGTTGCAATTGCTTGCCCACGAGCAAGTCAAAAGGGTCGTTTCTCTCGTGATGCGTCTGCAGCAATGCGCCAATCGAACGCTATCGACGTCGCGGGTTCTTGACGTCCACGCTGCGCGACAATTTAGACGCCCGAATGCAATAATGCAATGCATATCTGCCCGTCTTGTTTACCATTCCAGCTTGGTCGGGGCACCTCGTCACCCCGTGGACCTACCTATCACAGCGCTGGCACAGCCGGGGATCTACAGGGAAATGGACCCCACGGCCTAGTGCCATGCATGGTCCTCGACACCTGGGCATGGTGTCGATATGCCTAGGAATCTTTGACTAGGAACCTTTGACTAGGAACCTTTGACTCTCTACAGTGAGAGTCCGTCGCATTCACCTCACCGCGGCCGATCGATCTCTTCCGTTTCATCTACGACACCGTACGTACGTAGTTCTCGTTGCTCGAGAGTGTAGAAGCAGTCGAGCTCCCGGTTTGCTTAGTATCGCGATACATAGAGCATCAAGGTGGTCCGAGACAGCAATCAAGGTTCTGACATATCCTCCATGTGCCGCGATTGGCTCGTTTACTTGCTCCCCTGTATGCCGTCTTCACTGTCCATGTCCAGTGGCATATCCAGCATTCCGTACTCATCGGGGTCTCGTCTGGCCCAGGCATGCATTGGCCCCCCGTCAAATGGATGCCATATCTTAACAATTATGCTGTACATGTGTCTGTTGTATGTATGTATGTATGTATTTCACCTCAATTTGATGCATGATCCCACCTCCCACCAGTCCGTGCTCATGAATCTCCACGGTGATCAACTTGTCTACCCGCTTCTTGCGTTCACCACCTAGACAACCGAGATCAGTGTGGCCCGCCGATCGTCGCGCTTCTGGCCCAGTTCGATATTTTATCGACTGACCTCGGGCCTTCAACCATAGCCTTGGGATCAGAGGACTTCGCTATCTCCTGCTCAGTCAAGGCCTGCTGTAGGCCACTTGCCCGTGTGCATGAAGGACTCGGTGGATGGTTATTATCCTGCGCACATGCTGATATGACTTGAGCGATCGAATTGTCATCTGCTTTGTGCCGTGCTAATGCAGTATTGGAATTAAAGAGCTCTCGTCTTCAAGCAAATCAGAGCACCAATAATGTCCTGACGTACTAAGGCGGCCTCTTGCAAGTGTAATATGGTCTCGCCGAATGTGGACAGTCTAGGTTCCTGGAATGGAGTTACCGGTATAGCCGCCGCTCCGCTAAGCAGCCCGAAAACCCGAGCATGTCCAATCTCGACAATTATGTACGTCCATGAAGGTAGCAAATACGGAGAGTCAGTCGTTGAAACTCTTGAATTGGACTCGGGACGGTCGCCCTCACTACACCACGAGGCCTCGCGCAAACCCATCTCAGGGTTGCAACCCGTTTCTGCCTGTTCGTCTATGCCCAACCCCACAAACGTAGCGCTGTTCGCAAAGCGACCAATCTGTGGGATCACAGAAACTCTGGGGATGCTGGAACTGAAAGACTGTTGATGCAATGTCGAAGTGTCATCAGGTCTCGACGACGATACATTTCCATCTCAGTCATTTGATTGGCGTAGTGGTCCTGATTACTCACTTCCCCCAGACGTACCTACCGCTCAACCTTCATGCGTTACTCACCGTGTCACCATCCCGAGATGGGCCAAAGCCGTTCATTTGTTCCAGGTGCCCCACGGTATCGTTATCTACACCGGCTCATACAGTCCACGTTCAATTTGGTACATAGCGCTTAGCAATCACAAAGCACTCTGTTCCTCAACTTGATCTTTCGTTCATTTTCGGGTTGGTGGTGACTGCCGAGTAAGTCAGTCTACGGTTCTGCTACGGTCTGCCTGACACTCATCCGCCAGGACATGGACGGTACGGGTAAGAGGGGTCGGGGAGCCCTCATCTTAGAGAAATTTTGCTGCTATCCTCTCATAAGGGCTTAGCGCCAGCACAGCTATTCTTCCCGGCGTCTTGAGTTCTAGCCGAATTCCTGGGCCGCATACCCTTGTAAGAGCATCCCCCCAAGCCAAGGCGACCCCCTGCAACACAAACGTCGAGGGCTTGTATCGCAGTACGGAAACCAGATCCGTACTGGAACGAAGGCGACCTTGTACCTGAATGGCATCTGTGCTCTATGTTCATCGGCGCACAGTTTGGCTTGTTGTCGGACACGGATATTCAATATTTGGCTGCCGACTCGGGATCGCTTAGTCTCCATTGCGTAGTAGATGCGATCGGTTTTTACTATGTAGGTCAACGCTGCGCTTCCCGCTCTGCCTGGGTTAGACTGATCTCACTTCCGCTGTGCTCTATCTGGCTTCCCTTCCATAGAGGTCTTTTCTCGGAGTGGCCATGAAGTTACCCAACTCTATTCCACCCCAGACGACCCATTTCCCAGGCCCGGCTCAGCCTTGCTCTCCCACTCCCGACTTTATGGTTGGAAACGGAGAGAGTCAGCCATCGTCCCAGGCGCTTAATACCATGGGGCCGCCTCTCGGCTCCGTCCACTCAATATTTCACGCCCTGGTGTCCTTCCATCCTCTCAGTACAGAGTCCGCTATGAGCCCACTCAATAAGCCCGGGGGGGGGGGGGAGTGTGTTTTGGGCGGCTACCATGTAGGTAGGTGAGTATGTACCTATCATGCATGCCGATGCATTCTCCCCCTCCCAGAGCTCGCCTTCTATGTGAACCCTGCCATCTTCTACGCGGATGTACCTTGATGCCAGGGTCCGATACCTAGCTTCATGTCACTCCTCAAGTACATGGTGACAGCTGCTTGAAGGTATGGGTAGGTACATACTGGGATAGTATGTACCGTCTAGGGACCCTCAATCCTATACATATGTCGCTCTTCCTCACTTCAAAAAATCAACCTGCTACGAGCAATGAGGCTTTGTTCTCTGTATAACACGCCTTCATCTTCTACTTGACCCATTCGGCCACAGCCCAGACAGGCAGAATCTCAGTTAAGATCCTCTCAAACATAATCTTATTCTTTTTATTCAAGACCGCCGAGTATATCACGACAAATGTGCGCATATAACTCTGCCGTGCCTACCACGCCACCATCTAGCAGTACTTCTGACATCGAACACATACCGTCAGATATAGAATCGCCGACTACCACTCAGAACCTCAGAACACTACAAATCTCGCTAAAGATGGACGACCAGGCATATATGCACTCCAGAACTGCTCACATGCCTGAGAATATACCAGGAGATTCGGGCCTACCTGAAGGCAGACGTTCTTCTGCTACCCCCTCTACTTCTGCCTACGACACACATGATATCCCAACAACATATTCTTCCGTACGTCCAGACCTAAGCTTAACCTCAGGCGAGTTCCTCCGTGAGTACTGACGCATTGTATATAGGTAGCACATTTCAACGCGTACTCTGCACCACCATATGACTCGTCTCTACCAACACCAACGTCTGTCGCTGGCTCACCGTCTTTGTCAGAGAGATCTGCCTCTAAGATGATGCATTCCTCTTACAGCCAACAAGGGGGAAACTCCCAACAGCCAACGCCGCCGGGTACATCGCGACCATGGAGCTATCCTGTGCATGTGACGACTGCAGCTTCGACAGCACCCATGGCGCTGCACTCTACCGCCGACATCATGGAGATGCATGGGCTGGAGACGTCCACCCACTCCTCTCCAGAGGGACAGGAGCCGATGGGAAACCCAACACCACAATTCCACTGGGGTCAATACAGCGTGTCGACCGATGCGCACGATGAATTATCGCCCCCAATGGCCCATCATCCCTTGTTCCCGAGCCAGCTACCCAGTGTTGCCCCATCCGCTCTGATTAACTCGACGTCTAATATGCCGCTGGCGCCAGCGCCATCTCACGTTCCAATGTTACAATCATCTCCCGATCCCCACGACATGACGCACGCCATGCACGCTATGGATGGCTTGCCGACAAGTTACACCAGCTTTGCACAGCAGCATCCTACTGTTCTCTTTGATATTGCACCAGCCTATAGCTCAAGGAGATCCTCCAAGGCAAAGGCCGCACGGGCTAACCGAAACAGCAAGAAGCAGCGGGCTTCGAGTCGTGCTGATGGACAGCAAGGGTCAAGCTCGAGTAACGGACTGCAGGGGAAGTCAAACCGTTCGAACGCCAAGACACTCACATTAAAACAAGACGCCCCCGAATGTGACAAGTATCTACTCGAGCTGAGATGCCAAATGGACGAGGACAGGGGTAAAGGCATGTGGGACCATATAGCTACACTATACAAGGAACGGTTCGGGCTCAAGGAGAGGGCAGGTCTGCAGATGCAACTGACCCGTGCTGTGATGAAGCATGGTGAATGGCCCGCGGAGGAGGTAAGCTGACTCACCCTACCTGGCGGAAAGGAGGACTCAGTTAACATGACAACTAGGATGAGGCGCTACGACAAGCCGCCGAGGAATGGGAACGACGACGCCTTACCGAAATCAAAAAGCTCATGAAAGATTTTGGTGGCTACCAGGCATGGGAGTGGAGAGAGGGACACATAGCCAAGCGTCTGGTCTCGCTAGGCATCGACGAGTTTGACGAGGACGAACCCAACAAGAGACCACGGAGGCAACGCAAGAACGCTGTACGCAAGCACTCTTCCGCCAGCCAATGGCCCATGCATCATCTGTATGATCAGCCGCCCGAACTGAGGCCGGTGACCGCTGAGCAAGAGGCCTTCCTCCTGGATGAGTTCTGCAAGCCAGGCCCGCTCTCTCCAGAACCAGACATGATGCAGGGCGTTACCGAGGATGGGTGCCTCTCGAGGATGAGCGCAGATCGTGACCCTGGAGAGGACCAAAGCGCCCGCGTGGCAAAGCAAGCCTGTGACGCTATGCTCGCAAAGAGCTCAATATATCCACCTATGGGCCACCATCATAACGGCTAGATCTTCCAGGCGGTAATAAGGACTGTACATAACTCCAACCAGACTACGCGGGCAGACCAGTCAGATTTCGACGTTCGAAAACGAGATACCCTTTCCTTCCTTCAACGCGGCACATTCCACTGGCGACGAGCATGCTTTTTCCCCTCCTTCCTTCAGCAAGCGACAGGCGTTGGAGACTACTAATTTTCTATTTTATCGCAAGATCATTATTGTTACTATTGCTAGCAAATACTATTGAACACAGATGTAGAGGAGTCACACTCGCAAAAGGCCAACTCAGCTATACCGTCATAACATCAACCATTTGCTGCGGCGGAAGCAGGCATGTACCTAGTATCATAGACTTCAATCAAGGCATACGATTTCGACTTTGAACAAATTCCTGTCAATGAAACATGTGGCGCTATAAGTAGCTTCTGTGGCATTGGCATATTCTATACTCACTTCGAGAAAACCCCCCTCCCCGGGCGTGTTATCTGTTTAATCACGACGTTACAGCGTTATACAGCGTGGGGAAATGACTCGATTTATCGTCTTCTGTCAAATTTGAGGCTTCAACAGTAGTCATGGACTGTGGGAAAAGAATACGAATATGTAGCTTTTATGCTAAGTCTCTAAACGCTCTCGAGCTGCTTCAACATACAAAGCAGATATAGAATCGAAGTTGGAATGACAACGATCTTTATCTAGACCTGTAGGAAAGTCGACAGCCAAATGGGCAGATGACTACACACCTCCTATGTAACCTAGATAGACAACACTGTAGTGTATAGCTAGACCGACCATTCAATTGACCGAATTGCTTCCTTTCATACAATATCACAAGCCATCGTCATATGCTTTATGACAATGACTCTGACCGATAACTGACCACGGCACTCCCTGACAACCACCCGTTTACCTTAGAGGGGGGACTCATGTCCTACTAGTATCAGATAGTTACGCCACCACACCCCGACCTGTCCCTAGTACCAGCGATCATCAACAAGATTCTGACAAAGCCCCCCGTACCCGTTGGCGATGATACATCATAAAGCGACACAAACACTGTCCTGGGACCAATCGTGTCACCCGCAATGACGATAGCTGCATAGATCAGGACCGCGCATAACAGTTCGTCATAGTCAGACATATGGGCAGCACTTAAGCGTCTTACGTGGACTCCTCCTGGAGATTCGCTCTCTCCAGGTTGCCCGCTGAGGGCGAACTGATTGGGCGGCCGCCGCCATGGACGATCGAATCATGCACCATGCAGCCCTACGGGCTCACGCAACCTCCCGCACGCCGTGGCGTTGCGTGGACGACCTAGTGACCTACTGATCTGCCTTACGAGTATGTAGTGACGCTCAGATGGGGCCGGGCGTGCTGCAGGCGTGTGAGCTGCAGTCAGCAATAGGTATAATGGACCAGGTGTTAGGTATCACCAGCTGCGTCGCTCTCCGCACCCTGGCAGCACCCAGGTAGAAGATGACCTACCTCGAAGCTCGGTGCCTTCCATCGACGCGATTTCAACGCTTCCAAACCCTCGGATGTGCGAGCGAAAGCGAGGCAGTAAATCGGCGGCCCGCGTCTCACGATTCGCGCTTGTCCTGATGGCGCAGGTTCTGATCTCTTGATGCCCAAGCCAGGACAACTGCGCCTCCCTCTTGCAGATGGGCGATGGTGAATTGAGGAGGAGCCAGGGTATGTCAGCAGCTCCTTGAACGCTCGAATCAGGACCGGTAATATCCAAGGTAGTACGGCAGCGCGTGCTCAGACGCAAGGGCACTCACCATACGAGATGGGGCAATGTATCGAGCGCGATAGGCCGGTGGCGGGGTTTTTCGCAGCGGCATGTTCGGGACTATGTCGGGATATGGATACATACCTAGGTAGCTGAAAGCCTTAGGTATGGAGCCTGGTATGGATGGGTGTGGTTGACGAGGAAGCAAGGGCTATTATTAACTCAGCCTACTTGTTCCGCCGTGGTTACGCTTCTATCTAGGTATGCGGCACTCAACAATCTGGGGCTCGGCCGGGTGTAGGTGTCCGAGAGGGGGAAGGGGGAAGGGGGAAGGGGAAGGGAGCAGACGTGCTAGCCCATGCTACCAAGTATGCCATCTCGTGCTATGTGACAGCCATCATTCATGGGGGTCTGGGAGGGTGTGTATCTTGTGTAATGGAACAAATTAAAAATGCACGAGGATGCTCTAGAAGTAAGTGAGGACTCGATATTGGGACCCTGATGCGCTATGATAGGTATGTACTGGATACAGGAGCCCACGGTCCTCAAAAATTGGCACGAGTAGGGCAGCCAGCGCCTGCGCGGTGTGTTGCCTCGAAATGAAAGACCACATCTCTTGTGCACCTACAACGTTTCCGCATGGTGAGGCTTCGCCACTACTATTCGCGCTTGCTGGGCCTATCCTGGCTAATGGGTGCTCTCTTTCGCGCTCGGATGATGCGATTGCTTGCACCGCCATAGCATCACACTCTATCTTCTCTCCCTCTCTTCGTTCTTATTCCGCGTGGTCGGGTCTCAACCGCGGCTACTGCGCCTAGCGTACGGCTCTTTCGTTGTTGACCATGCGTGTCAGTTGAGTTGTCTGGATGCATGTTTGGATGCATGTTGGCAACACAGCACCAGTGACCTCCGTGGTTCTCAAGAGCGGCTCATGAATCCTGTGCCATGCTCCCGCCAGTGAGTCTCGGGCACAAGCGCGTCAAACGCCGCAATCCGCGGTTTCATCACGAATAGTAGTATGTAACACATAATTGTACCGTCTGTCCAGGGATCACGCATCTGGCCACCGTTCGAAATGGTGTCACTAGCGAGATCTGATTTTCCTACCCCTTGTAAACGGACCTTGACCCATCTCAGCGAGATGAGTCCACTTCACTTACGTGGACGTAGAGCGTGTAAATGTCGGATATCGCTGCCATTGGCTACCGACTGTGCGGCGTCTTGAGATTGGGGGCCAAATGCGACTCTGCCACAGCCAGACCTAAATGATCATGGAAGGATCCTCGTCCTGCTAAGACAGTGCCACCGCATTGCCAAGCATCCGCAATCCTCTTGACCGTTGAAACCGTGCCATGCGCCATTTGTCTAGACCCATGTATGTGATGGTCGCTAGGGCTGAGGAGCCTGCAGTGAGATTCCTGGTGAGACCAATTAGACTCATGAACAGCAGTCTGAAATCCAAGGTTTTAAGGTTGGAGCCGTTGGGTAATTTCCTTTGCTCATCTTCACTGTAGATTGACCGTCACATATTGTCCTACCATTGGATATAGGGATGTTGCGGTTGAAGGTAGCATGAGTAGGACTCAGCTAGATTTGTCGGGAAGTGGACACGGCAAGGATATAAGGTTATGACATGAAGGTCTTGGTTGCCGCCCAAGAGATGACCATACCGTGTACTGATCAACCGGGTGCGGAATCACACAAGCAGCGACTGCCAGAACCTGGCAGTATCTGAATCGGACGAAACGGCGGACACTATCGCCAGGCTCATGTTCTCACCGCCGCCGCAAGCAGAGCCGAGAATAGACTAGACTTGGTGGCTTCGTAAGGATAGCAATTGGCGGCAGCGACTAGACTGCGACCACGCAGTCATGTCGTCCAGTGAGAGGCTTTGCGGTTAATCAGATCCGAATGCCTGGGAATTGGGGGCGGGTCGGCGGTTTCGGACAGACGCAAACGCACGTGGGGAGGCTTTTCTCATACAGCTTATTCCATGACGGAGGCTGGAAAGACGAGAGCGATTGGTGAGTTGCTGAGATCGCACGACGTCGAAATGGGACTCACGCAATCCCATGCCATGATTAGGAACGGGAAGGTTGCAACTTGGCTCAATGTTCTTCAGCCACTACTGGATGCCAGACCCAGGGAACTAGCTTTTCGTCACACGAAGTATGAACCGGGCAGTCCTTGTACACAATAAATCATTCACAGCAGTTCAACTCAGCCTGATTGATCGACTTCTGAACTCACACCCTCCCCAATATCAGCCGTGCCACTACTGTAGGCTTACGTACCCTGCCAGTATCGGGATGAACCTGGAGGATCAATGCTGTCCAGCAGGTCGAAAGTGACGGACGAACACAGTACAGGTCAATGGTCTCCCTCGAAACACTTACCTCGGAGGGACTGGCTGCTGTCGTTCCGGAGCCATACGGACCCGCGATGGGGTCGAGACAAGAGGATTGATGATCTTGTAGACCGGCAACCTCTTGTTTGATAGATTCGAGACGTGGAGTCTTTCAAGGCCAAACTTTGAACCGATGACTCCTGTCAGACTTTAAGTCGTCTCCGGAGTCTTTGGATGACCGATAGCGCTGTGCTTGGTGATGGCTTTGTGCATGTACGATCTCCATCACCTCCATCACCTTGAGAGAGATTGCTCAGCCAGACTTGAGTTAAAGACTTCTGGTTGATCTGGGTACATAGTTTGAGGCACGGACCTGGGAAGGTGATCTTCAGCGGGGTGAGTGTAGTGGCGAGCTGCGACTCGAGCAAGCTGATCTCTCCCCACATTCTGTACCCTACATACCTGTGCCATTGTGTCGTAAAATGGCGCGTACTGTACGTCAACCACGTCTTCTCCGGCAGGGCAGGGGCATCCGTATCACACCGGAATGGACGACATTTGGAACAGTCGAGTAGCCAAGCCTAGACGCTCAATGCTAGCGGCAGTACTTGATGCTCCTGCTCGGGCAGGTAGAGCAGATCGCACGCGACTTAGAACTTCTCGTTGTCCCGGTTTGATAACGAGAAGACGCAGATTCAAGACTGATATTCAGTGGAGCAGTCGCGAATCGTACCATGACGGCGATAAACAGGAAATAAATTAGTGAGCGCGCATCGGCGCTTAAATATGTTAAAGTTCAAATAGTTAAGTGATTGAGGATACATACCTAAGGTACCCAGGTACTCACTAACGTTGCACAAACATGTTATGCGTGTACGTGCGTCAAATTTGCACAGAACTGAGTATACTGGGTTTCGAAACATGTTCGATACGTACCTACCCTACTTTACCTACCTGATGAATAGTAGGTAGGCATTGTGCGTCTAGATTTCTTCACACACCTAGGAACGGTCAAATTCAAGTCTACATTCACTCCGCAATAGTCGTGATATACTGTTCGGTCAAAAAGCGCACAGAAGCAATGCTTTGCCAACAACCCTCTACCCAAGGACCGATTATGGTGATGCTTTTGTTTGGAGACGAAACAAGACATGGCGAGGTGACTTGGACGAACCGCCATTTGCCCACCTGTGTCGCAGTGTCACCGAAGTGATGATGAACCGAAACATCAATATTGAGACAAATGGGACCAGCAGAAGAGAGCTAAATAGTCGGCCCTGACCTAATCTGAGTCCGTAGAGTGGCATGAAATAGACCTGCTGCACGAGTCATCAAGCCGCTCTGATAGGGGCCGTCGCCAGTCCAACAAATTTCATCACGTCGCAGACGACATCTGCCAGACTGCCGGGACTGACACTGTATTCTCAACCAACAGGGACCTGATTTAGACTCTTTCGTGGTTCCAACCATACCCTCAGACACGACTAGGTAGCCGAAGACCAGAGAATTCAGTAGCTTAAATGCAATCACTTTTGGATGACAGCAACGCAGGGCCCGGTCCCGAAGGGAACACCTAGATGAGACCAGGTAAAGACCGGGCTACTTGCCTCACGAAACCGAGATGGATGTGCAGGGTATTTCCAGTGACCCTGCTTCGGTCACTTCAGGCCAGGGTCTCTGCCCTTGTACGGGAGTACGAGAGTCACCGGCCCCGAGTTGTCGGGAAGGTGTAATCAAAAGGGTCTCTCACAAACATTCCCAGTACATGGCACGTACCAACGCACTGCAGTCATTATGAACTACGAGGAACCTGATGGGCTGGTTTTCCCAACAAAACAGAGCCTGTGGCTTCCGTGGATTATAGGTGAACTTATTAATTGTTGCTGAACCAGTTGATTATGAGGTAGGCAGAGTAGGTGGACTGGACAGGCATTGAGGGAAGCTATGCATACTTGCATATACCCGACACCCGGTCATTAGCTGCATATCTGAATAACATAGGCACATATCTCTAGAGCGCCTTATCTAAGATAGGGGACTTGACACAGTCATTAGAAAGCCGCTTGGGCACGTGTCCTCAAGTTGCTCTGACCATCAGACCTTAACAGAATTCTACCTAAGAAAACAGGGATACTGTTAATACCTGCTGTAACCAAGCCTGCGATGCCCGGCCTTAGTCCCCTGATCATGACAGCATCGCAAGTCCACGATAGACGTCGTTGTCGGCTCAGAGTAGCAAATCGAAGCATCAGCATCATTGAACGAGCCGACTTGCCATCGCTTGCCACCATCTTGTGACTTCTCCATCCGCGCCAATCTCTTGCGCACCCTTCTGTCACTCCTTGTCCACACATGCATTCTACCGACTTCTGCTGCCGGTAATGCCCTTGCCAGGCTCGTCCGGCTGCAAGTTGGCCTCGTCACACCAATCTTCAAGTTCATCAGCTATTGCACACCTAGTTGCCAGATGGCTGCTGCTGCTACCATGGTTAGCCACCGTAGCAACCGCCATGCGACCGGCGCGCGTTGCCGAGCTGCGCAAGGAGACGGTCGACATGTTCTATCACGGCTTCGACAACTACATGAACATTGCATTTCCTGAAGACGAGGTATGCATTGTAGAGGTGCCTTTCTAGCGTAGACCCATGCTCATATAGTTGCTTTGCAGTTACGCCCTGTATCGTGTACCCCCTTGACGAGGGATCCTATCAACCCAAGAAACGTCGAACTCAATGACGTCCTCGGCAATTATTCATTGACTCTCATCGATAGTCTTTCCACCCTCGCAATAATTGCATCTGCACCTCCGGACGATATAAATACTGGCGGAAAAGCATTGGCCGATTTCCAAGACGGTGTAGCTGCGCTGGTGGTACAATATGGCGATGGGCGGCCCGGTCCGTCTGGCCAGGGGGCGCGAGGGAAAGGGTTTGATGTTGATAGCAAGGTACAGGTTTTTGAGACCGTCATTAGGGGTGTTGGTGGGCTGCTGAGTGCACACCTGTTTGCTGTTGGCGATTTGCCCATATCTGGGTACAATCCACAGGGATTCGGCATGGACGCAGACCAACAACCCATTGTCTGGCCGAACGGCTTCAAATACGATGGCCAGCTGCTGCGACTTGCTTTCGACCTGGCCCAGCGGCTACTTCCTGCATTTTACACCCAGACTGGTATGCCCTATCCGAGAGTGAATCTCCGTCACGGCATACCGTTTTACCTCAACTCGCCCCTACACGAGAACATCAGTCTAAATCCAACCCAGGCCGAAGGCTCACCCGAGATTACTGAAACATGCAGTGCTGGGGCTGGCAGCTTGGTGCTGGAGTTTACAGTCCTCAGCCGGCTTACTGGCGATCCTCGCTTTGAGCAGGCTGCCAAGCGGGCGTTCTGGGCTGTTTGGTCACGGAGGAGCAACATCGGTCTCATTGGTGCGGGCGTGGACGCTGAAGCAGGACACTGGATCGGGGGATCTTCTGGCATTGGAGCAGGTATTGATAGCTTCTTCGAGTATGCTCTGAAGACGCATATCTTGCTTTCAGGCCACGAGCTGCCCAATCGTACTATGCCAGAGGGGCTGCATGGCAGCTCGCTCGATCCAAATCAGATCTATCATCCACTCTCAGATGAAGACAACTCACCTGACTCTTTCTTGCAAGCGTGGCATAATTCTCATGCTGCCATCAAGAGACATCTTTATTCAGGTGCACACCACCCCCATTACGTGAACGCACACATATCAACCGGCTCGCCACAGGCATACTGGATTGATAGCTTAGGGGCGTACTACTCCGGTTTGCTGACTATTGCCGGGGAACTTGAGGAAGCTATTGAGACTCACATGCTATACACGGCCCTGTGGACTCGATATTCCGCCTTACCCGAACGATGGTCGGTCCGTGATGGTCATGTGGAAGGAGGTCTTGGTTGGTGGCCAGGCCGGCCCGAATTCGTCGAGTCCACATATCATTTATTCCGGGCGACTCGCGATCCATGGTACCTGTACGCAGGCGAGATGGTGTTGCGCGATATACTCAGACGATGCTGGACTGAATGTGGGCTGTCTGGCTTGCAAGATGTTCGCACCGGCGAGAAAAGCGACCGTATGGAGAGCTTCTTCTTGGGCGAGACAGCCAAATACCTCTACTTGCTCTTCGATGCAGATCACCCATTGAACAAAATCGATGTGCCATATGTGTTCACGACTGAGGGACACCCCTTGATTATCCCTCGCAAAACCTCAAAGCTTCGCAAGTCTAGGCCGTCAGTCAAGACTACACTTCAGCCATATTACAACGCCAACTTTACAAACACATGCCCTCTACCTCCCGCAATCCCGCCATTATCGGGGTCGGCCACAGCGGCTCGGTCCGATCTGTACAGTGCGGCGACTTTGATCCGACTTCACCAAGTCCCCAATATACACAATCCCTTGATTCTAGACTCTCGTTCGGGCACATCAGATTTAAGCGACGCGGACGACGTCAAAACAGCAGCAAATCACACTTATTTCCCTTGGACTCTTCCCCAGTCCATGCTACCGGTTGACGGTTTCTGCGCCGTCTCGCGACAAGCTATCACATCATCGATCGAGTTCCCTTCCAATACTCAACAATCCATGGGAAGTGCTTTCAACCTGATGTTTGGTGGGCATAGCCTCGTGCGTATGGGGAATGATGGCATTGCCATCAACAGTCTTTCTGGCCTAAAATTAGCCCTGGTTATGGAAGAGCCACCTGAAAGCACAGATAGGGCTTGGAGAATTTATAGCATCGGCAATGTGCTCATGGGAAGGGACGAGAAGGTTTTCATCACTCGTGATATTCTTGCAGATATTGCGGACCCTCTATTTAATCGTGTCCGTAACTCTGTAATCGTGGATATCTTACTGCAGTTGGAAGAGCCTGAAATTCCGTCGAGTCACAACGAGACATCAGCCAATCCCGAACCATCTGAGGATTCCCCAACTACCGTTGAGATCACGAACCTAAGTTCTGGAGCTACAAATCTATTCAACTCCCTTTTCCAACAGATAACTTCGGTACTACGTGAGCCTGCCGCCACCTTTGGTCCAGAACCTCTACGAAAGCCGAATTACGAATACGTTGAGATACCGGCCATTACGCCTGTCGGTGCAGGCGTTGCTCCCCTGCCCGATGTCCGTGAGGCGCCCAACCCGCACATGAACCAGCAGCAGATTGAATCGCTCTCGTGGAAGCGAATCTACTTCGCGGGACAGGCATGTAACGGTAAGCTACCTGACGTGGCCCCCAAAATGCACCATGTGATTGTGATGCGGCGAGGTGGGTGCTCTTTTTCGGAGAAACTTGCCAATATACCATCGTTTGCTCCAAACCGGAATGCGCTGCAGCTTGTCGTGGTAGTTTCGGACGACAACGAAGGCGAGGAGGATGTCTGGGGCTTCAACTTCATTAGGCCATTGCTGGACGAGCCACAACATACTCCGGCGGGTGTGCCGAGACATCATCCCATCTCGATGCTAATGGTGGGCGGCGGAGACGAGGCGTATGAGCTGTTGAAACGTACTAGGAGCATGGGACTTAGACGAAGGTATCACGTGGAGAGCCAGGGACTGAACATCAACAACCTGGTTGTGCTTTGAAAAGATGTTGTGAGATTCATTGCATAGCGAGCACTGTGGCGTATTGGGCGTATGTGGGATGTTGTACCAAAGATCCAGGAATAGCTGTAATATACGCGTTTGAATACGTAGGATACTTGCGCGAACAAACTCTAGTATCTGAAATGCTACAACTCTGCTTCATCGGTGAATTCTTGTTAGCGTTGACCAGTCATTGAATTGACCTTCTGGGGAAGGAATGGAAATTTTTTTTCGCTTGTCAAGCTCCGGTTTTTAAAAGCTTCGCTTGATGCTTCTGAAATCCTACATATGATTATCTTCATCTTCACCATAATCATAGGGTTATTCTCAGGTGGCTGCTGCTGTGTATCTATACGCCCAAGGTCCCATCTCGCGCAAATAGTCGCAAGCGGCTGGCTTTTGAGAAGAACGGGAAACTAGTCCTACTTCATGAAAAACCTACATCCAACGATGCTATCATACCTGATCGTGGTGTCACTAGTTTCGACAACAGTGCATCACACCTCCCCTATGCGTAGAGATTGAATACGAATGCTTGGACTCTGTATATTTGGGAGATACGACGCGAAGATTTGCGATGAGCTGCATATCAAGAACTGTCTAACCTAGATAGGCATTGCGCCGACTGGATCATTATCATCACCAGGCACCTTTGGTCCATCACAGTCATCACAACTTCAAGCGCTATCTTGCTTCTGATCATGTCGAAGACAAGCAGATCTTCAGGGTAGGCGACTAGGGGGGAAAAATCAGATCACCGGAGCTCGATGAAGGTAATGATTCGAGTAAGGGACGCGATGCTTAAGAGAAGCCTGTGGTCTAGGTCCGCAAGATGTGGCAATGATTGCGTTACTCGACGACAAATAGAACTCGGACGACGTTAGGGGCAGAAACTCCGAGAACGAAATTCGGCACTGCGGATTTCGATACACATTCCAGACCATTGCTTATATCGAAGGTACCATTGATCCATATGTACTGGTCGTCCGTCGGGCAGTGCACTCACTATGTTGCAAACCTCCATTGGCTCGACTTTACCTACCCAGTGCTCTTGGGCTCTTTATTCCTCGTGTCTACAACTATCCAGGCCAGAAGAGGGACTTCTTCTGCCTCGGAAAGTAAGACGAGGCTCTTGGTCAATAGGAAATCAAAATAAACCAGTGAGCACATAAATAGATAAGTAAGGGAATCGGGAGCTTGCTAATGCCATAGGCTGAGGAATGCATAACGTTGATCGTGATGTTACGGCGTTGGCGGGACCTCCAATGGTGCGATGCTCAAAATGATACTCGAAACATAATACTGGTACAGCCTCTCCTCACACTATTTCGATATCCTGCTTTGGGTATGCAATCTCCCATCTGACCTCAATCCATGGACGTCCTACCAATGCTATACAACCTACCGCTCAGCGCCTTCTTCATAACATCATCAATCCTTTCAGACGTAATAATCCAGCTCCCTATCCATCTCCTCATCCAGGCCGCAAGTTGGCTGAGATTTGAGAAACTACCAGCCCTCCTCCTTCCTCGCGTCCTGGCCTCCCCTTCGGGCACGATACTGTGAGCCCCGCCCACTGAACAATCTCTTTAATCCGCCTCCGATTCCGCCGCCGCTCTCTTTCATTGGTATCTGGTCTTCTTCGTAGACACCGTCATCATACTCTGGGTCACTGTATTCGTCAGGATACCCGTGACTCCCAGCCTCGAGTCTCTCCTGTGCTGATCCGCGGCCTTGCGTCTTGTCTGTATTCTGGGTGACTGGTGCCGTCGGCATTTGTTCAAGCTCCTCTGGGTCGCTCGCGACGGCGTCAGCTTCCGGATCGCCATCCTCACCCGTGTACTCATACCACAACTTCGGAACAAGTAGTCTGTAGGGTACGGTGATGCCCGCGGGATCCTTAGCGTTAACCTCAACGTTAAGACAAATGTCCAGGCCACCCTCCAAGTCAACTCCATAGTGTTCTGCGCCCTTCTTTCTTAGCTTTTTTACTGATAATCCTGTAGGCGTACGATGGAACGGCCGAGGTGTCCACTCTTCTTGATCACGAGCAAATCTCTTGCCACCGGGCGTAGGCCCGGGCGAGGGCGTGAACTCATCTGGGAATCGAGTCTTGCTTTGCGAGTTGGCGATCCGTGTGTCAATGCTGGGACCAGGTTGCGGTGCGGGATTTGGATTGCTGTTAGCGTGTGTGTTGTACGTCGTCGGACTCACAAACGGCTGCGTCGCAGCCCTACGCGGCCGTAACGTGAAGTAAGAGTCGTCGCCTGCTTCGAACTCGCCACTACTGCCGCCCGCGCCACCGCGAAGGCCAAGGGTATCGCCTCCGACAAATGCAGGATGCGGTCCTCGTCGAGGCGGCGGAGCATCATACATATCTTCTTCGCTGTCCGTGCCCCAATGCCCATTGATACCGCCATCGTCTGGTCGACGATCTGTGTTGTTGCGTCGGAAGGGGTTGCGAGGACGGGAGCCGAGAGACAAGGTGCGAACGAGTTTGCCCTTAGTTGAGCCCGAACGGCTTGAGGGCCCGGAAGAAGACGCACGGCGCGACAGAGAGCGCATGAATCCCCCAGAAACAGGGGGACGAGAGCGATCTGCTGATTCTCTGGGTACATCAGGGCGAACGGCAGGGCCGCGACTTTTAGAGAGTGAGAATCGCCGAAGAATACCACCACGACTGCCCGGAGGCGTTACATCGGATGTGTAGTCGAAATCCTCAGGTGGCGGTGTAGGGGGTGGTGTCTGCCCAGGCACATATTCCCTGATAGAACACCAATTTCGATGAGGTAAAAGATGCTTGTTGTTGCGCGCCTTTCCGTCAACGCCGTGCGTGAAGATGGGAATCATGTCCTCTTCTGTTTCCGGGTCGAAGTGATGAACTTTGTTACGCTTGTTCAGCACGTCGGCCATAAGATCAGGGGGCGGCGTGTTGACTATCGCAGACGAGATGATATTGGGCATATATCGGAAGTCTTTGTGCTTTGGTAATTTCAGTTTAGGATTGGAATAGAACTGGCCGACAGCCGCGAGATGAACGTCGCCACTCAAGACCGTGATGCGGATAGACCTGTCGGCAGCAAGATCCTGTAGATCTTCAATCACCCATTTCCGCTCATCTTTATGATTCTTGGCCGTCCAGTGGTCGTCGAGATCATCAAGTACCTCAACACCCCCGTCAAAATGGTTCAGGAAATTACCCAGCATGCCGGTTTTGCCGAGGGCTTTGATAGGGTCCATGAGTCTGGATGTCAAACTATCAGCTAGTTAGTTTTGTTTTCATGACGTTCAAATCAAGCGGCAAGACTTACATGTTTTCCAACCACACCAGCCGGGGGTACGCAATGGGTACGCCGAGCAAAACCAGTAAATGCTCGGTCTTGCCTTTGACGATTTCGTCATAGCAGCGATCCTTTAGCTTCTCCCATGTGTCCTCACGTAGGATTTCATCTCTTGTTCTCTCTGTCCGGCAATCGACAGCAAGCAACGCAACCCTGGCTCCCAAAGACATGAACAAGCTGCGGCTTACTTCGTTAATGTATGGCCCAGGCGCAGGTCCCAGACACCAGCTCGGTTCTGATTGTTCGGTTTCTTGTGGAAGACTCTGGTGTTGAAAAAGCATGTAATACTTGAATGCTACGTTGCCCAAACCTGAAAAGACCGGCGATTTCATGAAGTGGTGAGGGTAAGAGCCGAACCCGTCGATGATATCGTGGTCGTCATACATATTGACCATAGGGATTTGTGAGTTGGCAAGGCCGAAGAGACCTTGCGAGAACCACATCATGTACCTTTCGAGGTAAAAATTCTCCATCTCATCTTGCATCTCTGCGGTGAATGGTGCATTATTCTTATGCAAAGGATTTCTGATCGCGAGCCACTCCTTAAAAAGTTCCGTTTCCCGCATGACCGCATCGTTGTAGATCTGATCACCACCCCCAATCATGACATGGAAAGGCCTTGTTTGATGGTTATTCAAGACGTCGCGCCACATCGGATCGGGGCCACTGAGGTCATCCGACTTCACACTCAGGCTGAAACCGTTGCAGCTGTGGAACATGATATTCATGGACTGGGCTCGAGCAGGTACCCAGAATCCAGTGGCTGGGCCACGATTGATGCGGTAGGCAATTCTCTGCTGCTTGTCACGAAGCTCAACCTCTATGTTGAACCGCCAAAAGGTGTAACCCCGCTCAGTATGGAGGCGCACGCCGCGCACATCCTTGTATTTCCCGACTTTCTCCCCATCAACCTCGGTACGTCTCTTACGGCTCGTGAAAGAGCCGGGTGGATCTGGTCCGTTATTGAAATCTGATGTTGTTCGCCTGGCTTCAAATAACCCGTCATCAGGTTCCAGCATAGATGCATCTCTGCCTTCCTCCAAGTGTTCCACTGGTCGCACGTACAAAGTTTCTCCCCGCCGACCGAGCTTTGGGATACCGGCAATCGGATCAACATACTCCGGGAGAAGAGCCTCTTCGCCACGTAGTTCTGCTGGGGGTGGAGGGAGGAGCTCCATCGGCTGAACAAACAGTCGAAGTATCGGTACGATCTCGTAGGACGACTCGGAATCTTGGGTCACGATCATCACAGATCCTCTCCAGATCTCGCGTTCCGGCGATGTACTGTTGCGATTCGTGCGCGCTAGTGGTTTCTCATGCCGGATTCCGCAGTAACGCAATAGGGGACCGCATTTCAGGTAAAGCTGCGGCTTGAATCTGGTTGGAGCTTGAGTGTCGTCGTACTCGCCATCAAATGCTTCTGCTTTCTGAGGTCGTGCTGAAACGCTACTCCTCCTCCTGCCGCCATTCTCCCACCATGGCTTGCTCTTATCTACATCTGGGGAAGGTTCCGACTTCTGGCTGATGTCCATCAATGATCCCGAAAGAGTACAAACTGTGCCCGTCTTCCATTCATCTAGGTAAATTGGCGGCTTGTACATTCCTTGACCAGGGCCTAGATTGTCTCGGTGGAAGAACTCCTTGAAGTGACGAGAGTGACTTCCCACATCTGAAGCGTCTGGGTCGTAAACGCGAGCCTCATGTTTTTGATCAGGAAATTTGACAGATTTCGCTGCGTTTCCGTCTGGTGCCAAATACTGAGGTGCTTCGCGTTGCGCTTGAGGATGGCGCTGTTTGCCTGCAGAATTGTTGCAGCCTGACCCCATAGCGCCAGCAAGCCCTTGATTTCGGTTCGGTGAATCGTTATAGTCATCATACTCGTCTGGATCTATTCCCTGTGTACGAGCTTCAAGTATGGCCTCTTGTGGTGCAGATTGTCTAGTACCTCCCATGGAATTCGACCTCCCAAGGCCGATCGCAGCTGCAATCCCTCTCATTCGACTTGGTGGCTCTTCATACTCATCAAAGTCGTCATATCTATCATATCCTTGAAACTGCTTTCCCCTTGATGGTGGTCTCTCGAAGTCTTCTAGTTGGGACGGAGGACCGTGTTGTTTGACCGCGCCACCACTGATTGACCGCATCTTCGTGTTGCCCATACGGGCATCATGCAGGGGGACATCTGCGGTATCGGATCGAACGTTGCGTCTTTGATAAGCGGCAGACTTTTCTTCAGCCTCGTTGCGTAGCGCGTACCATGGGTCATCAGGAGGATTCTTCTTGAGCTTATTACTGCCACTTCGGCTAATGCCCGGTCCCCCGCTTATCGTTGTCATGTTGCCAGTGTCGCTGGGATCTTGGCCTGTGCTTTTTCCAGCGTTGCGATCAGTCGCAGTGGCCCTGTCACGGAAACTCAGACTTCGTTGCGGTAGTTCGGCCTTCTCTGCATTGGCGACATTGCGATTTTTAGCCACCGGGATTTGAGACCGTGGTGACTGACCCATAGATCCAACTCGCCCAGTACCTGGCGACGGGTTTTGAGACAACGGGCCACTCGCAGCAGCAGAGGGCTGCGCTGCAATGGGATCTGTGACTACGCGCCTCTCATCATCTTGGTCTGTGGGCTGGCGGCGTTCCCGAAACCGGACAGACTGCCCTCTCGGACTTTCAGGATAAAGCCTGTCACGATCTATTGCCTTTCCAGCCGCCCGCTCTCTTGCCTTGCGCTCTGCAGCCTCTACTCGTGCTCGCTTTTCCTCCTTCGTGATGCTGTCAAGAGTCAGCTCCAGTCTCTGGAGAGGTGACCTGTCATCTGCCCACTTTTTACGCTGAGCGTCGGTAGCACTCAATGACTCTTGTCTCCCAAAGGATGCGTCTGGGTTTGTCACAGGCGAATATCCATTGCTAGACCTGTGCATTGATCCTGACCTGCCTGCATCCTTCGACGGGGTGGTTTCCTCAAAGTTGTGCCGGTGTCTATCGAGGACAGGAGCCCTAGCCAGTCTTTCAGCAGGCGGGGTCGAATTTTTGTAGAACATATCGGAGTCCATGCTAGCGACTCTTGCATGAGGGCTGCGAGATGAGATAGGAGGCGCAGGCTTTCCGTCGGGCGTGAAAGAATAGGGAGAACCGCTATTTCCGTAGCGGTAACTGGAGGGCGGAGCTTTTGGTACGTCGGGGGCGGCAGGTGGAGGAGAGGCTGGTGATTGATGTAGGTCGTCTTGATCAGACCTCCGACTTCTGCGTCTCCGTCGTTTCTCGAAATGATCGGGCGGCTGACTCTGCGCGTAGGGCATGGATGGTGGTCGCGGCGCAAGCCCAGCCCCGTTGAAGTTGGAGGTCGCAGGCGAAACGAGCGGAGTGAAGGTCGCTTCGGTTTGTACGGAATCTCGAGCAGGTTTAGGCTGGGAGTTGGATGGATTAGTCTGATCGTATTCTTCAGATATGCGACGAGCCTTTGGAGGCGGCAGTTGACCCCAATAAGGCGTGGCCATGATGGACAACGGGCGCCAATTGGGCTGCGAGGCTGCTGGCCGTACTGGTCAAGACCAGGCCTGACTCGTCCGTACCTGGCTTAATGAAGTTGTGAATTCATGCAGGTTCCAGACAAGACAGTCCAATGGAATGCAGACTCATGCGACTTAAGGTAGATATAATATAGTACTAATGCGATGCGGCAAAACGGCCTGCTTAGGTCGAGAAATCGCGTAGTAGAAAACTCCAGGTGAGGATGTCTCCCGACACAAACAAAAAAAAACAAGCAAGCACAACGATAGGGATTACTGATGAGCTGATGGGAGCTTTCACGAGGCTGGGATCGGGATTTTCGCAGGGATCTTTAGCATACCCTGGTACTGCTTGCTCAATGAACCAAAGTCGAATCTGCAGGACTCATCTAGGATCGTACCTAGGTAGAGGACTTAATGGAATAAGCTGGAACACGAGGGTAGCGAGACGCATGAAGTAACCAAGGTGTGGATATGTGAGAAAGTATGCAGCATGAACGATTCAGGCAAGACTTGAGAAGAGGCGGTCAGTTGGGCGGCGACACCCATCTATGTGATGATGACTTGTTCCTGTGTCGAGTCAAGAGATGCTAGACAAGCGGAGGGCCCAGCGCCACTGAAGAAAAAAAATGTGGGATGCAAGTACCAAAAATCGATGCAGAATAGGTGCAGAGGCCTCTTTACTTCAGACATAGAATGTCTTGTGCCCAGTTACACGAAGACATTGCGAAAGGTGGTGGCTGGGAGCAGCAGCGGCGGCGGCGGAAGTAATAGTGGCAGCGACAGCGGCAGCGGCAGCATCGTCATTTTCGGGAGGTAGCTGCCATCATCCCCTGCACAGGTTTTACGGGTGAAAACGACAAGCACGATGGGACCCGATAAGTGGATATGCGAATGAGTGGATAAGGTAAGGAAGGCGAACGGATGGATAGCACTGACTGACTTGTACCCTTCAGAGGTCTGGTACGTCAAAGTCAGTGGGAGTTGGTTAGGCATAGATTCTCTCATATCAATGTGAAGGTGAGATCAAAAGAGATACATATGTATCAGCAACCATGTGTGCTGAAGCTTGGACCTCTTCATGAGACATTGAAGATTGAACAGCCCTACGTGAATACGTGCAGGCTGGTAAGGTACGGTTAGGTAAGTACTTGTAAGGACTGCTTCAACGTCGGGAACAACCGCCAGGCAATTGGAGTACCCCAGAGGGCGCGTTTTCATTAATTTGGTCTTTCCGGGGCCTTCGAAGTCTATCCTAACAAAATAGAAGACCGCTCAGTGAAGGAAGATTGATTAAATACGGGAGACATTTCGTTCAGTATATTTGATATGATCTCAAATTGCGAGGCTGACCGTGATGTCTTACCTCCTAAGAGCACTACTGGCTTACCTGCCGTGCCTTAATACGACCTAATCGAGTCGTCACCTACGCGCATCCAAGACATCTGCAAAAGATCTGCATCGTCGAGGATGCTAGTAATCCCTCGGGAATGAATCTGGTTACCAGCCCAACCCGTGCAGAGCGGCGTCGAAAGTCAAAGGCCAAGGAACCGGGCGTCTGGCCTTACGGTTGCTTGTTGTTTCATACCCCTTCCTGACTTGGGGCAAAGAATGCCGTGAACACGACAATGAGATAAAGAACACGCATAAGTACAGTACTTTCCAAGTTGGGAATGATCACAACTTGTCTTGTATGTAGGGCAAATGTACAACTTGAGCAACAACAACAATAACACCTCACCACAGAGTAGACAGGAAATGGGGCAGAGTGTCACGCACGCATTCATGTCGGGTAACAAGCAAGGCGAGACAAGCCGCAATGGAAGACCTGAGACCCTTTGACCTTTTTGACTTTCTGGCGTGTCGGGGCAATCTAAAAAAGGAAGCCAAGATGCTTGGTGAGTTGCGGAGCTGGCACTACTAGATCAATCCTGACCAATGATCACTCTGTGAGGAATATGAAAGCCACTCTTCCTGGTCTCCACAGTACGCTCAAACTGTGGCTTAGGCCTCTCTGGGAACACTTGGCCACTCAGGCTCATTTACAGGTAGGCACCTCCTAAAAGGCAGCAATAACCAACCTGAAAGCCCGCTACAGCCGTTGCCTGCCCTGTAAGTGAGTGAAAGAGGTAAGCCTCGCCGTGTCTCGTATCTGCCTACCTCCAGGGTGCTATTGAGTCTTACCTGCTCTAGCGATTTCTTTCTTTCTTCCTGCTGACCTACAACTACTGAATCATAGTCTCTTTGCAATAATCGATGTTCTGAACCCATACCCTCATTGCGATACCTCTTTTCCGTCCGAATGGCGATCTACCGCTTAGCTCAATAGAATCCCTTTCCAATCCACAAAAAGGGGGTGTTGTTGATACTGTTTCGAAACGCCTCAGTATCTGTCTAGACCGAGCGCTGCGCTGTCCTTACTTGTGTCTAACTCGTACTTTCTCCCTCAGGCTGGTCCAACTACAGTCCATCCTACGATTCGACGTGCCCTCAACTTTCCGATATGAAGTTTAATCCTCTGGTTGGCCTTGTCCTGGGCAGCCTGGCAGGGCTGGGCTCCGCTACCATTCAACGACGAGACTTCGATTCCGGCGACTACTACGTCCTTCATCTCGACCGCAGCGTTCACCCAGACCACGTCGCGTCTAGGCTAGGTTTAAGGAACGACGGTCAACTGGGTGAATTGAAGGATCACTACGTTTTCCGCGCCGCACGAGAAGAACACGATGTCGTCGAGAGGGCAATGAAGGAGCGACGTAACAAGAGGTCGCTTGGCGGCGAAGATCTACTGGATGGTGTCAAGTTTGCCCAAAAACAAAAGCTCAGGGCTCCTATGCAAAAGAGAGTCGTTCCACCACCCCCAGCTGGCTGGTTTCCCCGAACACGAGCCGACGAGGCCGATGCTGCTGCTCTAGCGAGACAAAAGTCAGTCATGGAGACACTAGGCATAACCGATCCTATTTTCAACGAACAGTGGCATCTCTTTAATCCTATCCAGCTAGGTCACGATGTCAACGTCACAGACGTCTGGCTTTCTGGAATCACCGGCAAGAATGCTACCGTTGCCATTGTTGACGATGGCTTAGACATGTACAGCAATGATCTAAAACCCAACTATTACGCTTTCGGCAGTTACGATTTTAATGATCAGCGACCTGAGCCCAAGCCCACCTTGAGCGACGATCGACATGGTACACGATGCGCTGGAGAGGTGTCAGCTGCCAAGAACGACGTTTGTGGTGTTGGTGTCGCATACGATTCTCAAATCGCTGGAATCCGAATCCTCAGTAAGCAAATCAGCGATGCCGACGAGGCCGAGGCGATGAACTATGACTACGACCATAATCAGATTTACTCTTGCTCATGGGGACCCCCTGATGATGGAAGATCAATGGATGCGCCTGGTATTCTTATAAAGAAGGCTATGGTGAATGGCGTGCAGCATGGCCGCCAAGGTCTGGGTTCTATCTATGTCTTCGCTAGTGGTAATGGAGCCGCCAGCGACGACAATTGCAATTTTGACGGCTACACGAACAGCATCTACAGCATCACGGTCGGCGCTATTGATCGACAGGGAATCCACCCCTACTATTCGGAAAAATGCTCGGCTCAGCTGGTTGTAACCTACAGCAGTGGTAGTGGCGATGCCATTCACACAACAGATGTTGGCGAAAACCAATGTTACAACGGTCATGGAGGTACTTCTGCTGCGGCTCCTCTGGCTGCCGGTATCTTTGCTCTTGCTCTCGAGCTTCGGCCGGATCTTACCTGGAGAGATATGCAATATATCGCATTGAATAGCGCCGTTCCTGTCGATCTCGACACTGGAGAGTGGCAGGCTACGACAATTGGCAAACAGTTCTCTCATACTTTTGGATATGGAAAGATTGACAGCTATGCTCTTGTCGAAACAGCGAAGACTTGGGAAAATGTCAAGCCCCAAGCTTGGCTCTATTCCCCATGGCTACATGTCAAGAAGGAAATTCCACAGGGCGATCAGGGCTTGTCGGTTACCTTTGAGGTCACTAAGGACATGATGAAGGAGGCTAACCTAGAGCGGCTCGAGCACGTTACTGTTACCATGAATGTCGAGCACAGTCGCCGTGGTGATTTAAGCGTCGATCTAATTAGTCCTGACAAGGTGGTCAGTCACATTTCTGCTACCCGCAAGTTGGATACCAGCACTGAGGGTTATGACGACTGGACGTTCATGAGTGTAGCTCATTGGTAAGTGTTGTTTCCTTAGTTAGAAGCCTGCGAATCTAACCAGGTCACAGGGGAGAATCCGGTGTTGGTACTTGGACGCTTATCGTACGCGACACCAAGGTCAACGAGCACAAGGGCACATTCACCGACTGGCACCTGAAACTCTGGGGCGAAAGTATTGATGCAGACAAGGCCACGCTGCTGCCCATGCCATCTGAAAATGATGATGCCGACCATGACGTAACATCTACTGCTACACCGCCAGCAGCCACCACTACTTTGTCCCCGGATCCGGCGACCACCAACACAGCTGTTACAACCGAGCTACCTTCTGACCATCCTGATCGCCCCGTCAAACCAAGCAATACGGCAGGTAGTAGTGGTGCAACTGCCACTGATACCGAAGTTGAGGCTGCTGAAACCACTTCTGCTGAGAGTTCGTGGCTACCTTCTTTCTTACCTTCTTTAGGGGTCTCATCGCGCACGCAAGTCTGGATATATGGTGCCTTAGTGCTCATCGTTGCATTTTGCGCTGGCCTTGGTGGGTGGCTATGGTGGGTCCGCCGCAAGCGTCTTCAGAACAACCCGATGGATGGCTATGATTTCGAGCCCTTAAACGCAGATGAGACTGAAGGCCTGAACGGTGGTGGTGAGAAGGGACCCAGACGGCGGGGCGGTGAGCTCTACGACGCCTTTGCAGGGGGAAGTGAAGACGAGGATGAAGAAGACGACCACAGAAGTCTAGTCAGCGCTGATTCGGATGACGAAGATGGTCGTGGCGAGAGGCAGAACTCGCACCTGCTGAGCGGTCAATAGTGTTGAAAAGAGGACCCGCCTCTTGAGCTGAGTGTTTGGGTGGACGGAAGATCTGTCGCAAGAGGAAGAGGCATATCGCCTTAGGAGGTTACCACGAACGAAACGGATCCTCGGTGACCTAGACATCAACCTACTCTTGGTGGTAATTACCACGGCGCCTAGAAGCTACTGGAGAGCACATCGGGGACAGAAGGCGTTGTATATATATCTCACGGCATGGCATTGAAATAGGGTTGCTGGCGTTTTGAATGGAAAGCGAATATTCTGCCCCAAATTGTCTCATCAAGTATCCCATCTTTCCCTTTCTTTTTGGCCGCAGCCTCCACGTGTCTCAACACACCAAAGACACGTTGACAAACGTAGGAGGATGTGCGCAGCACGTATTTGTAGGCTTGTGAGGAAACGTAATCGATGCATATTGAGGAACGCATGACATTGCAGCATATGGGAGATACAATGTCGCAGCCAAAGTTACAAGGAAGCCTGTCTATAACAACTTTCCATGTGAGGTTTTGAATCGAAGAATGATCATACCCATGCACTCCAATTACGCGTTTCTTGCTTCTTCCCCAGGTCTATTACCAGACCATCTCGATCTTTCATGCCCACGTCCTCGAGCGTTGTACTTCAAAATGGAACTTCAATGGGGTCAAGCGTCGTTGGCAGTCCCAGCCTCGATCCCAAGGAGACTGTATGGGATTCGTAGATCAGCCCCTTACCTATTCGCTCAACGCCCAGCCTAAGAACCGCTCACCCAGTATACGCACTAGCGCTCATGCCCTCCTTCTCCATATCCCTGACGTACCGCTCCCAGACATCGATCGTGTTGCCGTAAAAATCGGTGTGGGCATCGGCGAGGCCGCCGAACTGGCGCTTGAGCTCGATGCGCTTGATACGCTCAAAGTCGACTACTTCCTTGACGACCTCCTCGTCGAACATCTCGCTCATCTTCTTGGCACGCTCGGCCTCGGTCGTCAGCTCGTCGATGCGAATCTCGAGTTTGCGCAGGCGCTCGCGCCGCGACGCCTCGTGGTCCACGCCCCGCACGTCCTCGATCTTGGACCGGATGAAGCCGCCAGCGCCGCCCAGCGCGCCTGTGCTGCCGTACCCTGATGCGAGCGAGTCGCGGTCCAGCGTCGACTTGTTGAGGTACTCGGTCAGCTGCTCGTGGTCAAGCTGCTTCTGCTCGCGGGCCTTGAGGAGGTTCTTGAGCGCTTGGCTGTAGGCTCCCATATCTCGGAGGGAGCCGAGATAATCTTGATCAGTGTGCTCGCGTAACTTCTTCAAGCTGGCGGCCGTGTCTTCGACGCTCGCTGCGAAACCGTGGACGGCGGTCTCGACGCCTGGCTCGAGGGTAACTAGCTTTTGGAATTGCTCAGTCAGATCGCGCAAGTCTGATTCCAGATCGCTCTCCCTGCGGGCTACGCGCGCGACAACCTTTTCGACATGTCCTAGATCCTCGTCTAGTTTGTCCGATTTCTCGCGGACTTCTGTGAACCGTTTGTCGTGCTTGTGTACCTTGGTGAATGCATTGATAAAGGTGTCTGCAAAGTTGTCGAATACGCCACCACTCCCAGCGTCGCTCGCGTTAGAAGACCTACTAGCTCGAGAGCGCATAGTGGCATTCCATTCTGGACTCTCCAGGAAAGTGTGTAAGATAGGTGCGCGGCGGAGGATGGGGTGGAGAGAGATACGGGATAGGAATCGTTGCAAAGAATACGCCCGGCGGTTCGTGAAGTCAGATCCGAATCGATCGCCTCGTACGTATTCCATGCGCTGCTTGTCTGGGAGGGGCGGTACAGCACATGCTGGATATTCTTTAGAGAGAGATTTCGAAAGGAACAGAAAGTCTGTAAAACGGCGACGAGAGGTAAATGTAGGCTTTTGGAAGGAGGGAAACGTTGACTAGACAGGCCGTATTGATTAGTATAGAACACAGTCTCGTATCGAATCGGTCGTTTCGAGTGCTTCGGGCTTCAAAGGAGCTAAAGGGACCTCTGGGGAGACTCGAAGCTGCTTGTGTCCCACTCGAGCAGAACTCACATTCGTTGTAATCAAATATGATACGAAGGCATCCTTGGTGCCATCGCTTTCCTTGTGCGGTTCTGACACTGTACATTCGAGGATGTCGCCGGATAGTCCCGGGTCCTGGCGCTGTAGGTCTTCACCATGATGCTGGTCCTCCGCAGTCGGTGGCTCAGCTTCTAGTGTTGGCGACAAGCTGGACCTGGCGGCATCAGTCGCATGGTGGTCGCTGTGCCAGCTGATGCTGGAGAAGTTGTCTTGGTCAATGACCGCCATCGTGGGGCCCCAGATGACTGTGTAGCGCTCAAAGGACAGTATGGATATAGCTTGAAGAAGTTATCAGGAGCATTCAAGCGAAAAGTAAAAGTGCACGTAAGACTGTTGCCGAAGGCCTAGAATAGTTCGAATGGTTAGGTGTTGTATGGTGAAGCTCGATGGGTAGGCGGGCGGGCTGAGGTCAACGGTGGTGAGATTGGATTGGTGGGGAGCAGTCGGAGCTACCATCACTGCTGCGGCCGCCATGACGACGTCACCCGCTGCGTAAATACATCCAATCCATTCATGTTACCTGTTATGCATTAATACGGTATAGGTAGCTCGCTACGAAGTAGTTGGTAGTCGGTTACAACAGCTTCGATTGAATAGAACCTGATCACTTTGCTATAAGATTGAATACACAGCCAGCTAACAAGTGTCTCATATGTTTTCAAAATGAGCAATGATGGGTCTGACGCCTATTATTACATACCTATCGGAGGTTCTATTGGATCTTCTTATCTTCTTTCAGCACAAATCCGAGATTGTCTCGGTCATCGTCAGTCACCCTTCCCCATTCCAAAAGTAGTCTAAATAGATAGATCTCCATGTCTTCCCTTCGAATGGCCTTGTCTGCCCACTTACGCCCCTCCTCCGCAATCCATTTAGCATCCTCTTTGCGACCCTCCGTGAGCTGCTCCCTTCCGTTGAGATTCCCACGTCCTCGCAACCCGACAAAGTAAGACATGGTACTGTGCAGAGCGTGGAATCGTAAGTCAATGGGCACGAAATGTACCCATGGCATGAGTCTCTCTGTATACCATTCGTGGAAAATAGTCGAGATAACCGGCACGCTATGAGACCGTAGGGTCTTCAGCAAGTCCGGAGCTGGCCCGTCAATGCTGTCGAGCAGCATCACATAACGGTTCGCTAAAGCGTCTCTGGGCTTTTCCAGGCCAAACTCGTGCTGCAAAAATTGGCAGTTTGCGTCCCCGCAAGTACCCTCTTCATTCACCAAGGCAAACTTGAAGGGCATGACTGCAGAGGCAGCTTTCACATGCGTATCTTCATATCGGAATCTGCTGTTTACACCGGACCCGATTCCGAGAAGCACTGGGACTTCATCTATGGCACTCGCATTTTGAGCCAAATGAACGAGCCGATGGCGATGACTCCCATGTAATGACTTATGAGTGATGCTCGGAATATTCTTGACGTCGCCTTGCCAAAAGACTGCATCGTGCTTCTGCGTATACAGCGTGTTATCGTAATCAGACCCCGAGTCGGGTCGAATCATAGGTATTAAAATATCGTTGAAACTCCCTGTTTTTGAACGACTGAAAAGAGGCAGAAGGTTTTGGTACAATTCAGACCGATGGGGCGTTGTATGGAAGTCGTGAAGGTTGAAGATATCAGGCTGGTGACACGGGTCAAGAGACATTTGCCAGTCTCCGATGAACTGGTGATGGGAATGCGGCAGTGTACAGGACGCGCAAAAGTCTCGCACATTCCAGTGTACACCGCCTCGGGTCGACGATCCAGGGGGACAAGCCAAAGCTTGGAGCTGGCGAAATTCTTGCTCGGAGACATATGGCTTGAGTGAAGGCATAGTATTTGCACTGCTGTGGTCAGGGGCAGCAATTTCACTATCTCCGCGTTTCTGTCGGTGACCGGATAGAAGCTGGAACCCAGATCTGTTCCCCGCCATTCTCAATCGGTGAACATCGTCCCAAGGCACCAAGACTCGCGGGCGCTCTCCCAGGTTTATTGCAAAAGACATTGGAAGCAGATATTCCACGAAGTCTGATATCATAGACACCAAGTCATCTAGGACTTGTTTTTGCGAAGCATCCGAAGGCTCATTATGGTGAACCGTGCCATCCGCAATTGTGATGACGCCGATATTGGGTTGCGTCCGCAGATATTCCAAGCCTTCTCTGATTTTCGTTGGCTTCATACCCCAGAAAGGGAATATGTCCTTCTCCATCTGGTCAAATCTATCCACAACCACTGACTCGTGTCGCTTCGCAAACTCGAACCACTGATCGAAGTTTCGCGGCGGAGAGCGGCCGTGATGGCGCTCCTTGTACTCTGCAACTGCCAATTTTAGAGTCGTACTGACCGTAGCATGCCGCAGCCAGCGATCGCCTTCTACTCTATTTTTGTAAATCAGGTCATCGACCGGATGTCGACTTATTTCTTTGTGCTTCAAGGCAGCGAAGGTCGTGGATGCGCCGATCAAGCACAAAAGCAGTATGACCAGGAAAGCGCGCCTTACAAAAATGACAGTCCGTATGTTGCTTGCGTAAACAAAGATGGTGAACCCGATAGCGATTGCACTAAGAACAACGATCGGCTGTGAAGCAGAGGTCTGCTGATAAGTGCCAATCAAGAACACATTCTGTATGCTTGTCGAGATACCCGAAACAAAGGTGGCGATGGCGGTAGGCTCCAGCGGTGATGATTCGCATGTCATCAAGGCCGCGGAAATGGCGACGGCAGCGATAACGAAGCCGGTGCCCAACGCATCGAATACGTACAGAGAGCCGATCCCTCGAGAAGTTTGGTTCCCGTCAACGCCTCGTTGCTGGAAAATTCGGGTCGTCAACCCTAATAACATTGCTGTCAATGAAGTGCACAGCAAGATGCCTCCCAATGTACGTAGTCGGCTACGTGTAGTTCGCGTCCATGACAATACTCTCCAACACATAATTAGAAGAACAGTATCGAGCAGAATACCAATCCATTGTAGAAGTACAATAAATGAGCCTCGATCATTTATAGTCGAACAGAAGTAGGTTGAACGTGGTGTAAAATCGCCACTCAAGAACGTGCCGTAAGTAAAGAGTAAAGTACCGAAAAGAAGCGTAATGGGAGATCCCACGAGCCATGTTTTAAAGTCTTCGAGTGGACTTCCCCACATGTCTTCGGGCTCGTCAGATTCGACGTAGGTGGCACGATGAGAGAAGAATTTATAAGCTGCTAGTAGCAGCGGCAAGAATGCCTGAAAATGACGTTAGAGCTAGCCCCTAGTATCATGGTCTGAATACTCACCTCAACGCCTTCTGAGGAGCACTGAAAGTCATGAACAACTTTGTTCATTATTTCTAGTCTCATGACAATGAGGGCAATAATACACGGGATATAATAGCGGCGTGGCCGTTGAGGAAGTGAAGATGCAGACCCCTTGATTACAGCATCCGAGTCTGAAGTTCTCATGATGTTAATTCAGCTCTCGCACATTACTGGACACCAACTCACCAAAGCGGCCATCTGCTCCTGGTAACCATTTTGAGAAGAGACTTGCAGCCAAAGCCAAAGCCCCGGAAACGAACAAGAGTAAGAATGATGACAGCCGCGGCTGATCTAACAGTCTGGTTAGCGATTTGATTATCAGCAAGTAAATCTACGCTGGAGTGGTCTTACCTATCAAAGAGTGCCGTTGTAAAGAATGCGAAAGTAACAAAAAAGAAGCCAGGAAGCTACAACACGAATCAATATCGGGGTACGCCCATCCGGGAGTATCGGATAACGGGGGATCCATTTTTGGTGGCTCAGGGGCTGCCACGGCAGACTCACCAGATACCTGTCAATTGCGTACCACCATCTTGAGCCATTTGGACGACTTTAAATCATGCCAGTATCAATAGGGAAGCCAGCATTATTTCAGTGAGAGCATAACGATTTCTCGAGGAGAGTCTGCTCGCCAAATATTTGTGTGACCTTGAAGAAGTCATCGGGGATTGGAATATTATGAAGCAGTGTGGCGCAGCTCTAGACAGGTACGAAATCAACGGCCGTGCTTAAGGCCGGGGAGCGGCGTGTACGCACAGTGCTTCCGTCGATGAAGCAACACGCCCCGATAAAACGATATACTTTGCTTCGATAGACGCATACCTGTGTAAGATGTCCTGTCATACATATGCACTCCTCTATCGACAACCAGCTAAATAAGTACGAAATATTTCTTGCCCTATGGACGCTTACCAAACGACGGGGTCTGCACAGTCATGATACTCCTGTTCACTAATGGTTTAGACGAGGTCCAAGGTAACCAGATCGAGATGACTCGGAACCTCGGAGCATGGGTTAATCTGGACCCCGACAATCTCAAAATAATTGTATCGAGCATAGATGTGAATGAAACTATTTTGAGAGCGCTTCAATTCTTGTCCTCAGCTAAGAATCCATGAACTTAAGCAAAGCGACACAGCTAAGTAATACGATCTAGGATCAGGTCTGACACGCGCTGGAAACCACTGGAACCTGAGCATGAACGAAGTCTTATTCGGCACATCACATTCAAAGCTGAGGGCGTCTTTTTCTGGGTATCGTTAGTCCTGATTACAGTCCAAGAAGCAATTCTTGATGGTGACGAGTCTTCAGTGATCCCGAGGAGAGTTGAGAGGTGTCCGTCGGGGCTTCAAAACCTTTTCCAACACCTGCTTCACTCTATGCACCCGTGCAACCACGAGTGGGCATTTAGAACATTGGAATTGAAGACAATAGCGACGGAAGGTTCATACCAGGATCTATCGTTGTCCCAGCTTTCATTCTTAGATGACTACAGCCAGAATATGAACTTTCAAGTCCTTGCACGAACCTTGCTTCTCGCCAAGTGGTAGAGGAGACGCTACACCCCACGAAAAGAAGAGTAAATGGTTACCGTAAAGGATTATGGGAAGCACAAAGCATCGAAGGGCCTGGATGAGTCTGCAAAAGGTTCAACATGGGTCTAGCACTCTTTACTCACCAGATGACCGCTAATTGAATGATGGGTGAATACGACGCCATCGCGAAAGAAAATGACATGTGGCTTGAAGCATCCTATTTTCCCACAGGGTCTGCCCAGTCGTAACTAGAACACATCGCAATGGCGTACCTCTCAAACATAGTGTTCACTGAGCGAGCTGAGGATTGTCGCCAATTACAGGAATGTTTTGGAGATATTGTTAAAATGATTGATACAGCCCCTGAACTTGAGGAACACAAAAACAGCCGCAGGTTTGCCTGGCTAGAGGCCCCAAATTCGTACAGGTTCATGCTTCAAGCAATGGTTCGAGCTTCTATCGTACTAGAACAAAATTCGATGTTCCACGAAGTCTGAAGCAAGTTCGAGAGATAGCAGCATCATCAGAAGATAGCTTGTCCATTTACGAGACTTGGTCAAAATCTGACTGCCTACATACGCCGATGCTCGTATGAATCTCATCGACGAGGGCGCGATCTTCTTCATAGTACACCCTGAGTTATGCTCACTTGCTCGAAACATTGATTTGAACGCAAACCTCGAACCACCAGTCAACTTGTCCCGAAGTCGCCATTGTGATTCTTGGAGTGAGACCACCTTCGATATGAGGCCGTTATAGGCGATGATAATCTGGAAATGCGACGCTGGTAAATTGGAATAACGCCATTGGTCAATTCGAAAGCCTGCTAACTCCGGTCATGTACTTTTTTGACCGTCAGCAGGAGTCTCAGACTCTGTAGCGCGTACCAATATAGAAGGATCTCCTGCATCCAAGCCCACAATTTCCAGCGTCGAGACCCAGTTGCCTACCAGCGATATACTCTTCGAATCTGTGATAAGGCGACTACTGGAAGCCCATATGCCTTCTCCCTCATTTCTATTCATAAGAAGGATACCCACGTGAACCTAAGGGCTGCTCACCATGTTCGGATGCGGTGGTGATTGCACCCCCACTCTTCCGACATCTCGGAAACGCTGGCGACGACCTACTGAAACGCATCTGCCCGACTCCGGTTTTGGAAAAGTGAAGCAGCACGGCGCGAGACCATCAGAGGAGAGGTTGAAAAGCCATGGAAGGGAGTCATATTTGCGGATGATACGTAACATGCTACCTACTTGATCCAGCTTGCATCGAGCATTGCATCTGCACTTCTTACAGATAACAAGGAACCTCCGTCAAATACATGACCATGTGCGCTTGATAGGTATAGATGAAGATTGGACAACCTAACACTCATGATATGTATGATGAAGTCAATGTGTTCTCATGACTTCGTGCAAGGTATTGAAGGAGAGCATTTCGAAGCACAAGGCGACTGACAGAACCTGCAGAGTACAGTGTGCTTTCTGTTCGACTCACAGAAACAACCTTATGTTTCGGTTGTCCGATTAAGCTCACGTTCTCTAGGAGGTAGTGAGTCTCATGGCTTCATATAAAACCGGTATCCCCAGATGTGATCGGGGGTGTGTATTTCAATCTTTGGTTCAAGGGTTTCATAAGGGACGTCGCAACCGACATCTCAAGTCCCGACATCTAAACCCGACACCCTGGCTCGGCGGCGAGGCGGGACCACAAGCTTGGTGGGTCAATTGAAAACCGCGCCATTTGGCAGCTACACCTTGACACCTTGGGGCGGGTATGTCGGTCGATGAGGGGGTCCTTCCAGGGGCAATATTAGGTACGCTTCCAAGTACCTGGTGGCGATGTCGGGGAGGTAGGTATGTGGGTTCTTCATCATACCCTCCGGCATCCACACCACCCGACCGTATAAAGATGAGAGCCGAGGGGAACTGGTAGATCACTAGATCTAAATAACCGACCCCCGAGATCTTTAGTGGAAGGTTGCCCCAACGGTGAATAAGTTCGATACCTGACGAATCAAGCCGAGTCATCGACAAGTCTAACAGTACCTACGGAAAGACGAAACCGTTGCACGCCATCTCCAATCCCCCGCACTCAACGTCACGACTTACTGCCCCTCGCGGTACCTCGAACATCGAAACACCACCTACCTACCTTGCCTACCTTACTATACACAAGAACATAATGTCCTACACAGTGCCCTTCTTCATTGGGGGCGTCGAGCAGACGCCCTCAGAGACTGGCGACGTCGTCTCCCCCTCCACCGGCAAGGTCGTACACAAGTACGGCGTGGCTTCCGAGTCCGATGCTACGGCGGCCGTCGAAGCTGCGGCGGCCGCCGGCAAGGAGTGGCGCAAAACAACGCCTGGCGCGCGCCGCGATATCTTCCTCAAGGCTGCGGAACTGATGACGCAACGGCGAGAAGAGCTCTCGCAATACATGATCGATGAGGTGGGCGCGTCTCAAGGCTGGGCGTCGTTCAACCTCGACGTCTCAACCGAAGTGTTGAAAGATGTCGCGGGACGGGTGAGCAGCTTGGGCGGCTCGGTGCCAATGGCTTCAGACCCGAATCTCGGAGCGATGGTATTGAAGGAGCCGTATGGTGTTGTGTTGGCGATGGCGCCGTGGTAAGTGCTGTAGCAACTACTTTAGATTGCTGGTGTAGTAGGCTAATGACATTAGGAATGCGCCGTACATTCTCGGCCTTCGTTCGGTTCTCTTCCCGATCGCGGCAGGTTGCACTGCAGTCTTCAAGGGCTCAGAGGCTTCACCGCGTGTTCATTACGGAATCGTGCGTGTTTTGGAGGATGCCGGTCTGCCAAAGGGAGTGTTAAACTACATCACCACTGATCCGGCTCATGCCCCCAAGGTCGTCGAGTCGCTCGTTGCCCACGCCGAGGTTAAGAAGGTGAACTTTACCGGAAGTACAGCAGTAGGAAGAATCAGTAAGTCCCAAGCTCCACAGTTGCTCGTTGATGCTTGAGTTGAGTGCTGACTTTGAATATTGTAGTTGCCAAGATGGCCGGTCAACACCTAAAGCCATGTGTTATGGAGCTTGGAGGAAAAGCCCCGGCTATTGTTTGGGAAGACGCAAACCTCGATATTGCAGCAGAACAATGTACCCTAGGCTCTTTCCTCTTTTCTGGTCAGATCTGCATGAGCACCGAGAGGATTCTCGTTCACAAGAAAGTCAGTGACGAGTTCCAGAAGAAATTCGTGCAGATGATCGAGGCTATCTTCCCTTCCAAGGAGGACGCACCTGTTCTCATCAACGCAACAGCCGTTGAGAAGAACAAGAAATTGATGAAAGACGCTGCAAGTAAGGGCGCAAACGTATTGAGGGGCGACTTCAGCGTGGAAGAGAGCACAAAGACACGAATGAGGCCGATCGTGGTCAGCAAAGTCACGCCCGACATGGATATCTACAAGCAGGAGTCTTTTGGACCAACGGTCAGCCTGATTGAGATTGAGACAGTAGAGGAAGCGCTCCGCATAGCCAACGACACCGAGTACGGACTTTCATCGGCAGTCTTCACGGAGGATCTGAGGATCGGACTGCGGTTTGCGAAGGAAATTGAAACCGGAGCCGTTCATATCAACAATATGACGGTTCACGATGAGTCGGCCTTGCCGCATGGCGGTGCGAAGGCCAGCGGCTTTGGGAGATTCAACTCCACTTTCGGGTTAGACGAATGGGTAAGGACGAAGACCATTACTTGGAGGAATTGAGCGGGCTGTTTGTTGCGATGTTGTTGACCAGAGGAGGCTCGATGTCTACACACCGATGAGGCAATATCTAAGGTATCTTGCGTTTCTCAAGATCAACGTGTACTGGAGATGATTGTCCTGCGAGTGATTTTTTATGACCAGCCAACAGCGACTGAATTGTCAACGTAGACTCATGACGTTTTCTCCCTTTGCTTCAGCTTAGCTGATCAATGCGAACTCACCTATGGCCACCTCCGGACCTACGTCCGAAATCCGGGGATACAGTTCCGGGGAGGGACGATATTGACAGCCTAATGCAGTTGATATGCTGCCAAGACATCTCTCTGTGGGATCAATCATGCTGACCTTCACTCGGATCTTGTTGGCCCCATTGGCCCAAGCTCCCTGTATCCATGTATGTATTGTACATACAGGGGAGGTACATAAGTAGGTAACGGTGAACCTCCAGTGGGGGGGCCTCATGCACTAGAACCTCCTGCCAGGGAGCCATTGGACCAGTGCCGGTTCATGTCCTCCGTTTGCAGATCGTCGACTTAATTAAGGACGACGTCACGTTCTGCAAATCACCTCGTCCCGCTCGACATCATTTACGAGCCCAGCCAGGCGGTCAGCCTTATCATCCAACACCCAAGTGATCAACACTAGTTCCCACCCGACGTTCATCGCCAATCGACCTCCAAAGCATTCGAGGCCTTTAGCCGCGTAAGCGACGTCACATTCAGAGATCGCGATACGCCATCACGTTACCACTGCCCTGGAGCGAAGATCGCGACAGCCAGCCCAGCACAGTGCAGCGCAGGATACGACAAGTCACAAAAGCCTGCTGGCTGGAACTCAACGAGTGTACGACCTGGGACGGCCGCAGTCGTGACGAGACGCACGACACGACCAGCATCATCAATGGGTGCCCGCGCCTCCAAGCCCGCCCAGTCGGCGACACGCAAGTTCCCCTCTCGATCATCCGGTGCCGCCGTGCCGCCCACCCCGCGAACATCGGCACCTCATCGCGAGCCCAGGACTCGCGAGGGTGCAGGGAAGGCCTCGTTCGCGAAGGATGAAGGTGCGTTTGACAAACCGTGATCTCCTCTGGCTTTTCTCTTACCTACCCTACCCTTGCCCGCTCATTGCTAGGCATTCGCATCTCGATGCCTTTCTATTTTTGTTGCCATGCCACGCCATTCCATCGGATTCTAACTACCCCGCCAACCAACCCCAAGCCCGCCGCGGCGCTCGGCAGCCTTGGAGGCACCGCCCCTTACCAGACACAGCATCCCGAGGTGTTTCTGTCCTGCTCATCACCTCGCTTCCCATTCCTCCCCATGACCTCGCATCACGCCACCCCCAAGACCCCAATCGAACCGTCGAAAGGCAAACTGACACACCCCCAGCCATCAGATCCGACGCCGCGGACCCGGACCTCGACCTCAACGCCCTGACCAACCGAGCCTTCTCCCAGCGCCTCAAGCAGATGGGTGTCGCGACGCCGAACCCGACGCTCTCGCGCTCCTCGACCGCGCACCCGTCGCCTTCCGCCTCCTCCTCTTCCTCGCATCCTACGCCCGCGCGCTTCGAGAACAGGACCTTGTCTGCGCTCGAGGCGCGGCGGCAGCTGCAGCAACGCGCCGAGGCCGAGTTCGAGAATCCCGTGGCCGCGGGTGGGCGGGAGTTCCTGGATATCGGGACGGTAAAGCAGATTGTGACGATGCGCGATCGCGGCAGTAGCGAGGGCGAGATTGAGAAGAGGCTGCGGTTGAAGGATGGTGTTGTGGGACGGTTAGGGCGAAAAGGGGTGGTTGTGGCCGCATGAGACTCGGTAGTCCCGTTGTATGAATACATGAGGCCTCGATAGAATGGGGGGATAAATATGTTTATATTATATAAGTATGGGAGAAAGTACAAAAGTGGGAATGATAGAGAATCATCGCGAATCGACAATGTTTCCTGACCCTGAGTACTGTAGAAGATGAGACCACGAACGACTCCTATCTGTCTATATCTTCAAGCCGTAGCTGTGCATTGAGGAAAGGGAGATACTTTTCGATGGTGATCAGCAATATGGTTTTACTCTTAAGCCAGACGCTATCCCTTTCCGATTCCACGTCGGAATACTTCGTAGAACAGTGTCACGTCGTCTCAACCCAGCAAAATATCACGTCAGTCACGACAAGAGGATATTATCATGAAGTATTCTATTAAATATTATACGATCAACGTCGTGAAAAATGCAGCCTACCATCTCAAGTTTTCAAGTCCTCGCCGACAGTAACCCAATCAAAGAGACCACAGCTCCGAACTCCACGCTTTCTTCCCACCTTTTTTTTTCCTTGCTTGTAATGTACTCCTCTCCCTATTCCTCGTGGACAAAATGCCGCTTACCAAGCAGCGTGTCCACCGTCGATGCGTACGTCGGCGCCGGTCATGAAGCGGCTGGCGTCACTGAGCAGGAAGACGGCAGCGCCGCGGTAGTCCTCGGGCTTGGACAGCTTGTTGAGCATGTTGTGCTTGGGCCACTCGGTCTCTCGGTCGGGGAACTTGACGAACAACTTCTCTACCATCTCCGTTACGATGTAGCCTGGGCTGATCGTGTTCACCCGGATTCCCTTGATGCCCCATTCCATCGCCAGGTTGCGACCTAGCTGGATAACGGCAGCCTTGGAGGCGTTGTAGACGCTGGAGAAGAATGAGTGTTAACTGCAATTGCTCCTTTCTGGATTGAAGATATGGGGCTTCTTACGGGCAAATCAATCCTCTGTTTGCGACTGTACCACTCATGCTAGCAATCATGACGATGCTACCTGGGCATCCGAGGCGCACCATCTGTCTAGCTACCGCCTGGGCCGTCATCAAGCAGCCCGTGACATTGACGCCTAGCATGCGGTCCGAGTCTGCTGCCGTGTAGTCCAGCGCCGGGGTCTCTTGCTGGATACCGGCAGCGGCAAGCAGGCCATCGAGGCGGCCGTGCTTGTCAGCAATGGCCTCGGTGATCATGTTAAGCTCATCGACGCCGGTGCGGACATCGACCTGATGGTAGTACAGCTGAGTATTGAGTTCTTCCGCGGCGCGCTTGGCAACGGTCTGGTAGTTGGAGCCGAGCGGTGGCTCTACCTGGCGGTCAAAGACGTGAACTGTCGTATGTTAGCCTCCGTGCCTACGAAAATTCTAAAGTAGTCCATTTGGCGTATTGGGCAGTTGCGACTTGAATTTGTAACTTACCAATGGCTCCTGCCTCTAGGAGAGCTTCTGTTTGCACAAGACCCAGACCTTGAGCTCCTCCGGATACAATGTAGACTTTGCCTTTCATGCCAAACTCGGGCAATATTCCCTTGGAAGCTTCTCGCGTAGCTGGCACAATCTCTTGCTTCAGCGGGTGATAGTGTGTGTTGACCTTGTACGGTGCTTGGGCATTGTCTTGAGCTGATGTCCGAATAGAGGCTACTCGAGCCGACTGTGAGGCAATAGCCGCCCGAGGAGTAACACGAGGGGCGGCACGAGCGAGCCTGCCCATGGAAGAGACAGCTCGGGACATTTTGGGGACTGACGATGCCATTGTTTGTTCAAGTTGGCTAAGGATATACGTGACGAGCGGCGTATTAGACAGGTTGTGGTGTAGCGGTGCACAATGGGATTTCCTTGACAAGGAGACAATATCGTGAAGGTCGAGATGGATGGAGAGATAGAGAAGAGAGATGTGCTGACACCGCTCGGGGCTGGCTTTATACTTCAACCCCAGCAGGTAGAGGCGAGTGTTAGTGAGTAAGTGAAAGCGACGGACGGGGACGAGCACAGGAATTCAACGTCAGCCAGGAGCCGGCAGGAAGACCCACGATGTCACAAGGACAAAAGAAAATGATAAATTTGTGAGGAGCCCCAGTATGGCAGTGCAACTGAGCATTTCCTCCCGTGCCTTGGGAAGCCACCCCACGCAAGACACAACATAATTTGTTTGGTGTTACCCAGACCATGCCTGTCGGACAGTCTCTGTGTTTGGGTAGGACAAGCAAGCGCCGAGCTACCAAGAGGTTCGAGACGGGCTCAACACAGCTCGCCGCCCTCTCTCGATATCCCATGTATGTCTAGTTAGGGTCACGGACATACCTCCCGAACGTGTTATCTGGAAGGTGTCCCAAGGAGGCGAGAAGCGGTTGGCATGCAATAGATGATCCGGGAATCCAGGTTCCAGAGCGAGTTTCTGCATGATTCTCCACACAGACCTTTTCCATTGAGTGAATCTTCGATGAGAGCAACACATACAGTGCAGTGCCGGTGCACACAGCTAGTGGTACGTACTTCTACTGCTACTACCACACAGATCTTGCGGTGGTGTTGAGGCCAGGGGACTGGCTTACCGACCACCGGTGAAGAGGGGTTTGTGAGCATTCCCATGCCTAGCAGCCATCGGCATGGAAGGTTAGCTTAGGTAGGTAGGAGGAACTTAGTGCAGTTTGTGACTTCCGGCTGGGGCAATCTGAAGGATACCTTATGCCAGATTTGGCGACTACCTAAAATAAGAATCTAAGGTCGTATGTACCTACCTAAGTTATTACTACTAGTTCAGCAGTAGACCAGTAGACTAGCAGTAGTATCACGGCTGTTGCTTTGCACTCCATGGCTATTGTTGTGGTGCCTCTTGCAGTGACTGGGAAGTCTTGGCTGGACCCTTCGCAAGCAAGGTAAAGCAGTTCAGTGGATTCTCTCTAGTCTCTTCGGGTTCTTGTCTATTCACTTTGACTTTGATCCTTGACGCCCAACTGATGCAGAAGCACTCGAATGTGGGTAATGCACTGCAGCACTGGGATGAACTAGGATGACAGGTTCAGGGGTTTGTTCCCGGAGATTCGTAGCGGTTCCCACTCTGCGAGTCTACGGGCACCGTCGCCAGACTTCCCCGAAGTCGTTGAAATCAGAAAGACATCACAAGGTTGACCGGGGGTGGCGAGCGACACCTCGGATTGCCTAAAAAGGCAATCCCATTCTGTTGAAGGTGGGGAAGAGAGCATGGCCAAGCTGGTTCTGGACCACATGAGCTTCTTACCATTTCTCATTCCTCAGCTCGTTCGGTCGTGTCAAGAAATGTTCCAATGCCCATGTTTGTTCACTAATATAGACTTTGGTTTTGCAGATGGGCCAGGCAATAGAGGGTACTGGCCGGCTGATGGTTATTTCCGCGTACATACTGCCTGCACGTGCAATGCGACCACCTCCCATCTCAAGGTTGCGAGAGGGTGTGATACATGAGTTGACCATTTGGACGACCGGTCAAGTGGCAAGCGGTCCAGAGATCGGGTTATATGTTTCATCGGCTCTCGATGTCGGATGTGATAGTAGATGAACAACTTCCCTAGGCACCTATTGCATTCAAGATCGCTACCAAACGTTGGCTTAGCGAGCCTGCATCCTGCAAGGCGTTACTGAAGGGTGACTGCCTGGGACGCTGATTTGGCCATAGGAGCGGCGAAGTGGGGGAAGGAGGCGGATTAGATCCGAATCTCCCACTTGGAGATGAAGTCCATCCATCTGCTATTACATGGTACTACACTATTATTCATGGTCACCCAAGGTGAGCCAGAATAACCCATCGGCTTCAAACCCTCCCTCACACTAGTCCCAATGGCTGCCACGACACGTTAGGCCTTTGCCCACATGCACAGTCCCTGAAATCCCCACAAATGGTGTCGACCCAGCTCTGGAGTCTGCCGCCCCGCACGATGCGATGTTAGTGTGGGGTGCTGCTAAGTAGGGAACAAGAGGTAGATGGCCTCGCAGATGGCAGATCGGCTGTCGACAATGCCAAGAGACGACGCAGTCGACCAGAGTTGCATCGCAGCATACTCTTGGACTTCTATCGAGAAGAGTGGTATTCCCGCAGTCCTGCAGCCATATCAGCGATAGAAACCCTGCAGACCTGGCTAAGACACACGCGAGCCGACCTTATTATCTGGGTCGGCAAGCAGGCCGGCAGCCGACCAGTCTTGATTTAATAGAAATCTGGACCTCTTCCGCATCCTGTACATGCGTCTCGTTTCGTGACAGTTTTTGAAAAGCGACGTGTACTGTCGGTGGAGCCGTGACTTTATACCTATCTAAAGACGGAAACTCCGCCTCGCCATCGTCCGCCTCCGAGACACCTCGTGTTGTGCTGTGCTGTGCTGTGCTGTGTTGCGTTGTGTTAGTCATCAAACCGTTTCTATCTTCTGCTCGGCCTCCACGAGGGACTCGAACGCCAAGGCCATCCGGGAAAAATAATATGAATTATGATACATCAAGTTTCACTCGAGCCTACCGGATCACCTGCTGGTTCCCGGTTTCGACGTTTCGGTCTGTTCGGGTTTTGCCAAGGTCATACCGATTGTTCTGGGGTTTTGCTTAGTGGAAAGTCCAAGGGTTAGGTCCAAGGGTTAGGTCCAAGGGTTAGGTCCAAGGGTTGAAGACCCACGAAGCTGGTCTGCCGACGATAGCTTCAGGAACTGCTCATTTCGGAAATCCGCCTCAGATCAGTCACCGCTCCTGAGCACGAAAGCTGGATACAGCAACTACGTATTACTAGCAGGAGCCCAGCATTGGGCATGCTGCATGCAAAAAGGACCCCTAACGACAGCGGTAAGCAGCGACATACATGCCGATCAGCATCAGCCTCTTTTTGCCATCGTAGCGTGTCGCACATTGTGATCACCTGGGCACCACCAAAAAAGCCAAGAGACGTTTCATCCCCATTTCTGCCCTCCAGCCCGCTCACCACTCAAACGTGTACGCGCATATTGTCCTCACCTCGGCATCGTCGGACTTCCGCATCAGTGTTTTTTATTTTTATTTTTGCTTCGGAGAAGGTCTTGAAGCAACGCACAGAGATGGCGACATGTGTTTGTCTTGGTATATAGCTAGATTTTAACGTGACAATCCTTGTTGTATGTATGCTGAGCCAGGCTTCTGCGGACGTCAACGGTGGTAGACCCTGATATCGTGAGTTCCACCTTCGCCGTTACCGGATGAAGGAACGGACTGGTGGTTTTCTTTTCTCCTTTCCACAGTTGAGTAGTCTTCAAGATTCGAACACACCGACTGCCTTCAGCATACTGTAGACCCCCAAAAACAGTGGATCACAAGGTTCAAAGTATACGTGGCTCTAATGTTCCTTGATCGTGATATCGAAGAAGTCAGCCGGATCTAAGACAGGCTCCATATTCCCAAATGCGTATATGCCGAACATCATACCACAGAAGGCTGCCCCTACGGGCGGCATGGTGGTCATGTCCTGGATATTTACTTCGCATATTGATTCATTGGAGCCATACTTCAAGCTCATTCTGTAAGTATTGGGTTGGGCAGCGATCTGTAGACGAGCTGATTCGTCGGAGGCAGGCTGCAACTCTTGTCGTTCCTGGCACAGCTTCACACGGGATGTCTGATGCGCATGAGCACTCGTCGGCCTTTCTGTGTTTGAGTTTTATTGCGTGGTACGAAGTGGAAACTTACCTCTATAGCAGCACCTGCGGGTCGGCGCAGAATAGCTATCTTCGTTTGCCCCGGGTTGTCACCATCAGCCAGAGTCATTCCGATAGTAGCATAGGAGTACTGATTCCACCACAGCACGACGCCCGCTTCGTAGCCCGTCTTTCTGGGATTGAAGTCCAATTTCACTTCGAAAGTCTCCGAGTATGCAGTCTGTTTTCTTAGGAGCATTGCCGGTGCCTCTGGGCTGGAAAGACTATAACAATTACCATACAAGCGCAGATGCCCCGGCCGATCAGTAAGAGTATAGCATGGCTTCAAGGGAGTATCTGGGAGATTGGAGTTAGCATACTGAGTTTACTACAAAGGCATGTTACGACTCATACTCTTCTGATACCACCCCAGCTCCAAATTCTTCTGGTCAAGAGCAGCAGTCCACTTTACGTCTCCGGGCTTGATTCCAGCTGCCAGTTGTGTGGCCGACTTTCTTCCTCGGGTTTCCAGCGTTATGTTTCGCCCGTCATTGAAGACAGGCCAGTCGTCGACCCAATCAACTTTGACAAGAAACGTTTCGCGACCTAGAAGCCTTCAGTGTCCTGATCTCCGTACTCATGATGCTACGCCAGCGCTCAGGACCAACCTGCGTTACTCACCTAATTGCGGCTCCAACCAATTGCTCGCTCCCCTAACTGGCCGTACTCCCAGCAACACTGCCCACCACTTCCCCTCCCCATCTTGGAAAACGTCTGCATGTCCTGTCCTCTGCACCTCCTCATCCGGCCCATTGTACCATAGCGGCGCCCCCTGTCCTTCCCACGGCCCATACACCCCCTCCTTCGTTCGGAAACACCATTCCTGGTGACCCGCCTCGGTACCACCCTCTGCCGTGAACAAATACCACCAATCATCGCGTTTCAGAATGTGGGAGCCCTCTGCGATGCCGTGCGGCGACTCCCGGATGCACAAGGGAGGCGTGAGAGTGCGACCGGAGGGTAGATCGACCTCCGATACGTGGATGCCGAAGTCTTTCTTCGTAGACAATGGCGGGCGGTTCGCAAGCCGAACTGTGGTACTTAAGTACACCTTATCATGGGCGTCATCCCAAAAGAGCTACTAGGACTTGAGCATTGCTATCCTGTTCGCAGTCGAAATTGGCACTACAGAGGAGGGAGGAGGTCACTCACGTCCTGGTCGAATCCTGGATTGTCGAAATACACAGGGTCGGACCACGCACTGTCGTCCCATATATTGTCCGTATAGACATAGAAGCCGCGTGGGAAAATGCGCTCCTAGGGTGCCTGTAAGTCCCATTATCGCCGGTAGAGTCCAGCGACTTAAATAGCTAGGTACTGTGACCTCACTTTGAATTCAAGACCTCATCCCGCGCTCCTCAACTTACATCTTCCTGTGGCTTGTACCGCTGGAAAACCCCGGTGGCCAGATACCACCGCCGCTCACGCTCCCGATACCGCAGCGTTGCGGCCCAGCTCCCCGCGCCGGGCTCCACTGTGCGCATCTCAATCTGGCTCCGGCGCGTCAGTGCGTGCCCGATCAGACGCCAGTTGATCAGGTCATGCGAGACGTAGATAGCACAGCTGGGGAAAAACTCGAAGGTTGAGGTGCTGAGAAAGTAGGTTGTCTCTCTTGTGGACGAATGCGAAGCCGGCACCGTGCAGATCGTGGGGTCCGGGTTGAAGCCCCGGAGAACCGGGTTTCGGAATACCGTGCCGGGGCGGGGGATGGGATCTGGGGTGCATTGGGACATAGCGGCGATAAAATAACAAGTAGTTGTTTAAAGACTAATATGAAGGTCAGATGCCTGATATATTCTAACCGACATCAGTCGTGTACTGAGTAGGTATCCAATTCGGGTCTCAGTCAACATGCTATCATCTTGGCCGGTCGGCACTCGGGTCAAGTTTTTCCATCAATCACTCTCACAGAAGTCAACCTCAAGAACGTTGGCTACTTGCGCGCGATATTGGACCGAAGCATCTGAGGAGCATTCGACCCATCCCTGATTTCATACACATGCATCAAGCAGGATGGCTTTCAGCCATTCACAACCGCTCGTTGGTAAAGGATGAGTGCTACTGGATCCTGTTGAGCTAAGCCACGTGGTCGAGTGTCGACTTCGGGCTGCGGCTCTGCGATGCGGTAAGCCGCAATGCAGGTGCTGACGCTGATGGTCCCCGAAGCAGACCACGCAATAGGGAGCATCACTTGTTGAGATGATTCTCTGTCAATCGTCAGATCTAAGATTGGACCATCGGAAGAACTGTTTTCACGTAGAGCAAGCCGCTGTCTTATGCATTTTGGGGCTGTTTGGTCAAATGCCCCTTGTGCCCAGCAGTGAGATACCTTCACACAGTGCCTTGATGACACAGATGGGACGCAAATGCTTATGCAGGACAAGAATCCGCGTTCCTCCCCCTAGTCAGGCTGTTCTTGCGACCTCTCCCAGGCTCCTTTTCTGAGTCAGACCACCTCTCATGGCATTCAACTCCAGTATTTCATCTTCCAGTATCCGTTGCCACTGGGATAATGCTATCCACTACAACTTTGACAATCCTCGAATACCGCCACAATGTCAAACGTCAAGTCGACTGTCGTCGGGTTAGCGATTTCTATGCCACTGCTAGCCACATCGGCGATAGTCTTGCGGTTCCGGGCTCGCCGTATGCGAAAGGCCAAGATTGAGGCTGACGACTGTTTGGCTGTTGCGGCTCTGGTGAGTCTGGGATTGGGTCTTGAGTTGACACAAGCTAACCATTGAAAGGTATTTTGTCATGGACTATCAATCTCTGCCCTATGTGGTATGTTTAAGCACTCAGTCACTTTCCGCCGAGCATGGAATTCAACTGACCATGCCCTAGGCGTGTACCTGGGCCATCTTGGCAGTTACATGGCTTTCAACTCGGACGGTAGACTTAGGTACCCAGAGCAGTATAAAGCACTATCACAGGTACGAACTCCTTCACCCGAAAGCTCCTTTTGGGCAGACAGGCGTGCTGACACACCTGGTGAAGACCCAATGGGTCACACAAATCATCTCGATACCGGCAATCGGTCTCGCTAAACTCAGCGTTTTATTCTGTTTCCAAAGAATCTTCGTATCTCATTCGTTCAAGCTTATGGCGCGGATCATGGTAGGCGTGGTCATAGCTTGGGTACTCACTTTCTCCGTTGCCAATATTGGTGAGTGACACGCAATCGCTGCAACCTCAGCATTATCGATGGTGGCTGTTAACCTCGACAACCAGTGAACTGCAGTAGTGTGGTCAGCAGCTGGAGTCCCAACAATAGCCCGGAAGGCTTGTGCAAGGCCGACGTGACCGCACTGTTTTGGGCAGGCATCATTACGGATATCGCGACCGATCGTATGTGCTGTTATGATGAAAACGAACTTCGTGGCTGATGATACGCTTTCAGTTATCATTCTATCTCTTCCTGCCCCTCAGATATGGAAGCTGCAAATGACGAGGCACCAGAAGTACCAAGCTGGATGCATGTTCATGCTTGGTTGGATGGTGGTCGGGACCGCTGTCGCACGCAGCGCTCAATACACCCCAGGCTTCAGCTCGAGCCCCGGAAACACTTGTGAGTATCACGCATCAACAGTAAGCTCGAGGATCGATCACTCATACTTGATTAGCTCACAGTGCTTCTGTAACGTACTGGACGATACTTGAAGCGAACATTGGTGTCATCAGCGCTTGCTTACCCACTCTGCGTCCTCTATTCCAGGAGATCGACATTTGTGGACTTGCGGCCTCGCTGTTTAGACTTTGTCCCGGCCGACTCTCTTCGAGACTTGGTTTGATTCCGTTTGGAAGGGACGAGAACTCATATCTCTTTCATCGCCGCATACATAGACAAGGAACGCATCATGCTAAGCGTTTGTCGGTTGGGACTGTCGCATTATCACCACCTCTTGCTACGATGGCTTTCGCAGGCGAGCGGAGGTGCTCGAAAGGAACGTCGGTCTCGAATACCAGAGAAAGCATCGAGTCGAATATGAATTCGAGCCTGTGGTTGTAATAGTACTGACTACGATGCCTCATGATTCTTTCAAGGCCAACTTTTCCGGATATCGGACGAATGCCAGGAGGACTAGATCATGGCGAGTAAGACTTGGGTGGTACTGTACGGAACCGGCACGTCGTCTGTAGTTAGTGTGTTTGCCACTGTGCCGACATACGAAAATCATTGAACGCCAGCAAGGATTCATACAAATGCGTGTGCATGTGTAAGCAGCTGGCTCATCGACTTTGTCACGAGGCACGCTTTCGCCGTTTCCATGTCCGTCGGTTCCAATTCAGGTTCACCCGGGCCGCGACTTGCTGAGTTATGTCTGGATCAATTGCTCGAAGCCCTACAAGATCCACCACAAATACACTGAGGTCGCCCTATTGGGCCACATGGAGACACGGTTGTTCAAAATTGTCAAAGACGTACTCCTCCGCACGCAAGAGGCTATGATCGGCTGAAAGGGCGAGGCCTTGATGGCCATTAGGGTTGCATGAAGCCAAAGTCAAGGCTTGGGAAGTGTACGTTATGATCGAACGTGCCTTGGCTCAGCGGATGCGATGAAGGCCGTTTCCATGTTGAGGACGGTATGTGACTTGATTGTAATCAGGTATAGACGAAGAATCGATGGCACAGTGTATTGTGACGGTGGACATATTTCAGGCGACGTATATGGGTTGTTGTAGTTAGGAGAAAGGCTTCAAACAAGAGCAATACTTCGCATGATCATTTGCTAGGTACTCAGCTAGTGGCGGTATCGTCAATTGAGCTGCCATCAACGACCGCCGTAAACATCCATGCGCTCAAAAATAGACCGATTCTTGACTTGACTGACGAACTCTTCGACCTCGATCTTTACTATGTGTTCACCGGGAACAACGACTAAACCCAGGTATCTCGAGGTCATGTCGGCTTTGACTGTATCTGCATCTGAACTTAACGCAGCAGCAGCTTCAGCCAACTTTTGCTGAGAAGGCTGTCGGTATTCGTGGGTCAAAGACAGCACTACGTTACGATGCTGCGGGTGCTTTTATTAGAAGTATGCTCGCGGAATGATATACTCGACTTCCTGACTGACCGTATCGGTGCATTTGAAGGTGCCTATGAACATGCGACCATCGGTAGCGTAGATGCGCAAAGTCTTATTGAGGAGCGACTTGAGGTAAGACTCGTCAGGCTCGGACTGGTCGGATGAAACATCCATGCTCGTGCGATCGAGCTGCTCGGTAACAGCCTTCATTACTTCTGGCTTACACCATTCGACTCAAATTGATGCTGTCGTCACTTTCGCTTAACGTTGGTCCACATAGCACAAGTCGAGCCATGCATCAATTGAGCTTGATGGATTGTCGCTGCGATGGACTTATTACCTGGTACCAGACTGATAGGCGTGCACCTTCCAAGGGAGCGGGGTGGGATGTCCAGGGCTTATCGATAGACTGCCTAACAAGATTCACTGTAGCGATACCTGTAGATCCATGTCCGCGTGGATGTCGGGTCCCTGTAGTTGTCCCTGTAGACGCGATCGGCCGCGCGCTGTGGGACGTTCGCCAGTCGAGTCATCGTCATCGTCATTCCCGTCAGCTTCGACACGCTAGGCAACGTCGCTTTTGGAGCATTTCAGAGACCTTTTTCCTCGACAGGCTCCTTCTTCTCAAATCGTTGACTTCTCTGCAATGACCATCTGATTGAATCTGTTCCTTGTGCTCCTCTCTAGCACTTGCCAAAATGCAGCCACCGATACATTGTCCTTGAGCACCGTCTCCCTGGAACCCAATTACACACTGTCCACAGTAGTCTCGATATCTCACCATGGGTGTTAACGGCCTCTGGACCGTTATCCAGCCATGCGCGCGCCCGACCAACCTCGCGACCCTTAATCGTAAACGCCTCGCCGTTGATGCCTCCATATGGATCTATCAATTCTTGAAAGCGGTCCGCGACAAAGAAGGAAACGCCCTGCGCAATTCCCACGTCGTCGGCTTCTTTCGTCGCATATGCAAGCTGCTGTGGTTCGGCATACAGCCAGTCTTCGTCTTCGATGGAGGTGCTCCCGCCCTCAAACGACAGACGATCACAGGTCGAAAGCGAAGGCGAGAGGGCAGGCGTGAAGATGCCGTTCGTACCGCCGGAAAGCTCTTGGCCGTGCAGATGCAACGCATTGCTGAGGAAGAAGACGAAAAGCGCAAACGCAAGGCACATCTGGAAAGCGAAGGCAGACGCGATGTGGATGAACCCGAGGAAGAAATACCTGATGCCGACAAGTTGGTCTATGTGGACGAAGTAGGGATGGACCAGCAAGAGAGGCAGAAGTCCAGAAGATTTTTCAAACAAGACGCCTACCATCTGCCCGAATTAGACGGCGGCATCACCGGCATGGGGCGTCCTGAAGACCCTCGAATCATGAGCATTGGAGAGTTGGAAGAATATGCGAGACAGTTTCACAGCGGCGAGGACATCAATCTTTATGATTTCAGCAAGATTGACTTCGAAGGCGAGTTCTTCAAAAGCTTACCACCGGCTGACCGATACAACATACTCAACGCGGCGCGCCTTCGCAGTCGACTGAGAATGGGATTGAGCAAGGACCAGCTAGATGGCATGTTTCCCGATAGAATGGCATTCTCGAAGTTTCAAATCGAAAGAGTTAAAGAAAGGAATCATCTGACTCAGCGATTGATGAAAGAAGCTGGCATGACAGGCTTGGACCTTACTTTGGGAGGCAACCACCGGATCGCCGGCGACAAGGATCGGGAGTACATCTTGGTCAAAAACGAAGGAGCAGAGGGTGGCTGGGCATTAGGTGTTGTCAGCAAAGAGAAAGATCTCGGGGAGATACATAAGCCTATTGATGTTGATGCTCTAGACTTGCAGTTTCAGACTAAAGATGAGGACGTCGAATGGGAAGACGAGGACGATTTCGAGGATGTGCCCATTGAGGGATTAAATCGCTTGCCTAAGGCGGACGCCAGATCAAGTGGTCTATCTACGACTGGCAATAATATTGCAGTCCAGGACGATGACGACTCGCTCTTCGTTGCGGATGACGGTATTAACGAAGATTTAAATGGGCTTTTCGAGGCTCCTATGGAGAATGACCGCCTGCTCGATGACGAGGACGAAGATTTGAGTAGAGCCATCGCGATGTCTTTGAAGAACCAGCACCCGGGGGTTGATTTAGGAGTAGAGGGAGAAGGAAATGAAGAGACTGAGGATGTGCCAGCTCCTCAGTGGACTCAAACACCGGTGCAGCAAGCAAAGCCAGTCGCTTCTACGAGTGGTAGCATGATCGCACATATTGTCAACAATCGGGCCAATGCTGCAGTGCCTAAACCTGTCGAACGCCGTGGGAGCAACGCCAGCAGCGATAGCGAGGTAGATCTGCGAACAGCCCTATCTGCTGCTAGGAAAAAGAAGATAGTCATCCCAGCAAAGTCAAAGCCTGCACCGGTGGCCCCTAATGTCAAAAACCCGTTCGATGGCCCTCTACCTTTCGAGAAGCTCGACTGGAAATCCAGCATTTTTGCTAAAAAAGATGGGCACCCTGCAAGCCAAACTGTTGGGGCGAATGCTGGTACGGAGGCCGTGCCGGATGAGGATCTTGCTGGTGGCTTTTTGCAGGATGCAGATCAAGACGATGCTCCACGAGAGCTACCTCCTTGGATGGTTCAAGACGAGGTAGACATCCGTGACAATATGAAGGCGCAAAGAGAACGTGAGATGGAAATCAACGAAGCTGACCGGGAAGCTGCTCTTGCCGAAGAGAAAAGAAGGCGACAAGATGCAATTATTGAGATCGAGTCTTCGGATAGCGGCAATGAAAGTGACGTCGAATTTGTCGAAGAGCCGCCGCCACCACAGCGAAACAGTCTTATACCAGCAATTAATGCTTCTGACAGCCCTAAATTATCTCCAGCGACACTGGCAAAAGTTGAACCCCCTATCCCTGAGGAAGCAACGCATCCCGAGAACACTCGTCAGGCGGACACATTTCACGAACAAGGCGTTGCCGAGACGAGCTCTCTCCCGAGTCCCGAAATCGCACTCGAATCATCGTCTCCAGAACCGGAATTTGAGACAGTCGAGGTCTTACAACCTCCAGAAGAAACCATCGAAAGCCGAGAGGAAACGCAAGCGGAGTTGTCGGGTCCTAATTCAGGGAATTTACCCGAGACTGGCCCATCTGACACATCTCAAGCCGCCCCTGGAGCCGCTCAAGACGAGCTTTTCGGAGACGGCGATTTTGATGATGAGTTCAGTGACCCTGAGGAAGGGGAGCTACTCGCCCAGATGGCAGAGGAAGCCGAAGAGCATGCCCGTTTTGCAAGTCAATTGAACAAGAAGTCCGAGAAAGAAAATAAGGACGCTTACGAGCGAGAGCTGAAGACCCTCCGTACGCAGCAGAAGAAGGACCGTAGAGATGCAGACGAAGTTACACAAATCATGATCACCGAATGTCAAGCATTGCTACGATACTTTGGCATTCCCTACATTACGGCGCCAATGGAAGCCGAAGCCCAGTGTGCGGAACTAGTCAGCTTGGGCCTAGTCGACGGTATAATTACAGATGATTCCGATACGTTCTTGTTTGGAGGAACACGAGTATACAAGAACATGTTCAATAGCAACAAATTTGTGGAATGCTACCTTGGCAGCGACCTGGAAAAAGAAATGTCTCTCTCCCGCGAACAGCTTATCTCCATTGCTCAGCTGCTGGGCTCGGATTATACTGAAGGTCTACCTGGCGTCGGACCGGTCACCGCCGTTGAGATCCTCTCAGAATTTCCCGGCCGAGACGGCCTCGTGAAGTTTAAGGAATGGTGGCAGGACGTACAGTCACAAAATCGACCCAAAGATGCCGATCAAAGCTCGACGTTCCGGCGCAAATTCCGGAAGTCGCAGGCTACAAAACTCTTTCTGCCCACAGGGTTTCCTAACCCAGCAGTATTCGAGGCGTATCTGCGTCCCGAGGTTGACAGCGAGACGGAACACTTCCAATGGGGTATCCCGGACGTCGAGGGCCTACGGCAATTTCTCATGACGACGATCGGATGGTCGCAGGAGCGCACAGACGAGGTGCTGGTACCTGTTATACGGGACATGAACCGGCGGGAGGCCGAGGGCACACAGAGCAATATCACTAGGTATTTTGAGGGAAGTGTGGGCGTGGGGGCGAGGCCCAAGGAAGCGTTTGCGCCGCGGCAGCGGGTGCAAGGATCCAAGCGCATGAACGAGGCTGTGAATAAGCTGCGCGCCAATGTCGTGGTAGAAAACATCGCCGATGAAGTCGCAGCGGAAGATATCAACCTGGCGCCCGAAGGACAGCCCGGGGTCAAGAAGAGAAAGGCCAGGCAAACCGACGAGGATTACGACGATCTTGTTGATGGACCTATCACACGAGACACTGAAAATGCCAAATCAAGGAGCAAAGGAACGGGCAAATCTCGGGGCAAGAGGGCGAAGGCGTCTAGATAGTCCAACGGTACATATCAACGATGAAGTATGCTTTTCGCGGCAAGCTTTTGCCTTATTTTCCAGCCCAGATGTCTTGTACCCGTATACATTGTATCATCGTCGGGCCAAACTGTCTATATCGACCCAGCTGTCACAATAAAGTGACTCTTTAATCGCATTTCAGGTGGGTATATAAAGGTTCGTGGCCTCGGCACAGTGAGAGTATGTCGAGATTATGTCTACAAACGATTCGGATAACTGCTGAACCTTCATTTAAGTCACCGGCTTCCTCGATGTCAAGTCTTGCCAGCTTCAGTCTACGTTTGGCTCTATCTCCATTGTGCTGGCGACCTCGGCCGCCAGGCCCGCGAGGGTGAGCGTGGGTGCAAGAAGCTTTTGGAACGGATAGTCCAATCCAAACCCCCTGAATATCCACGTTCGCATCTCCGCCCCTATCATACTATCCAACCCGTAACTAGCGATGGAAAGCGATTGGAGCTCCATATTCTCGATCGGAATCATCGAAATAATCGACAATCGCTTTGCAATGTGCCAAGCGATGCATTCGAGGGCATCCTGATAACCCTTTTCTCTCAGTGTTGTGTCCAGGATCTCTTTGAAACTGCTGCTGTTACCGCTGTTGCCTGTCGATCCGCCTTTCTGGCTGGCCTCGATGGCAGCCTTCGCATGACAGAAACGAGGATCGTTGATCCAGTACAAGTCTAGTCTTTCCCCGGGGGTATTTGCGATAGCTGCGGCCAACTCCTGAAGATCGAAGCCCACGAGCACTGGAGCCTCAGAAATGCTCAAGTCACGGCTGTGTGTCATAGCCACCTCAAAGCCGCGGAGCATCTCGCTCTCGTCGATCCCGTAAAGACCTTTGCGAGCCAGTGATGCCTCGAGCCCGTCGCTCTCCGCGACTACTCCAACGTCAAGCACCATGGGGAGCTCTAGAGAGGTGGCTGGCGTCCCGTTGGCACGTCGGAACCGTGCCAAGGAGTCCAGCACGCTGTTGGCGGCGCTGTAATTGCTCTGCCCAGTATTGCCTAGTAGCGCCGAGATGGAACTGGTCATGATGAAGAAATCGAGGTCCAGTCCCTGAATACCCTGCATTGCGTTTTGCAAAGCCACGGCACCTCGAGCTTTGGGTATCACAGCCGTCATAAAAGCGTCATACTTCATCTGCTCAAACATACCGTCCTAGTAAGGGTAAGCCCAGCGCGTTAGCAAATGGTTGCCAAAGTTTCCCCTTTCGAACGTCACCTCAGTATATTCGCATACGTACCTGTAATACCATGGCCGCATGAATGACACCGCGGATTGGGTACTCAGCATTGACCTCGACCGCCACTTTACGGACGGCTTCTTCTACAGACGCATCTGCGCGGAATACGCGAGCTGAAGCCCCGGACTCTTCAACAGAACGAATCACGAGAGCAGCCTCAGGCTTGTCGGCGCCAGTCCTGGATATGAAGGCAAAGTGCCGCGCGCCGAGCTCGACCATGCGCCGCGCTAGGCTACGTCCCAGACCACCCAAACAGCCTATGAGGAGATAAGTTGCATCGCCCGAGAGACGCGGCGCATCTAAGGACCGCGAGATCTGAAAAGTAATGTTGGTCATGGTCTCTGTTTCAGGTATGAGTACCTTGAGGTAACCGCGCGCCTTGACTGCACTGTTATTGGGGCTAAACTTCACAATGTTCCTAAGCCCATCAACGCTATTGCCGCTGTTCGCGCTGCCAGGAAGATCGGAGATATCCTTCTCGTCAACATGTTCTTTGAAATCGTCTCGGAGGAGTTGTGGATGAGCCTTCACTAGATTGAGGGTGGACTCAAGGAGTCGTCGGGATGGTTTAAACTTCCCATTGGCACTGGTGAAACTCGCGCCTCTCGCGAAAGGGAGAGGATCTGGCGCTGAGGGAGTTTCTTCATTGCCAAGCAAGATGAACTGTCCGGCAGCTGGGATCCCTCTCCATACTTCCTGGCTTAGCGTGTCTAATTTGTTGGCTAGCAAAATGACCTGGCTGTCGCTCTGGTCCTCTTTGCGTAGATATTCGACTAAGGTGCCCGCATCGTCAGTAACGAGAGCGTGCACGGTATCCGAGACGACTGCAGACAAGTCTAACCGCTTGTAATCATCAGAGATGGCGGCAATAGCAAGCTCCCATTGAAGCTCGGTGGCCAACTGGGCAAGTAATCTCATCAGGAGAATAGGGCCGGGAAGCGCCAGAATGGAGTCTCCACGTTGAATGTTGGCTTTGTGCAGGGTGAGATTCACGACCCTCATCAACGGTCTAAGTACGCTGACCAACAAGACGTCTGGATGTTGTTCAACAACTGTTGCGTCTTCCAAGGTCGCGAACAGAGACGAGCGAGCCACAGTCCTCAACCCTGCAGCCGTAAAACCGATGACCCGCTTGCCGACAACCCCAGTGTTAACGAGACTATCACCGGCTCTGATGATCTTTCCAGTAACCAGAGTTTCACTGAAATCCATTGGCTGTGCCTCAGATGCGAGAACTTGGATGTCGACCTCGTCCGGTGCCAAAGCGAAGTCTGTAGTAACCTGCTTGAGTAAGAACTGCTCCTGGACTATATGAGCCTCGAGTACTTCACCCGTTGGCAGTGGCTCGAGCGGTAAACTTGAGATTCCAGTGCTCATGTCGAGTTCAGAATTCAACCGTTTGTTCGGATAAACACGCGGAACATGCAGTATGCCATTGTCCAGCCAGAACTCGGTATCACGCCCCGACTCCTTTGTGGCTGCGCCCTCGAGAAGCTCGACAACGACAGGTCCCAGATCAGCAGCAGTTTGGTTTTCACTGTAGTCTAAGAGGGCGATTCTGGAAGCGGCCTGCTCCGAACGTACTACGCGGAGCAGACCCGCAGCCATTCCACCAGTCATCGACCGACCTTGTTGCATTCCTTTCGTGAGCCACATGATGGGCACGCCCGATGTCAAAACTTCCTGGAGCGACTCGAGAGTCACTTTGTCAAGACAAGAAAGGAAGCTACCACTTGTGTCATCGATGACTATTTGAGTGTCTTGCCCAGGTAAGAAGGCGGAAATCGGCTTCGTGTCGACTGCGTATCCAGTAGCTGCTAACGTCTCTGCCAATGCTTCAGAAGTATTGTTCTGCACTGACAGCGACAACAGGGTAATAGAACCGCAAGAGGTATGTTCGTTCACCAGAGAGGTGTCCGCAGATTTTTGAAAGGTATACAGTCCGCCGGTGTTGCCCCTGTTCGTGGTAAAGGGCAGGCAACCTTTGACTCCTAAGAGCCAGCCTTCATCCCGCAGAAGAGAACGCAGCCCCTTCTCGACCTCTGATGAGCTTGAACTGCTCACAGTTGCATCTTCGTACACCAGAACTGCGTCGAATCGCTGATTTCCACATTCCTTTTCCCAGGAATTTTGCTCTGATGGAAGCTTGAGATGGGTAACACAATCCGTAGCGGTCTTGGATAAGGTATGCCCCTTGTCTTGCAAGTGGCCAATGGTGACAACAGCACTAACAGGGAGAGCCCCCAGAATGCCATCGATGTCCTCTTCCGACGGCATCCCAAAGACCATGACATCGTTTACGACTTGCCGGTGCAGCACTAAGCCCAAGAGATCCAGAAGGGTTGGCTTTGCCAGTATATCGGGCAATCCTCGGTCCCCCTTGTGGGCTGTCGAGGCCAACCTGGCAATATCGGGCTTCCAAATGGCGGCGGAGAAGGGCGTTGGCGTCGCAGCCTCCTTCATGCCGACCGGTAATGCTGCCTCGAAGGCCGCGCATGTGAGGCTCTTGATGTCCATCAGCATCTCTCCGTCCGATCCGTCTATTTCCACATGTGTGTTGAAGTGAAGACTGCTCAGGGAGTCAGTCCAGGCGATGGCATGTCCCGTGGCGGGTATTCCTTCTCCATTACCGGTGCGCGGGGCCATGATCGTTATCTCCTCGATGCGCGTGGGCACCACGCCCCACGGCATGGTCTTGAGATTACCAGCATGGATGGAAATGAGAATGAGCTCTAGGCAAGCATCGATAGTGGCAGGGTGCAGGATACTCCGGGACTCGCCGTGGATTACCCCTGAGCTATCCCGTACCGTGACGTCTCCGGCGGCGTGGTGCCTGCTCCCGTCGGTGGATGCATATTGGAGCTGCTGGAAAGCTGGACCGTAGTGAAAGCCGACGCGGTTGAAGCCATCGTAGCAGGTCTTGGCGGACACGCGATTTGTCAGCGCTGTCTCTTGAACGGGGTTTCTTCCACGGGCCGTCTCAAGGCCAGCGCGGCGGTCTGGCTGTGCAATGCGGATTCGTCCCTGGCAGTTCAATTTCCATTTGTGTTCGGAGAGCGACTCAACAACAAAGGAATACCACTCTGGGTCATGCGTCGTTTCCAGGCGAGCATGGCATTCGATACCCTCCTTATTGTCCGGTATTACGAGCGCGGCTTTGATGTCCACATCTCTGAGAATAACCCCATCGCATACAGCAGCAGCGTGATCCTCAGACTCAAGCTCGGCCTCATGAACCTACCGTAGCGCCTCAATAGCCATCAAAAGATACCCTGCCGCGGGGAATATGGCACTGCCACCGAGACTGTGGTCGCGCAGCCATGCCACATCTTTGTGCCTGAGGATGTTGCGCCAGACCTTGGAGCCAGCCGAGAGCCCTGGTACTCGACTTCCCAGGAGATCATGTCTTGGATAAGCTCTGGCCCTCATCTCGGCACTGGCACGGGGCTCGGCCCAGTATGATCGCTCGTAATTCCATGGGTATGGTGGTAGGTCGACCAGCAAGAATTGTGTTCTGGGCTTGAGGGCCGAGCCCACCTGAACGTCGGCGTATGCGGCTGCGTTAAACTCTGCTAAGTCAATGGGATACCCAGCGAGGAAGAGATTTCCAGCAGCCGAGAGAATCTGATTCGTATCGTCCTTGTTCCGCAGAAGCGACCGGATATATGTGAATTGGCTCAGGGCTGCGCCAGCGCAAGTTTGCTTGAAGGGACCTCCGAGAGCGCCGTGAGGTCCCAGCTCTAACATGATCTTTACGTCACTGAACGTGCTGCTTGCGGCCATCGTCCGGACTGCGGTATCAAAGCGCACCCTCTGCCTCAGATTGGCGCTCCAGTAGCCGGCAGGGAGTAGGTCGTCTGGTCCAAAAACCTCGCCGGTGACCGAAAACACCATGGCACTGCGCTCGCGGCACCATGCCAGGTCGTCCTCGCTGAGGACAGCCAAAGCTCGCAGCAGCATTGCGTCGTAAGTATCGCCGACTGCGGCCATGTGCGGCGAGTGATATGCCCGCCCGGTCTTCAGCTCACGGGCAAAGATGCCGCGTGCGCCAAGCTCCTCGCGGAGCTTTTCGATGGAGGCGGCTCGCCCGCTCAGGGTCACACTCTGCGGGCTATTCTCGCAAGCTACACAAACGTCGGCTGGGTCGTCGGGCATATATTTGGCAACCTCGTCAACACCCAGTCCCACAGCCAGCATGGAGCCTGCACTGGCCGTTTGGTGAACGGCTGCACCACGGCATACCGCCACCACAATAGCCTCAGGACCCCCGATAAGGCCGGCGGAGTATGCGGCTGCGATCTCTCCGGACGAGTGGCTGATGCTGACAACAGGTTCGACATTCCACTGTGCAAAGAGATCGATGAGGGCGATCTGGATGGCAGTGCATAGCGGCTGTGCGATACATGCCTCATTGATCAAGCTCTCATCGGAGCCGTCCAGAAGGATATCCGTCATTCGAAATGACGGAGCGGGTCGCAGCTTCGCAAGGACTCGGTCGAGTCTTTCGATTGTATCCAGGAAAGAGGGAAATTCCCGCATGGCGGTCTTTCCCATGCCTAGCCATTGGGCTTGTTGGTCTATGTTAGTGATAGTTGACCACTCTTCATCGAGTAATTACTTACTCCCTGCCCGGTGAAAAGGAACGCAGCCTCAGGCGCTGCTCCCTTGGTGCTGGCGAAGCCGGACTGTGCAGCCGCAGCGTTGAAAGCACCGGGCTCCTGGCCTTCTCGCAGGATCACGAAGGCTCTATGCGGGAACATGGTGCGGTGTACATTGAGTGTATGTGCTGAATCAATGGGATAGTAGTCTGGTGCTACAGTCGCCACGTCTGAGATGACTTTCTTCAAGGTCGTTTTGTCGTGAGCAGATAGGCCTATGAGTACCGGACTCTTGACCGAGTGGCTGTACGAAGCTATGCGCTTTGGCCTTGCGTTTCGATACTATATAGCGAGGGACTCGTCAGCAAATGCGCATACATAGAGGAGCTGTAGGCTCAAGAAAGCATTGCGTGTTACGTACCCATGGATAAAGGGAGTCGATCGACTCGACGATAACATGACCGTTGGTGCCACCATAACCGAAAGAGGATACACTGGCTCGTCGAGTAGGCCCGTCACTCGGCCAAGGGGCAGTGTCTTTATTAACCTTCAGGCCCCAGTCCGATTCCAAGACTATCACACACAAAGAGTCAGTCATTTCCCTGATTTGAAGACAGTCCCTGCAACCGATACCGGTTCACGTCGCGCGTCTACCACTCACTTTCAGGGTTCACCTCGTTTAGAAGGGCTACACCAGGAATTGTAGCGCTCTCGGTCATCAATGCGGCCTTCATGACCGCGAAAACACCACTTGCGGCTTCACTGTGACCAATATTCGGCTTGACCTACTCGGGCTGTCAGCCAAGATACTGGCTAAAGTCACATACGTAGTAAGAGCGTGTGAGGGGAGGGGACTCGACATACCGCTCCAATGAGCAGAGGCTGCCCCGAAGGCCGTGTGTCATTCAAAGCACGCGAGATAGCCCGTACTTCAATCGGATCGCCGACCGGGGTGCCCGTCCCGTGTAGTTCGGCGTACGCAGTGAGGTTAGGGTCCAACTTGGCCTTCTCATATGCCATGCGTACGACTGCCTTCTGGCCCTTGCTGCTGGGATGCGTGATCCCCATCCCGGGGACTTTTCCATTGCTGCAAAAAAGTATTAGCGTGAGTATCCAGGTTAAGAAAATCAGATACCGGCGTCCTACGTGTTGACGGCCGTTGAACGGATCACGCCACGGATCGGGTCTCCATCGCGGATCGCGTCTGAAAGCCGCTTCAAGTAAACGGCTCCAGCTGCTTCACCCCGACCGTATCCGTCTGCGCTCTTGTCAAAAATGTGACAGGTAGAGGTAGGCGACAAAATGCCAAGCTTGGCTGTATTCATATGTTGGTCGACAGTAACAATCAGATTGACGCCCGCAACAATGGCGGCATTGCAGTCCCTAGCACGCAAGGCGTGGCAGGCATTATGCATGGCATATATAGACGAAGAGCAAGCCGTATTGATGGTGAAGCTGCCAGAGATATCAGCAACTTGCATCAATAAGACCCCCGACTTTGCAGTATCTCGTTGATTTACATCAATTGAAAGGGGAACAACGGAAGCTCCTCACCTGGGGCCGTGAAGATTGAAGACGTTGCCAATACGATTGCTGATAATACCTGGATCAACGCCTGTAGCTGCGTAGTTGTGACGGAAGTCTGGTTCTCTTGTCGACATTTGTTCTGGCGCACACGTTGCATTAGTCCACCGGTGCCATAGACGCACAGGCTCCGTGTAGGAGGGCACAGAGTCTTACGATGATCTGCCGTAAAGCAGCCCACAAACACAGCGGTGTTTGAACCGGCTGCTTTTTCAAGTGGTATACCTGCGGATACTAAGCACTCGTAGCAAGCCTCCAGCGTCTTCCGCTGCTGCGGATCAAGCCACTGGGCCTCGATTGGCGTCATGTTGAAAAACGTTGGGTCGAAGTCCTCTGGACTGCCATCAAGGAAATAGCCCCCTTTCACATTGAAAGAACCGGGACGTTCGAGACTCTCGTGGTAATGTGCGTCGATTTTGAACCGAGAAGCTGGGACTTTGGGCGTCTGCCCAGTGCGCTTCTCTACCAGCATCTGCCAGAAATCTGATGCAGACTTCACGCCGCCTGGCAGCCGGCACGCTACACCTTACTAGCACAGTAATAGCTACGAAGACCGTCTTTGATACAGGTGACGTTGTAGTGGCTATACTCACACATGCCGCAAATCGCGATGGGCTCTAAGGTACAGGCCTCAGATTGCGCCGAAGCGCTCGTCGTTAGCGACATGGTGGGAGGCCGGGAATAAAGCACCGCTCCTACGATAGCATGAAATGGACAAGATTCTTTTCCTGTCAAGAAAGCTTACTAGAGGGATCTCTACCTGGTCTTGGTGAGCAGACAGGCTTCCCTGCCATCGTACTTAGATAATTATGTTAATTGTGGTCGCAGACTTCCAATATGCAACATAGTATCATCTACAAGACGCCCCCTCGGACCCAGTGACCGAGGGAAACACCTATCATACTTCTTGAGTATTCCAATACTATCCACTCGTATGCAGGTGTCCGTAGAGCTTCTGCGTGTTGATATCGCTCTGCATTCGCATTCTTAGCTCCATATCTAATGCTCTATTGAGCACCGACTAGTACCAATTGATATCACCATCGTAGACATGGTATCTTCTAATTTTGCGAAGCTTGCGTTGAACTCCTGAAACTTAAAATTGCTCGAGCGAAGAACAAATGCAAGGTTCTTAATCATAATTTCATCTTGGTTAGGTCTTGGGCCTATTATCACAGAGAGGTATGCTTAAAGAGGCCAGGAGAGGCGACTTGGACCGGCATAGGGAGCGACGTGGATATTATGAAGGGATACTTCTTAGCTGAGTAGTGAACACGATAATCATTCATAGTCTAGTACTTGAACTCGCTGCCCACGAGCTTCTCGCTCAGCTTCCACAATCGTTCGGCCTCTAACTGGCTTGTCGCCCAAGGCTTCACCGTTTCGACTAATGGATCCGCAATGTGAGAATTCTCAAGATAGGCACCATTATGGTCTAACGAGCGGCGGTTAGTTACGCTCAGCAGAAGCTTATGTCATTGTAGCTCACCTTTAAGTGCAGGGTCAAATGCCGCGTAAACATGTGTAGCGATCCCCTCATCAGGAGTCTTCCATTTGAATTCACCCCAACCTTCTTTATTCCCAAAGACACGATCTACAGCCTCTGTACCACGCAGGGAGTATTGTTAGCACGGGTCTTGGATCCGCACACTTGTGGTCGGACCGGCACTTACGGAGACTGGGCACACCCTCAGCCCAATCGATATGATCACCGAGGTTCGTGCCAATGACGCCAGGATGCAGGCTATACGCCAGAAGCCCGCAGCCCCCCAGTTTCTCGGCTAGCGAAAGAGTGAAGAGCATGTTCGCTGTCTTGGATTGGCCATAGGCATGCCACTTGTTGTAGTTGTTACCGTTCTGGAGTGATTAGTCAACATTTTGATGACACCCATTTATCAGTCCTTCAGTGGGCGTCTCACCTCGAAGTTGTAGTCGTACCAGCGAATCGGATTGAGGCGATGGCCGTCACTGCTAACATTGACGATGCGCGGAGACTTGGAGGCAAGGACTTTTTTCAGGATCAGGTTGGTAAACAAGAATGGGCCAACATGGTTCGTGGCAAACTGGCTCTCGATATTGTCGGGAGACAGGCTGAAGTCTACGGCCATAATACCAGCATTGTTCACAAGCACATCAATGCATGGTACGTCGTCCCAGCACTGGACAACTTCGGCGGCCCGACGCACGGCAGCCAACGAGCCAAGATCCAGCTCAAGGACGCGGGTCGTGACATCTGCGTTGACGGTCTTGACTGCTGCCGCGGTCTGCTCTGACTTTGCTCGGTTTCGGCTGGCAAGAATGATCATGGCTGGCCCGGCTTTGGCAATGGCTTCGGCGAAAAGGGCGCCGAGGCCCTTGGGGGTGACTCCGGTGACAAGCACTGTCTTGCTCTTGATATGGGGCGTGAGCTCCGCCACGAGCTCGGTGGCAGTAGTCTTGGCGTCATGTGTAGCAGCCATATTGATGATGATGGAAAGGCGGACGCAAGTATGAAAATGCAGTAGATGGCGACTTGATCAGGCTTTCACATTGGTGGATAGTTAGTCGCGACTTGAAATAGAAGAGTACTTGGTATAGACGGGATGAACTGCCCGGTAAGGTATGTCTTCGGCGTTAGGGTATAGCATTAGGTATCTCTATTCGGGCCTACCTAACTCCTATGTCCTAGCCACGTGCTACCTTGTCGCTCGACCACGCCTGCAGTTCGAGATATAGATAGTTAGCGTGTAACGCGACGGCAACTTGGCTGATGGTGATGACGGGCGTTCGTCAAAAGACTGATGCTGTCGCATACCACGGCTGATCTGAAAGGCTGCAGATAGGCATTTCATTTCACAACATACTGTTCCCGCGGCGCAGGCTGCATGTTGAAGATCTTCTGTAACCCGGGGGCCATTTTGATGATTCCCTGGTACCGGAAATCGATAGAATGGCCCTGTTCGGTCCTTGAAAAGTGATTTTCATTAGACAAAGTAACACACGTAGCCTCCAGGATTATATTCTAGTGTGCTGATGTATGGGTCGGTGGGAACAAGAAAGAAAAGGGTAGATATGAGCCTACTTTGCCATGCCCTTTAGGTCGATGCGCCCGTGGGTGCCATCAGGGTCGAACGAAAGCCAGTCGGCTCCGAAATTCACCGTCGCCTTGAACGCTGGCTCGAAACCCGGAACGGATTCGATCGTGCCGGTCGGAGTGCCCTGGAAGGAACTCATCGTCAGCGTGAAAGCCCACGCGCCAAGATGCACATGATAACACGCTCAACTGACAAAGTGCATTAGTCTGGAGCCATTGTGGATAGTGCCTGGCATGTATTGGTTATCATGGTGATGCTCCCGGATGAACTTGATATGCGCATCATGAGTGGTAGCAACTCAGGTCGTTAAGCTCCCCAATGTTCACTTTCGTGATGATCGCTGGCTTGAGCGTAGGGAATCCCGAGAGATCTTGAGCCATGATTCGGTAGTATGTAAGTGCTATCACAGGGGCTCAACGTGAATCAAGGACGGTAGTAGCACGGACAGGTGGTCAGCAGTGGAGCCACGTAAATATCGAGGTGTGCAGGGTTGCACTTTTTCTAGTCGTCCAACTTCGGGCCGTCCAGCAGGTTTGGGTGACGGGGACACTTCCCCGGGTCTCGGGCGGAACAGACCGAGCATCGGCCTGTCTCGCCGCCCCACCACGATTCCTTCCTCCAGACCCCGGGACGGCCCGTCCCATCCAGCCGTATTCAGGGATTCATCCTCTGGCGGGCCCCGAGACCGAACTAATGTACGTCGGTTTCTACCTGTGTGGTATGTGACGGATTGTTCCCTTGTCGGAGCGAAGGATCATTCAGTCCTGGGTCCCCGATGAGTCGAACTTGTCTGTCGTTCTCAGCATACTGTACCTACTTTACTCGCTCATGCTTGAGGTAATACTGAATTCTTGCCTGTAGGAACTATAATTGAACCCGCAAGAAGCTCAGACGGTCTTGTACACATACCTACTCTACGGTACAGATCAGCACACTACCCAGTAAACGTAAGCTTGGTCGGATAGATACATGCAAGGTTTTAATATAGGGGGAATCTTTCAAATGAAGACTTATAAGTTAGGTGGTACTGTCGCGACCATGCAGTGAGTTCGGATTATGGGAGAGGTCATGAGCAATGGAATCATCTATTACAAAACATTGTAGACGAACCCTCCAAAAAGCCGATAGGCAGCCCTGCTCTACTGTACATGCGTGATCCATGTAATCCATGCCAACCCTGCTGATCGCATATCCTCCAAGGACTCGGCATTGCATCACTCAGGGCCTTGGGCAGACACGTCCCGGGCTGTTCATAATCATCTCGGAGCCATAGCACTAGGCTCTTCCAAACAACACTTCATCACGCGTCCAGCTGATAAGCAAGTACGTACTTCCAGGTCCGAGCAAAACAGAACCAAGAAGCGCGACAGACATACACTTCGCCCAATGGAAGGGTTTACCAGCTACCTGCGAGGCCGTCCGGAGCTGCACAAGCATGGCCAACCCGACAGTGGCATATCCGAAGACCTGGTCCCACATCATGAAGCTCTTTACGCCGTCTGCAAAGTCCTGAGACGCAGGGAGCGCCATGGGTGGCACAAACAGTGTCGCTGGACTCAGGTCTGCGATGTGTTGCTCACTCCAGATCGCCGGAAACAGAACGCTCGAGAAGGAAACGGCACAGATGGCGATGTGTGCAGCGAAGCTAAAAGCCAAAACGATCGCATACAAGTAGCGAACACTGCTCAGGTGTTTTGTGGTGGCGGAAGAATCTCCGTCGTTTGCCTTCAGAGCTCGGGTTATGGCAGGCCCCGGTACAATAGCGCTGAGCACGAACACGGCAGCGAAGACCAATATTGGAAAGACGTTCCAGAGAACGAGGATAATCTGCTTGCTGTCAGGAGAGAGCCAAGCTGGCGAAGGCAGAGCCATTGCAATTGTTGGGAGTAGATATCCCATTAGCAGGCCGAGTACAATGGCTAACGGTCGGCTCGGGGATGCGAATGAAATAAGCCTCCTCATTTCATTCAAGGCCGTTTCGCGCGCAATCCCGGGAGTTGATTTCAGGTATACCAGAGCCCATACTGGCCCCGTGCAGCCTACACCAGTCGCTTGAAAGATCATGAGCCACATGGTCATTCTCCGCAAAGTCAGTCGGCCATGAATCGTTGAATCTATCTTCAAGATAGTCTGACTTACCTGGAGATATTGATCCCAGCTCCTTGGCGGCATGAATCAAGGTAGACAATAGCCAAGACTGCGAAGTATTGTCCCAAGAAGTAGAGACCTATAGCAGACGCATCAGGTCGGGAGGCGTCTGCCACCTCCCAAAAAAAGACGACGAGGATGTCAAGCAGATAGTCAACTGGCCAGTAAACTCCCGAGAAGCTTGTTTTGAGCAAGGTATGAGTGCCTGGCAGCTTGTAGGGCGTAGGTCCGTGGAGAGCATGCAGTATATACCTTTACTTATTAGAAAACTTGTGCCATAACTACCACCCTTATACAACGTCATCAATCAGTGGCCATGGCAAAAGGTGTTTGTTCGTGACCAAAGGCATAATGACATGGGCTGTATATGCCCAGCTCCTATTCTTGCAACTAAGCTCTGTTGTAGGGTATCTTATCTTGGTATATATGTGGTGATTAATAAGCTGTTTGCGGATGGGAATGTCCCTGTCTTTATGCTTCTTGTAACCCTCCTCCATCAGTATTTGCTTGCAGCGGATCCTGCCTTGCTTGGAGCCACCCCAAGAGGTCGCCCTTGGCGAGCTGAACAGACCAGGCGCTTCTAATGACTCATCGCGCGACTGCAGTCTACTCCTCCAGTTCCGAAAATTGATCACCTGAATTTTGAGCCCCTACTCCCCTACTTAGGTACTTTAACTACCATCAAGTTGCCCTGTTGTAGCGGATCTCTGCTCCGACAGAGAAACACATATATCATAGCAGTCCTCCCTGAACGTGGCTGAAGTCTCCGCTGCGTTTCTACGCATCTCATCCTCCGTTAGCTCCATTTGTGCTAGCCAGCCCTTGCTCTGCGACATCGACGCCATCAACAGCCCCCAAGCCTCGAGATGACTGTTCTCGGCGACATCGCGTATCTCGGTGATGCGCATCTCTAATGTCTCTAGCACCCTGATCTGGCTCAGTTTTGACACCTCAGGGCCCATCCGTACCCAGCGCAGGTGCTCGGCTACCTTCGAAGAGATGCCCGCAATCTCGCTGTGCGTTTTTGGCACCGTCGATAAAAACCGGCTCAGTGCTGCCATGAACGTGTCGTTGCTGCCATCCTGTGCTTCCGCAGCCTCGGGAGTTGGCGAGCCCTTGCTCATGGCCCTATTTGACGACGCCGAAATCATCGCACGAATATCTCGCAAAGCCGGCATGTGCGAAGCTTTGCCAGCGCTTATCGGAGTATAGCCAACGCGGCCGCAGTGTGCAGGGAGTGAGTTTCTATGAGCATGGAATGAGCCCTCGCTGTGTGGGGAGGCGATGTTGGTGGGCTCTTCTGTGGTGAAATCACACATGTTCATCTCGATCGTCTCCGGGTTCTGCGATTCGCCAGAAAGACGACCATATGCTACCATCATCTCCTGCGTAAAAATGTCCGCTGATTGGTTGAACCCATTGTCTTCATAACTGGCATGTGCACCGCCTGTGTCGCTCATGCGCGCGTCACTACTAGTTGAGCACGTGAGGCCTCGGCTCGCTATCAATGCCTCTTTTTTTTAATCGTTGTTGAAATGCCACGAGTTAGTTGTCATTCCACTCCACGGTGCGGGAGTCACGAGATCGTGCGAGATGGAAAGGGATGGCTCGGGAACAAGGGCCTACCCAGCCGTTCGCGCAGACCCTCGATCGTCTGCATCAACTCAGACTTGGTGGGAGTTTGGGTTGGCACGTATACGCATGTGTCGCCAGATCTCTACAATTATCACACTCGCTCTCCCCATTGCAGCGAATCTTGCGTTCCCGGCACAACTTGTTGGCGTGTCAGTCTGGGATTCTTGTGGTCGACCAGGCGGGCATGACGTGCGCACCTTGCAAGCAACGTGTCTTGACATGATGTTCAGGTCTGGTGCCGCACCCAACCCTGGAGGTCCTCCGCCGGAGACACCGGGTTTGCAAAGGAAGAGATAGAATGGCCGCAGTCGTAGGGGAATGGGTGCAGGATTAATACGACATGTAGCACATTCATATCTGATGGAATTAATAGAAATGGCGCTCACCTATTATATAGTCATTATCTTGATAGTGATAATGCATTCTGGTGGTCATCAACACCGCCGACTCTGATAGCAAGATCGCGATGTAGTATCGAAGGATTTCACCATTTACGCGGTATGCATCGATGGACTCCGCTGTTCTAGCCGAATTCTGGATCGGTGCGGATAAGAAAAGTAGCGCCGCGGCACGGCCCTTCGCTACTTTCGGGGAGCGAGCCCATACGACGGACTCGTGCAACAGAACATGAACAAGTTCTTGGTTAGATGCATCGTGCTCATCGCCCCCGTATCGTGAGAAGGGGCACGTTCTTGGAGTGCAAAGGACTTGAGAAAAACGCGGAGTCGGAGCCCCGCTGCCCCAGACTTCTTATGAGTTGACGAGGTTTCGGTCCGGGAACCTACAAGTCCACCGCAGCCCAGTGCTCCGCTATGCTATGCTTGAGAAGTGATGCGTCAAAGCTAGAGATATCAAGGTGGAAAAGCAAACCCATCCCCCCCTCTCCCCATAACGGCCCGTGATGCATGCAAGGATACAGGGAGACCACCGATGAAGTAGTCCTGGTTAGATCAGATAAGGCTAGCCTGTCGGCCAGCCATAGATATAGCAAGCAAGTAGATCGGCATCTTTATAACTAATACATGTATACCCAGGTATATAAAAAAAGAAAGAAAAAAAAAAAAGAGGCTTGTGCTAGTTACGGGCTGAGCCGTATGGACGGACCGGCTAGACATCGGTTGGGTGGGGCCGCTGAGAGGGAGGGGTAATAGTAGTTGATGTTAGTGCTTACGAGTAAAGCCCAAGGCAAAAATTTGAAAAAATGATACCTATTTTGCTGAAATCCATCACACTTTGGACTTCTTGTCCTTCAGGATGTAAGCTTCGGCTCGGCCCATGAAAAGGGCCTTTTTGCACTACCTATCGATACTATTTAGAGATTTAATTGCAATTCTATCTATGCGACTCAGCCCTACTAGTAGTGCAATGAGGCTTACAGGCCTAAGTTGGTGTGCTGCTGCCATGATGCGGTACAGCCTCATCGATCGTGTCGTGAAACCCAAAAGGACGTCGTGCATAAAAATGGCAAAAGTAAGACTTTGCAAGACATGCAGCTTACCTGCCTCTGGAGAGCTGCGATTTGTCGCAAGTGCGCATAGCGGACATGAAAGATATAGGTGAGAGCAGCATAGTTAGAGTCGACGGACCCCTATTCATCGTCTTCATCATCCCTGTGTAGAAACTGCCGCAGGATGATGAGAAAATAACCCAGGCCACTGAAGCCCTCCTAGAGAGTTCCAGACAACGGGCAGGAGACAGAGGTCTTCTGCATTGATACGTATTCATGAACTATGCATACGAGAAAGATAACGTGATTGTACCAACGGCTTCTTGTCACGCTCCGGGGAAACTTGGGAACTGTTGGGGGCGGGGAGTGCCAAGTTCAATGGAGAAGAGTGTACATCGATATTGCTCAAAACCAAACAGGTACGCCTGACAGCTTCTAATGTACAGATAGCTCTGTTCGAAAACAGACTGGGGACGAAAACTCTCTGGGAGTATCAGTTGGTGAGCGCTGACAGCTGTTCGATGGTTGAAGAATCAGGATTAATACCATTCCTGGCCTAGAGGTGAGTCTTGGGAATAGTTACAACATTCCAAAGAGTCACTGTCCTGAAGTGAATATAACCACCCTTCAGAGATCTGAAAAGGTCAGGATGAGACGAGACGTGGGTGCTGTGCAAAACTAATGCTGATTCTATCTTTGAGCATGGGCTCAGGATTGTATTGAAGTATTGTAGGTCACTGCCCAGAAAGGATACATGCGTAAAACAAGCCAAAGAGACGAAGGAGCCACAAATAGAGCAACTATCGGGATGTTCATATTGCAGCCTGTACAGGCTGGGCATGCAGTAGAGTACCAACAATGGGCATAACTAGCCCAACAACATGGGATGGCTGCTGTCACTTGAAACCGGCCCAACATTGAAGATTGTGTCTCATTGGAGCTCATATCCGGCTGCAACACAATTCTCTCTGCACCTAGCCCTCCCTCTGCAGACCCACACTCGCCCACGAAAGCCTTCATCAACCTGGCGTTCGCTTCCGTCAAAGGACCTGTCGTAACGACTGGCTGTAGCAATGGCAGTGCCGGCTCTGCCTTGGCCAGGGGGTTCCAGTCCTGTGGCTACCGACTACGTCTTTGCTACGTCGTGTAAGTAGCTTGAACATCATGTCTGAACGTACCTTGCCAGGGTAGGTGAGCTCCTATTCTGTTCGAACGGATTCATGATGCTTTACTTACCGCATCTCAGCTCATCTGCACTTGAGGTACTTTCGCCGCTTCGAAGATATCCTTGATCCAAAACAACGGTCGCAAGGGCAAAAGACACCGGAACACACGGACAAACAAAAGCGCGAAGGCCGAGGCCCTCACCGCCGACACAGTCGGTGACTCCGGAATAGAAAGCTCCCGGAAGCAGCGAGAGCCCCTGAACCCTCTCACAGCCCCACTAGCCTAACTAATGCCGGAGGATCCGAGTTGTCGCGGACATGATTTAAGAGAATATGGCCATGAGATGGGAGATGGCATCTTGTACACGTATATGTATGTGTATTGAGAGCTTGCCACGTCTTATACCCCTCGGTAGGTTGTGACGATAGAGTCACCCAGACGTTGAAGAGAACAACAACAACAACAAGAGATCCTTGGAGATTATGGCGGAGACGCTACGGCTTGAGCTCGCACCATTTGGTGTGAAAGTGCTCTCAGTGGTCACTGGAGCCTTCAAAACCATGGGTTAGACTCACTTTGATGATTCGAAGCTACCTGAAGCGCTCGGTGGTACCTACCTTCCTGTAGAGGCAACAATTCGCGATACAGCCAATGGCCAAGAAGGAGCACCGAGAACATAGCTTACTACTTATGCCAGCCAGATGGTGTCTGAGATCATCAAGGGTAGGACTGGCCAACTTTGAGCTGGTGCAAGTACTGGAATAGTCGACTTTGGCACGCCTAGACTCCCCCAAGCATTCTTGGTATGTGGAAACCTGCTCCAGAACGCGCAACCATTCAAGCTGACATGCTAGTAGGACAGCGGCGTGCAGATGAAGGCGGGTCTAGACATATTGGTCAAGAGCATTCGGTAGAACATAACGTTAGGTGTGGTTGCGCTGGTGCTCGAATGAATGGATAGAGACATCGATATCCAACTCAACATCTCAGATGACGGGAGGCGCAGGTTAGGAAAAGCCACTTTCGAGGATATCCTCAGATGTGAAGACAGGGAAGTGGGAGCAATAGACATGGTATGGTTACAGCTGGAATTCTAGATGAGAAAAGGCTTCAGCGCCAGACGGTGGACGATATGATGGGGCTAATGGCGATGATGAGGGTGGTCGGCGACCCTGGGTTTCCCCATCTAGGTCAACAGCGTCTACAAGAGCACACCGGTCATTGCGTACAAGGCGATCGCGGACGCGGCTTTGGCAGAGAGGCTGGCGGGTAACCAAGGGGGTCTGGTCGTATGTATTTGTTTGCTCATAATATAAACTAGTAGATGTGTGTAGAAACTGTCAAGGCTGTAGAAGGTGACGTATCGGGTCTCACGCCTTGTTAGTGGTTATGAATCCGTGTCACTAACTGGCCGAGTAGATGTACGCTTGCATTACTAAATGATTTGCCAGCAGTCAGCAGTCACCGCTGTATCAAGAGATAGAAATATTCACTGCTTCAACTTCTCCTCTCCTCATTTTCTCGATCATACCCCCGTCCTTGACAAATGTCGTATTCCTCGCAGCTTCCTCTCGCTGTCGTGGAGTATCCGTGTGGATATCTTGAAACATCGGACTGCGCTCCATGACCATGGCATGCCCTATGATTCTGTAGGTCTCACCATCCAGTCGAAGCGTGTATATTTCATCCGCCCCCAGGAAGACCCAAACTTCGTCCCCCAGCCGCGCGCTCGTCACAGTCTGGATTTCGATGCCCGTAGTCCCAGCGAATGCCGCGTACGACTTCTCTCTGGGGCTGCGCAGTTGTCTCGTCAGACGGTCAGTGAAGATCGCGCGAGCCCGAAGAATGCCTATCCCATTGTTGTATCTATCGGGATGGAAAGATACCGAGGCCCTCGTGTCCAGTGAAGCCCGAGTCGGACCCATTCCATAATCGTGTCCGAGGACCGGGTACCGGATGTCGCGCAGGAACTCGCGGTAAGGGGTATTGGCGTCGTCTGGGACAGACCAATCTGGCACCCACGATGGAAGCCTCTGTCCATCCAGCTCGCGGGGATGGCCCATCGGGGCGGCGCTGCTCTCCCGCGCGATGGCGAGGATGTCCAGTCGCCGCTCCCGCTTGATGATGGCTTTCGCGACCTCGGTGAGCAGCGTGCTGAGCGGCCTCAGCGAACTGACGCCGATCCCCTGGCCCGGCTCCACCAGGCCGAGGAAGGCATAGACCTTGTCGGCCGGGTTGCTGGCCTGACAGTTTCGCGAGTGGCTCATGAGCTGCAGCCATGACTGACGACGACCCGATGGCGTCGTCCTGCTTGCGTCCACATACTCCTTCTTGCTGTTCATCATGAAGTTGACGAGTTTCCATCTTGGAGACGCGTTGATGAGTGTATGGCTATATTGACGTACATAGTTCCACTGCGCCGCTTTCAAGGTCCCGTCAGCTGCCGACGAAGAAGGTTCGGCGTCGCATCGTCGAAGAAGCCATTCCCAGCACCGACACATGCGCGAGAGAAACCGCCACATCTCGGGCCAGCCACTATCCCAGTCCATTCCATTCTTCCATGCGTCATCTTTGGTCTCGGCCGCGCAGGCCAGGCATTCGGTCAGGCAGCCTGCACAGCAGACGGGCACCCTGCACGTGGAACTATCGCGATGGATGCGGAGTGTTTCCAGAAGTCGAGTGCAGAAGTCGACATGCCGCTTCTGATAGTCGTGGTATAGTTTTAGGAGGTCCTTGAGAGCCTCCCATGGAGCGGCAAGGGTGTCAATGAGGAAGATGGCTTGGTCTGGCCCCATGAGTTCTTGGTAAACCCAGACGCGTCCCCACCAGTCGCTGCAGACGATGTCATGGATGTGCTGCCATGCCATGAAAACGGACCTGCGCTTTCGATCTTGCTCTGATACGCCGGGATATAGGTTGTCAGGCTCTTGAGATGCGTCTTCGCTCAAGTTCTCCTGCATGCTCGTAAGGAGAGGCTGGCTGCTGACGACCCCAGAGGCACTGACATGCTGGCGATGCCAGCTCTGCCAAGCTGCCCAGTCTGAGAAGCCTCTCGCACAACCTCCTGTGCCTGGTAACCCTGTTTCGAGCTTCAGCGCGGATTGACACTAGGTACTGGAGCATGTCACTGACAGATAAGAACGCGATGAGAGCATCGGTATATATCACCCATGATAGAAATCTGATAGTCCTTGTCTGATCTGTCGCTCTGATCTACGCATATCTGATCAACCCAGAGGAGAAGCACGCCCCTTTCGGGATACGTGTGATTCCAATAGCGAATGACGGAGTCCAGCGCTGCAAGCAGGTTCGTCGAGACCTCGAACCGTCGCCCATCCAGACCGATCATTTTCGAGTCGTTGGCGGATCCCCATCGGTATGAGAGTGAGATATATTTGGTAGACTCTATGCCAGCTTGTGGTACGAGGCTGTGCTGATGCCTTCCACTGAGATCAACGTCGATCAGGCGAGTCGTCATTCGGCTCTTATCCAAAGGCTGATACTGAAATCGTTGTCGCATTTTGTCTATTCAACTTCCTGAACTTTGGCTACCCAGGGTGAAACTAGCGAGTTCAGCATACGCATCATAGCGCCATGGAGCGTGTTCCCAACCCATATGTATAATGCTACTCGGAAGACAAAGATCCGTGTAGGTGCTAGACAGCCCTTCGCAGAGCCTCAGCCCCCATTAGGTTGCTGCACTTCTGACTGCATCTCCAGATTACGTGTGCAATTTGGAGTGATGATCAGAAAATGAACCATCTAAGGTATGGTGCAACGAGTTCCGGGCCGTCTCGCTCTGTGTCCTGGTTGGAGAACCAAAACTGTAGAGGACGTCTGTCGGCATGCGAAACAGATCATAGGTGGGCTCAAGCTGTTTGACAGCGCCACCAGAGTACTACGAAATGCCACCTCGAGGTGATTGGCGACTAGAAGGAGCTGAACATGCTTTGGACTTAAAAGGATGTGCTTGCAGGCAGCCTGATAAGAAAATCCACTTGAAAGTGCAACTTTGGGGGAATTTAACTTACCCAAGTTGAGAATGGTACTGCTTCTGTATCTACATATAGATTGGGGGATCGTCTACGACGGCCATTCTCGTCAGCATTGAGTGTCATAGCCTCATCAAGAAGGTATCTAGTCCCCGCTTGAGATCCGTTTCCCCTCAATCGCCAGATCATCGGAAAACTTCAATGTATAACCCTGCCTTTACCCATCCAGCCTCTGGCTACTGGGGCCCAGAGATCGTGTATGCCAGCCCCCAAGGCAGTATATTTCCACCTCATCCACTCTCCTATCAACCCGCATCAAGCTCCTACCCACACTCACCGCCGCTCATGGATCCCTATGTCTATTCTACCCCTCTCCCGCCAAGCCCGGGCTTCGATCACACAGTACAACCCGCCATCGATGTCCGGCCCGATGGTTTCGCCAACCTCCGTCGGGCCATGGATCCTTCACCCCCAGCATCTCCCGTCCCCTTTAATGGAAACGACTTCGATAACCACCCATACTCCCCTCGTCCTCCTCCCGGACGGACCCTGACAGGAGTTTCCTCCCCAGGCGGCAGCAGCGGCAAATCTAGCTTCTCCCGCGCCGTCAGCTTCCTCAAAGGCGTCGCGCCCCTGAAGGCAACGCTCCAGCGACCCTTCACCGAGTGCCGCGCCGCCGTGCACGCCAAGCTCGACGAGCTGGGCGTCGCGTGGAGCGAGCCGCGGGGCACAGGCGTCATCGCGTGCGAGTACGGCGCGCGGGGTACCGCGGACTGGGTGCGGTTCACGATCGGCTGGGTGACCAACGGGGCGACGGCCGCGCCGCTGCCGGGCGCCGACATGTGGTACACCAAGATTACGGTCGCGAGGGACGCGGGGAGCGGCCAGGCGTTCCGCGAGGTGGGCAAGCCGGTGCTGAACGCGGCCAAGTACGTGGTGCGTGGCGGGGTTTATTACGATTACTCCGTCACAACTTGGGGTCTGTACTGATCTGCGCGTAAGGTGAACTAAAGGTTGCTGATGTGAAATTGACGCATTTCATCCTTTGCCGTTGATCGTTCAATAAGGCGACAGGCCAACTAAGCTGATGTTGTTAAAGAGGTGATGATCACTCAAGAAAACGTGGATAGAAATCCTTTCAACCACAAGTCATCGCAGGCGAGATTTGAAATTTGAGCATGGTCCATTCAAATCGAGGCGGGGAATCAAATGGTTTCCGGGCCCGTACCCAAATGACAACCTCGGTGATTCATTATCATATCACTGCAGACTTAGGGTTATAATCGGGATGGAGAGAGTAGGGGACTCATAGTTGAGGTGCTCAGGTGACCGACCGCCGTTCTTCATCATTCGTTGTCGACACAGGTTTTGTCTCGGAGGGTATGAGTGTTGAATGACCCGTAAAGCAAGAGAGAATAGCAACGTCTCATTCGTAGATTGTAAATCCCAACCCGATCTGGAGTTTAGGCCATTCACCACACAAGCATGCCTTGACGTGTCCAATCATAAGGGCCATCATACCAGGAAAGTCCAGAAAGAAGGGAAGATGAACTCCTCTTCAAAGATCCTCCTAACTTGCTCCAACACAAACTTCTCAACCTTGCCCACGTTCTTCAGGCTTTGCTTCGTGCCCTCGCGCTGCCCGATTTCACTCTCGACCCGGATCTCCTGCAACAGGCCGCCAAATCTCCCCGCCTTTCGGGTGCTCTGCCCCGACAGCTCGCCAGCCCCATCATCGCCCCCCTCGTCCTCGTCCGCGCCCACGGCCGCGAGCGCGTCCTCGGGACTCAAGAAGCAGAAGTGCACCCGTCGCCTAATGTATGCGACGACGCCCACGCCGTCGAACGTTAGACCCGTGATGTTTAGCTTGACAGGGATGCCCACGAACGAAGGCATTGGGTAATCGAGGAGGATCTCAGCCGTCAGCTCTAGGCGCACGTCGCCAGCATATTTTATCCGAAAGACCGCCTGCATGTCGTCGGGCCTGGGTTCCTGGTAATCATGCGGGGATTCTTGATCGGCTGTCCCTTGCGCCTTGCGTTGTGAGGAAGACTGCCTGCGCGCGTTGTGCGGGTAGCCGGGGTACGCCGCGTCGTATTCCTCATCGATTGCACTTCCAGCCAGCGTCGCGGCTGGGTCTCTAGTCGGTGGACGCGATGTTCCCGCAGACGTAGGCGCGAGCGTCGAGACGCTGTGCTTCTCCCGCAATGGCGGCGGCGGCGCAGGTGCAAATGAGTTCTGAAAATCAGCGATGCTGATACTACTTTGACTGTGATGTCGTCCGTGCCTGTGCGCTTGCCCCTGCTCTTGCGACGGCGCCCGCGGCGGACTCGAAGCTGAAGGCCACCCATCGAGCGGCGACTGAGGCGACTGCGGGCTGGTGCTGTCCAGCCATCCGTTCATACCGAGATGCTGTGCGCCTGCCACCGCAGCGAGCGGCGTCTGAGTCCCCGACCAGCCAGCCCCGAGCTTGCTCTGGAAATAGTGCATGTTGCTCGTCCCCCCGGGGATCCCCGGCGTGCTCGCACCCAGCCCCAGGAACGGACTTCCCAGATCTGCAGGCGTGCCTGGCGCGCTGCGCAATCCCGCGATGTGTATGTGCGGCGGGAGCGACAACTGGCCTTCGTTTCGAGCGCTGGAATCCAGCCCAAGCCTCGATCGCTGCTCAGCCCGCCTTCTACGTTCGGCGAGCCGAATCGCGTCTGGGATTTGCTCCTCGATATCCCTGTCCGCAAACCCCGTGGTCCCTACGCCCGAGCCTCTCGAGCTTCCCACAGAGCTACCTCTTCCCACGCCGTCGTTCGGACCCTCCCTCCCTCCGCGTCCGCTCCCTTCTTCACCACCATCCTCGTCCTCCCCACCACTCTCGTCGAAATCATCCTCGTAGAAATCTGGCAGGGGGTCGCATATATCCTTCAACACGACCTCAGGTGGGATCTTGCCAAAGGCAAAATCGTGCACTGTGACCGACTTGATGAAGCGCGGGAGCGGCACACTCTGGAACTTAGTGTGAATGAAGTCGCGGATGTGCTCGGCGAGGGCGTTACCATCCGACCCGCCTGTCAACGTGTCCCAATTGAGGTCAATAGACATGGTGCGGACCAAATGTGACTGGCCATATAATGGCTTTATGAGGCTTGTTCAATCTATCCGTGTTCATCTGCAATCTTGATGCATTGTCTCCATTGCAGCTGCTTAGACATAAGTGCCAGCGGGTGGCGGCTACTGGCGAGTAGATGGCAGAATGGTCAGGTGCCTTAGGTAAGTACTTAAACTTACGTACCTGGTGAGGTGTGGTCTTGGTTTTTTTTTTCCCCTTGAAGAAAAGTGGGGGACAATGCGATTAGAGAACTGTTGCATGTCTAACGCATTTAGGTATGTGGACACTACTTCTTAGGTAGGTAACAATCATGAGATTACAAGGACGCCCAGAACACACATAAAAAAAACACCTGCAAGATACTTAAGTAGGTAGCTAGCCACCTCACCCCAATGATGGGTGTCTTGAACTGGTGAAATATCTTTCTGCATGCTCATGATTTTCTTCCAAAGGGTATCTAATCTGACTATACATGCTATGATCCAATCTGACTGAGAGAAAGCCACAGTGTCCGCGCTTGGCGCGCTTTAAGCTACTAAGATATGCCCATGTCAGGCCACCCGTGGATCATGTGTACTAGCCAGCAAACGCCATAAATGCACATAAAAATGTGAGAATGCGTATCGTCGTTGGTCTCCATCACTTTCGTATCCGAGCTTAGAGCTAGAAGCGCTCCTATATCGCCATGTTGGTGACCATGGCGTCTTCTCCAGCAGTGTTATCCTCTCCACGGGGAGGCAGAGCCATGAGCGGAGTATGAAACTGGTGCCAGCAATTTGGTGCTTGGAGAATGTAGCTGTGAAGCATAAGTCAATGGTCCAAGAAGAGTTGTGCCAAGATGACTTACCGTGCCATAGCCTCCCTAAATCGTGACTTATACTCCTTAGGACTGGTCACAGTTGGCCTGTTGCGGCCACCACCTGCAAGTCCTAGATCCTTGATCCAACTCTCAAGCTTCTTATCCCAAGTGTACGTACGAATGCAGTCAATTATGCCCACGACGAGTTCTCTCTTCGTTTCGTCCACTGCAATCATGAGTGAATAATCCATAACCTTCTGCCGAGCCAGAAACAAAGTGTCATTGAACACTGACGCCTTAAGCAGTTTCTTCGAATGCTCCCTCGCGAATAGTGGCGACTCGTATATATATTCCACCATATTTTCGTCCAGGAGAACCTCGTTCTGTTCACCTGTCGACTGGATTTTTCGGTTCCGCATTGACCCTTTCAAGTCAAATATTCTGTCGGGGGATCGATCGTAAAACAGATTTTCCATGACAAGGAGGTCAAGTCGGATCTCGGTGTTCGTCACAGGATTCTTGATCACTACTTGAAAGAACCCCACCATCTTTGCAATGACTGAAGGCAGATCATGAAATAGCGCTTCAGCCATTATGCTGAAATATGCTGGCGCAAATTTCAGGAATGCTGCCGTCTCGATTGGCAGGAGCGACTGTATGTATCAGTTAGTCCGTATATGTGAGTTCTGGGGTCTGGTTCTGTTATATACCTTCATGACTAAACGATCATCTTGTGTCTTTAAGAAGACAGACTTGGTCTTGCCTCCTTTGGAATCCCATTTCATACATCGAGATAGTGATTCGACGATACGATCCGCTACCCCGCACTTCCTTCGAAGGGCATCAAACTGTTCGGCGTAGAAGATCTTAACAAGCATTCTAGCCGATCCCTCGGTGAACTGATACTTGAAGTGGCTGCTTGTAGTGTGAACCAGACTAGTTTCAAGTTGGACTTCCGGGATCGGGCCGCCTACATCCGAGTAAGTCTCAGTCCTATCATCCACATCACTGTAGCTGTGATCAGAGTCAGTTGGTTCTGGAGCACCAGGTTTCCGGCGATGGAAGAGATGTCGCTTTTGCTCGTAATCATCACAGCTGAGGGCAAATGCAATGACCGAGCTCGGTTCATCCTCCCGAACAATGATGTCGGAGTCAATGAAGATGTGGTCGGTAGAATTCAGTGGATATTCAAGTGATGGCCATTGGCTTGCCGATCTTTCATTCCAGAAACTAGTGAGGGCTTTCATAAAGTTCATTTTGTCATGCTTCGGAAGCTCGAGTGGGATTTCGGTGCTCGAGTCAAGTGACTCAGCAATCTCCTCGAGCGTGGTGCCGTCGATTATGGACTGCTCAGTATCACTATCGCCCTGCTCGTCGTCCGTGGGTCCGATGCTAGTGTTTTGGGTCTGATCATCTGTTTCGACTTCGGTAACGGTCTCTTCGCCTCGCTGTGCAGTGTCTGTGGGAGACTGCGGGAGATCAGGAAGATCCTTAGTACTAACATCTGCGACGGAAGAGGACATCGACGACTGGGCCACATCAGTTGGATTGGGCTCCCCATATTCTTTCTCTGGAACATGCTCTTCTATGGGCCCAGGTTCCTGTACCGCATCATCGACATCCTGATATACTTCGACAATGGCTTTTGTTGTGGAGTGCTGCAAAAAGGGTCTGGAATGTGACATTCTAGCAGCACGTTTCTTCCGATCCTTCTCGCGCTCTTTCTCAAACTCACGGCTGAGCTGTTCAAAGTGCTTGCGGATTGTGGAAACCCTCGAGTCTTTCTTGCCTACGAATCGTGGAATTGACGATTGGCCCCCTTTCCTATGGGATTTCAAGCCAAACATCTTCTTTTCCCCTTTGCCCAAGTCACCTGTAGGAGCTTTTCGAAGCTCATTGCCAGTCAAAGCTTCAAGAGAATGGCCCTTATCTCTGTCCTTGCTGAACATTTTCTTCCCTATCCCTGAATGTGCACGGGGTAAAGTTGGCATACTATGCGCCGGTTGCGAGATTGCTCGAACCATTGGCGGCGACACGTTTAATCCCACCCTACGGGAAGGCCCGCGCTCCGTGGGCGGCTTGACAGTATCTGGATTTGCGGCTTCTGCTTGAGTATTGCTGGGAAGATTTGCACCGCTCGCTGTCTCCAGTACAGCAATATGCTGCTTACGGCGCAACTGCTCCACTTGCTCGGATACAGACATCGTTGACGTCGCATCAGGTGATATGTCTGGTGCCGACGGTAACGGCTTTTCATTCAGTACTGCTGATGGCGTTGGCGTTGGCGTGTCATCAAGTATCGCTGGTGTTTTTGGTGTTTGTTGCGCTGTTGGCGTCTCATCTCGCTCCCGGGACTGTGTCGCAAGGGCAAGATTAGGAGCAGGTGAAGTGGGGGTCGCCAAATCCAACGGCTCGACTCTCCCAAGGGTTACCTCGGCGGCCGAGGAGAGTGTCAGCTCTTGTGGCGGAACTTCCACAGCTTTTTCTGCCGCTACATCTGGCTGGGGGGTTTCGATACTGATATCCGCGGGCTGCATATCCGTCTTCGACTCACTCTCGGAGTCGTTTGGTTGCGTTGGCTTCTCGACGATGTCGGTGACATCTGTCGAAGCGTCATTGCTCGATAAAGACTCCTTAGATTCATCGGTGAACATCTTGCGCAGTTGGATCATTGTGAGTCTACGGATGTCTTTATCCGACGGTAGAAAGTCTGCTTCAAATTTCGCGAATGCGGCATCCCATTCTGTTGCCTTAACCAACATCTCCCGAAGCACGATATTGAATGGTATAACCTCGTAGTACTTTGAGTTCACGTATTTATCCTGCAATTTTCGAATGATGGTGGTGTGCTCCTCCTGGATCTTCTTCGTGAGCCGGTCGACCTCGGCCTTGCAAGCCTCGGCTTTTTCAGGAAGTATGTTGTCAAGCTTGATTGCTTTCAAGCGAGCCTTGACAGAAGTCGTGAATCTAGCCCATCGGTCCTGACAGTGAGTAAAAATCTCATTCTTCATTTTCAGGTCGTTTTCGACCTTCCACGTGATTCGCGCGCGAGGTACGATAATCTCCAACAGGTCGATAGGGTCGTAATGTATCCGAACTACCTTATCCCGCCATCCGAAGTACCGGATGTGGTCGCGATGGTGATCATGCGGGCAGTTCCACCCATCAAGGTCATCGTCGTTGACAAGATGAGTTCCCCTGCTCCAGAACGACAGTTCCAGATATTTGCCGAAGGAGTACTTCCAAGTTCCCTTGGACATGACCATCTCGCTGGTTTCTCGCTTGCATATTTTGCAGAAACTCCACATCATGAGATTGTCACCGCGAGACTTGCTTTTGGTCTCTTGTTCGACAAACACGGTAAGACGTGCTTCGCCATGCACATATGTTCGGTGATGTTCGAACATTTTCCGGTCGCAACCATTGGCGTCACAAATTGTTTCGGCACCTTCACATATCTCGGCTATATATTGACCTAGTGTGCAGTCTGGATCCAATTCATTATTTTCATCCGGATTCTCATTGTAGAATCCCAGCGCTAACAAACACGGCTCCGCGCAGGGGATCTTTGTCGCTGTGCAGATAATCGAATGTAGGACAACAATGTTTTGATGAGCATATGGGTTGAAGAGGTCCAGATTCCCTTGAATGTAGTTTTCCCATGACCTGGTTTGGGTCTGGTAGTTGTATAAGGCCTTATCATATTCAGCATCATGGACAGCATGTAAGATCTCCATTATTTGTCGAGGAGCTTGATGGCCTGGCTGATGAACCATTTCAGGTTTGATTAGCTGAAATTTTTGAGGTTTAGGCTTTTCCTCATCAACACGTTCATCCACGATGTCTTGGTCTCTCAAGCGTTTCAGGTGAACTAGTCTTCGTTCCTGTTCCCGAGCTCTCATAAGAAGATAAGGCTGAGCAAACTTCACAAAAGGAGAAGCGGAGAGAATCTTTGTCTCGTACTTTGCCACCATATCGCTGTAGAACGTAGGCATTGGAAGATCTTCCGGCACGAGACTGTCGCTAGATGCGCGGCCGTGTGATTCATGGAGAGATATTAACTTGTCTGTATGCCGGATATTCTGAGAGAGATCCTGAGGAGCACTTTGCTGTGGTACTTGATCCGTTGCCGCCTCCCCGGAAGAGGTAGACTGCTGGCTAAAGCTTTGGTCATCCAAGGTCATCGTCGAAAAAGTTCGCTGCCGATCTTCGCCAGTGCCCGAAGCTCTTAATTCAGACGATTGTTCATCTGTGAGTCTTGAAGAGCTACTGACAAGGTCTTCGCTCGTGGGAAGTTGAATGAAAGAATCGCGCATTAAGCATGACTCCAGCTTCAGGTTATAAACGACATAAACCATGAACTCGGTAATGTATTTGAGTTTCCTCAATATGGGAGTTGGCGCACCTCGGAGAGCAATTGTGCATCCAAGATCTTCTTGATGACTAGACAGAAATATATAGGTTTTCTTGCGGCCAGGGATCTCGTCGTTGACGAAAGTCTTCACCTCAAAACCCGTGCTCTTTCCTGGTTGAAATTGGGGAGGGGGAATTGCCAACATGTCCACCGACGAGATGATATCCGTCTCCAAGCATCTTGACACAGCAGAGAGAACAGACGGCTTAACGTTATATGCTACTGCAATATTGGCCTCGGACAGAAACTGCAGTGCCAAGCCCGATACACTCTTCTCGGCAAGCAGAAGTTGGGGCCGAAGGGCAACGATCCTGTTGACTAACTGCTTGAGGAACTCTCTTTCTTGCTCGATGACTGGCTGCAAGCTCATGAAATGTTGTCGATGACGTTGATACTCGATAGGAAATGATACGATTACGACACGAGGGCTATGCATACGACGAGGCATAGCCTTGAGCGCAAGTTTCTTGGTGAAAATGACACCAGAAACATAGCTTGTATCGCTTGGTCGCCCACCAGGTATTTTTTTTAGTTTCACGTAATGCCGAATATCCATAGCGTCATCTCTCCCTATGTCAGGATCCACGGCAGTTGTGCATTTCAACAAGATGGGTATAAGAGCCTTCTCCCAAGCCACTACATTCGGAACATCCGCATCCTGAAGCAGTTGACGCAGAAGCTTGCGAACGTGCGAGAGACTTGCAGGGTTAAGCTCAAGACGAGGCTCTTTGTCTCCTCTCATGGAAGAGCTTCGCGTTAGGCGGGACGTAGTGTGCGTTGCCGGGCTGTCGAAGATTGGAAGCGTTTCGTTGGAAGCTGAGGGGCCCTTGAAAGCGGCAGACCTTGGTCGGGGCGACCGGAGGTGGTGCCCCTGGTGTCCACTCGCTACGCTGAGATTACGTCTCCTAGAAGATCTCGGGTGTAGCTCATCTGCTCCGCGACTGGTGAAACTGAAACCACTGACGCTTTTATCTGCTTGCGTCCGGCTTCGCAGCCTGCGGCCTGCTCCTAGATACGAGCCAAGATTGGTTCGCTCGTGATCGGCCCCAGACATGGGCTGCTCACTGCTGGCCACGGCTCCCATAATACTCATTTGTTCATCGCCACTTGACTCATCGGACATATACGCAGCCAAGTCGGGGTCGATGACATTGTCATCATGGAACGCAGGCAAGCCAGGTCGTTTAGCAATCTCATCATTAGCTGATTTGCGAAACGGTGCCCTTTCGTCAGGGGTAGGCTTAAGACGATTCCACAAGTTGTGTTTGGAATGGTGCCGCCTATGGCCAGATTGCGGTCTGCTATTCATTGACCTCAAGGACCTTGAAGAGCTTGGACGACTCAGTTGTGGCGCGTCAATTTCCAATACGGCAGAGTTGCGGTTGGAGGACTCGCCTAGCCGTCGTGCAGCTGGTATGGCCATCATTGGTGTGCTCATAGATCTGCTATCATCATCGCCTTCGTCGGTCCGTTCCGATATGCTGCCGTTGTCTACATCTTGCCTGGCTACTGATGATAACGACGACTTGGTCGGATTCGATCGAAAGATGGCAGGAAGATATGAATCATCTGCTGAATCATCTGAGGCATTCCCATCCTGGCGTTGAAGGATGATCGCCAAACAGGGTTTGCATACCCGCAAAGAGCTTTGTACTCCAAAACGCTGGCCAGGGATGGTTGTAGTGCATTTGCTATCAAAGATGCATCCACAGGTTCTGCAATGATGTTTCCGACGAAACGCACTAAATTGAGCTCCACATAGAAAACACTCCTTACAGGTCTCATCTGCCATCCAGAAATCCTTGCTCAAGACCTGCTTACGCATGGATTCGAGTTTTGCGTTGACAGCTTCGGGTGCGCCTTCATGGGCAGTTGTTCCCGGGATTCGATACTCTCCTGACTTCATTCGTGAGGATCTTGCAGTTGGGGCAAATGAGTCATGGCGTACACTATGATGAGCGGAAGTGCTCACTGGGCTGGGTTCTGCAGTCCCTCGCGACACGGAAGACGATCGTGAATGGCTGCCAGATCTGATGCGTTCTATCACAGCAGGTCGTCGCGCTGCATCGCGAGTAGACATCCTTGGCGGAGGCGATAGTAGACTCGGCTCTGATGCGGTGGTTTGCGGCATGCCAGTGCCTGTCAGTCCCGCGCCTGAGGCTTTCACCGGACTGACGGGAGCATCGACATTGCCATCCACGCTGTAAGAATCCTCGTGCCGCGATCGACTTGCGATCGGCGCTTTATCAGCTGCCGGAGCACTCTTGGTTTCATCGTAAAATGTCGAAGCGGCTGGGATCGCGACTCCCAGGTGTGAATCACTAGCCTTGGTCAGGCTCTTCCTAGTAGGAATGCGATTCTGAATCTCTTCGGCTGTAACCGTGGAAATTCGCGGTCCCTCTTTGAATGCACTTGCACTCACGTTGACAGGTGCAACAACAGCAGCTGATTTAGTCATGTTTGGTATACTTTGGCGACTGGAAGAAGCAGATTTAGATGTCCCCGCAGTCGTGAAATTGTTCACAGACGATGCCTTTGTGGACTGCGGCTGTTGAGACTGGCCCTCACTTGTGTAAGCCGCGGAAGAAGAGCCAAGTGTGGAGGTCATTGGATCTGAAGTTGTGGAATTGAAAGTCGAGTTCGTAATACCAGTGTCGGCTCGGAGCAAGGATGGAGAGGTAGACTTTGGAGCCGCTACAGATGGACCAGAAGTCCTTCGTGACTCTATACTCTGGCTCTCCATTTCCGGCACATCCAGCCCCGTCGTCGAGGCTGTTTTGTCTCTTGCACTGCTACCGCCAACAGCTTCCTTGAAGCGAGAATAGAGACCGCTGAAACCATTTTGCACTAAGTCCCCAGTAAGACCCTTGTTCTCGGTATCGACGGCAGAGTCAGTTGGTGGTGACAGGCTGTTGAAGGTGGTGAGCACATCTTGTTCCTTGGCAGATGTATGGATCTTGTCGAGGGCCTGGGCGATTTGTTCTTTGTCTACGCTCGGGGGGGAGATAGACGATGCGACAGAATCGCGATGTGATCTTGGCCTAGTGGATGCGACACTCGACGGGGACATGGGCGAAGCAGCTGGCTTCTTTGCAGACATGGTGTCTATATTCTCGGCTATGGGCAGTGGTCGAGCAAGGCTTCATCGAAGGCAATTCTAAGCCGGCAGGAGGAGGATTTCACGAGTATGCGAGGACCATAGTCGGCTGTCGGGGTACAGCTTTGTCTCCCGAGATAACTGGTTCACAACTAGAAAAAAAAGAGGACCATCGAGGTGTTTCGAAATAGCAGAGCGTGTAGCGGAAGCTCCAGCGGAAGTCTTGTTCAACCAGCAACCATTAGCTGTCAGGCTGGGCCGATCAAGCGTACCTAGGCATGGCGACGGCAAATAGGTTGATCGGTAGGTCCTAAGCACTCAACATGGGATTACCTCGGTCAAGTTCAGGTGATGAAGGCCGCAACCTTCTGCAGAGACCACAGAGTCTCAAAGCAGTTGGTGTTTACAGAAATATGCTGACCTCAAAATGCGGGAACGCGGATGGTGAAGCTGGCAAGGCAGTCTGGAAGGTGAAAGCAGACATGGGCGCGGGCTGTGACGTGCAGCGGCTTGGGTGGAAACGCATATCCCGCGGCGCTGTCCTGGGTTTGCTATGGAAGATGCTTACCTTAGCAATGGTACTATGTACTGCCGCGCCATGTGCTTTGTCTTTTAGCTTTAGCAGGTGCCAGCTTATGTAATGGGTGGCTTAAATCAATTTAGCGGTCAATCGAGACAAGTTCATAGGCTGCACTTGGTGCCCCGGTAATCCAGCTACCTACCAGTTACCTACCTAAGTACTTAGGTACCTACCTCAAGTCAGGTACTGGAGCAGCCCAACTCCGTGTTGGAATTCGAAAATGGATTGAAGATACTGGGAATTCAACAGCCTCGATAAATCCTTCCCTGGGTCTGCAGGTATCTATGTCCAAGATAAATTCCGAATACATCACAGGACTTCCATTGTCGAGCTGATACCCACCATCACCTCTTGCCTGATCAACCTGGGCAGTAGAAAACGAAGACCTTTTTCCTTGCTTCCCGCTAAACTTACCTCAAGGATTTGGTGGGCTGATGATCGTGACACATCCATGGGGCCCGCGGGGCACGGCAACTTCGAATGTGTCTGGAGACTGCCCCGCGCCAACACACAGTAGCCTTTTTATGCATATATCCCACTTGTCAGTTAGCCCGAGCTTACTCCAGTGGCACTCAAGGGTAGGTAGCGCCGCACGTGAGTTCGCATCTAGCATCAGCCCCGCTGTTGCATCCCCACGCGCATTCAGACGCGTCGCTCCCGGATCTGCCTGGTACTGGTGTCTGTTTTACTAGTCCTGTCAGTTTCACCCTTTCGATTAGACCACTGCTGCGTTCATTTGCGCTTCTCGGGAATCGTGTCTATAAGTTTTCCAGTGTGTCGTCGCCTGCACTGAAACACAAAATGCCGTAATTTCAAACCGAGCCGAGACTTAGGTAATGTGACATCTAATCTCAGAACTCGAGTTCGAGGTTGGAGTATATCACCAAGGCAAACAACGCCGTATCTGTATCTTTGCCTGACACCTGCTTCTCCATGGATGCCTCATCATCCCAGTTCCTTGGTGACTCCGCTATTGAGCGCCGGCTTTCTAAAATTCCCATTGACCAGCAAAAGTTACTAGATCGCCCTGACTCATGGGCGCATCTCCTCAGCAGAAGACCGAAGGGTTTCGTCAATTTACCCCCAGAGATCCTGGAGAATTTAAGGGAATGGAGCTCACTCCGGTCGCGACCAACTCCGTCACATACGCAACATGGCTCCAACGATGAGCAGCCAGCAGACAGTGATCCGCCTGGCCCACCTACCCATCTGCCGTCAAGGCCAGATCAAACCGCTGGAGAGGAAGTTCATGATGAGGGCGAAGATGATGACATGATATCCTGGGCATCTAGCCCAGAACGCAATCTGCGGCCACCCGCGCCCAGCCCTAGATCACGAGGGCTGGGCCGCCAAAATGCAAGTCCAGCCCTTGATGGAGATGAGTTGGAAGGCAGCAAGACAGAAGCCGTAGGAGTCCAGCCGTTCATGACGCAAGCACCCGAACATTCGCCTGTCCAACCAACTGTCCTTTCATCAGCCAAGCGGTCAAGCTTGACAAGTTTTCCACCAAGCAGTCTAGGGCAAGACGAGGAATTGGAGGTACATGTGCCAATAGCCCTGGAAAAGAGCACCGTGTCAGTCAATAAGGATGCCAATCCCGTATTGAATACGCCGCCTTCAGCTCAAGTTGTCCCTTGTACCTTCGATCAGTCGAGTCACGAGTCGGCTCTTACTTCGGAACAGCAACAGGCTCACACCGACCACGTTTCTAAACGACGAATTTATAAAAAAGCTGTCTTGTACCGCCCACCGAGAGCGAATCTGATACCCATGGATGTTACCGCTATAGATGAAGACAGTCGTGGGAAACACCTCGACCTAGCAAACAGTCACACACTTGGTTCTTTGCCGACTTCATGCCCATCTTCATCCATAATTCCGTCCACACACCAGGAGGTTTCAGATAAGGATACGCCCGTGCCACAACAAATCTCAGCTCCGTCTCCTGGTCTAGATGATATACCACCCAGCCCTCAGCCATCTCAGAACCATGGTCGTAAAAGACCCGAGCGCCCTGCTGTAGGCTCAAATTCTCCTGGATCTGTGTCGACTTTGCCGCGCGACGATTCTTCGTCTACGGTGCCATTAGGTTATGGCCGAACACAATCAGACCTAGACAAAGTTAAGAAACCACCGGCACCCTTTAGTCAATACAGCATCATGTACCCTAGCTATAAAGGGACTATCAACGACTTCATCACTTCTTGCATGTATATCCAACTGAAGCAGCGAAGACTTCGGACTTCGCTGTATGATGATTTTATACGAGCGTGGTACGAGGGTTACATCCCGTACGTAGGGGACTGCGACAAGCAGCGGCTAGGACCTCTCAATGCTATCGAATGGTACAACCAGATAGATGACGATCCTATCTTCACGGCAAGAGTAGTCACAAGACAGAACCTAGATTCAACTTTGAATGAGTACCCAGAGGAACTGCGGGCAGCTCGGAGACTTCTCGGAGTTTCAAATAGGCCCGAGCCTTATCCGGCACAACCTCCCGCACAGACTGAGGTGGTCAGCAAGCTCCCAGCTGGGACCAATGTACATCAAATGGAGGCAACCAGCCTTGCGGAAAGTCATTGCACGACTCGTCAGGACACATTATCAACGATAACTCCCACCCCTGCTCTTGCCCCAATCCCTCAGCGCCAACAGAGAGGTCGGATACAGACTACTTATAGTAGATCCTTCGACGGAATTGAGCCTCGACCCGTTCGGTCCAGAGGCCTGGAACGATCATTATCCGAGGCTAACAGCCATAAGCGAAAGGCCAGTAGAGATTCGAATAATGCTGTATCTATGTCTAAAAGGACACCGATTATATCGAAAATCGCCCCTAATCCGTTTAGTGCTGACGATACCTCGCCAGACCATCATAGGAGAACAAGCAAAGGGGTAACGGTTCTAGAATATACTGGTGATCAAGGAGAGGAGCGTGACCAAGGGATAAAGAAACTTGACTCCCGGAAGAATCCCAGAGTTTCTCTGAACCGGAGTGGACAGGGTACATTCCCTAGCTGGGCACCACTCAGAAATACGCCAACATCCGGTCAAAAGTATTGATATAGGGACGCAACAGCCATTCCATGGGTCTCTTGATAACAACACGATGCCGCGCCACCAGTCGAAAGGCGTTATCAACAGGAAGAGAGTCAGGATTTTCTACAGGTGTTTTGCGTCAGTATTCACATTGTCAAACATCAAGCATCAAACATCGTATTGATACCGAACTAGCTCATTCTGTGATGCACATACATAGCTACTGTTAACTTGGTCAGAACGTATCAAACGCGCTTCTGGTCCCGAAGTACATGAGCAATATTGTAAATTCGAAAGCATCTTTATATAACAAGTTTGAATGAACGGGCTAGGCTGCGGCCTAGCAGTCTGGTATGCAACCCAATATTCCATCCTGGTATCTTTAATACTCCACCAGGCCTCACCCGGTTCCCGTCCCGATTTCCAAACCTAACCCAATTAGCATCCAGTCCCGTCCAGGGAGCAAGTGTCCAATGCATAAAGACGCCCATTGTCAATTCCGGTACATCCCCCATAAGCACGTTATCATGCTTTCATATGTACAAGCGCGTCAACGCTTTCCCACAGCTTATTTGAAATGAGTGTTCTGTCCCGCAAGCAGGCACCAAGGAACCCCAGAACACCGGCCTTGGTCCCTTCAGCCAGTGAAGCCACACTGCGAGACGTTAGGCGAGGCACAAGTCCCCTTGTCGATCGCACAGCAAGCACTGGCGCAATCAGCATCGCTAAGGCACTGCCCCGTGATGAATTGGCTGCCATCACCCTTTCCGACGTTTTGGCTCCCCGCAGCATTGGGGTCGATCGCCGCAGCCGCGCCGGTGTTAGCCGACGCGACATCAGACGAGGCAGCGGGAGCGGCCGCCGCCGTGCCACTGCCAGCGCCCGAGGATTCAAAGCCGCAGCCCGTCTTGCCGGCCTGGAATTGCGCGCCCACGCCCGAGCAGATACCCGCCCCGTTGAGCGTCGCGCAGCATGCCGAAGCGCAGTCCGCCTGGCCAAGGCAGGCGCCGCCAATGAACTGGCCGCCGGCGCCGTTGCCGACGTTCTTGGCGCCGGCTGGGTCGGGAGAAAGGGGAAGTGGCTTGGGAATGGCAATAGCCGAGAGGGCGACTGGGACTGATGTTAGTATGCTGGTGCCGGGGGAGGTGGAAAGAGGGGAGGGGGCAGGTGCTTACAGGCCATAACAGCGGCGTACTTGAGTTGAACCATTTTGATTACGAAGAAGTGGTGATGTAGATCTGTTTGACTGGATGAGTTCGACTTGTGTGTAGGAAGAATTGAACGGGAAGCTCCAGGCTTTATATTATGAAAAAGATAGGCTGATGGCGATGCTGATGCTGATGCAGTTGCTGTTGCTGCTGAGCTTTGGGGTATCATCGAGCGGAATGCCACCATCTTAAATATCCTATGATCACCTACCTGTCTATCTACTTTTGACAGCACCATACAATATCGCCACTTACCAGCCACACTGCTATCTGGAAGCTTTAGGCTTCACTTTCGGCACGGACACGGCCGGGAGGCTGAGCTACGATGTCCTCTTACAACCCACGTTTGATGTGCCTGCAGATCGGCCGGTTTCCCATACTTTAGATTTCGAAACATTGATGCGCAAGCTTCACCAGGGTTCCATGATCATGCTCCCCCGCGTTAAAAAGGAGACATGACGATTTGCCTCCAGGGGCGAGAACAGGTCCCGCGACGATCTGGTGATCATGTTTAATTGACAAGGTGTGGTCGTTTTCCTGCGTGCCCAAGAGTCGAGACTGACAGGCAGGGTGAGGGCCCAAGCGTGCAAGGTGGTCGCAGTGCATGGCTCTTGGTCACGTGATGTAGCATTTCCTGGTGTCTGCCCAAGACTCTGTACAGAGTTCTTGGAAAGAATTATGGCTATTCTATGTGTGCATCAAGTGGTTGCTCATCCATGTACGGGCGAAACTATTGACGGCATGGTAACAGGAGCCGCTGGTAGGTATGGAGCAGAAATTCTTCTGCACCAAACATCTCTCTCCAACTTCCCGCCTAGAAAGACATCTGAAATCGGCAGGATGCCATCCGTTACTGGGTACGAAGACGATGGATTTCGGGTCCTCCGGTCTTTGTGTTGAATTGACCTTGCGATGTCGAATAAGAGCTTGAAGAGTCCTGCTTCAGTCTATGAAACGACTCAGGTATTCCTTCGCACCGTGATAGGGATGAGCTGTGAATCAGCCTCAGCTTGAGGTTAAGGCTAGGTAATATCAGCTGAAAGTAAGGTTTGCAGGGGCTGCACGCCCCATCACAACGGCCCTGATCAGGGCATCATCACTTGAGACGATTGAATTTCATCCCTTCCCCATCGAACTTGACAGCATCCAAGCCACGATGTCCACGGCGCGTCAATCGAGACGATCATCTGTTCTTTGGCCGATGGCTTCCCATTGGCTGCAGACGTGGTGCAGAAGGCCCCCTTTTTGGTGATGTTTCAGATCCATCCTAAATCGTCACATTTTCGACAACTCTCCGACGAACCCAGTTTCTCCATGGTTTTCCTTCTACTCCTCCTCCTTTGTCCTGATCATTATCTCGTACAATTAAGCAAGACACACGACTCAGGTGTTCATTGACGAACCATCGTATGGGATTATTGTCTGCACCTCGTTTCGGTCTAGACGAGGTGCTCCGGTGCTGCGGTCGGTGATCCTCGCGGAGAGTATGCCGGGCAGCATGTTACGTCACACCATTTGGAAATTATCTCACTCGTCCGAGAGTTGCTTCTTTTTTCGAGAAACGAAGCTGGCGGTCGTTCGGGCCATGAAAAGCAAGACGCATCTGATGGGTTGGATAACTTCGTCACCCAAGCGTTTACCTCCGCTTTCGTCCGCCAAGTCTGAGGTCATGCACAAAATGTGCTGGAGGAACCATACCAGACTTCTATCCTCGTAACTGCCTTCAAACCTTATCCGGTGACTATCTAGAGCATGTTTCGGAGCTATTGTCGTGAGACTACACTATCATTCTTGGTCTTGGACGGTGGTAAGCATTGTGAGTGAGTTATTGGGAAGATTTGAGGTGGAGTGGCCGTTGACCCAAGTGCGCCCCATAAATGCGGAGAGATGCGCCAACCAAGCGTCGGGTTGTAGCCTCGAACTGCTACCGGTATCCAGCTTTCATTCCGGATCACGGCTACAACTCTCCATTTCTCTCGCCGGAGGCTAGAATATCCCTTTTTCTAGGCAAGGAAGGAGTGGACTGGAAAGAGAAAAGCATGCACCAATTCATGCAACCTGATATGATTCCCATGTCTGTTCAGCTTATCTGTTCCTCACAGTGACGGAACCCGCGCCCTTCTTGTCATCAGAATGGTCGCCCCTGCCATGCAACTGCGACTGCAGCCGTCCCTATCGGTATCACCACTTGACGTGAGCCTCATGGTGACGAAGAGCATATCATACATCAGCCATGGTATACAATGTGAAGGAAGCGGCCGCTCCTACTATCTGACTGTCCGATCAACCATGCGCCTTTCTATGTGATCCAGGAAGGGCGCCATTGCCGAATTCCACCAATATCTAACTCACGACGTTGATTATCTCTTGCATTTTCTTGTTGCATAGTGCGGTGGTCACGGTGAAAGAAGGACAAACCTACTCCTCGTGGTCTCCGTAAAATAAGGAATGTACCCGGCGAGATCATCGGTAGTGAAGATTTGTATCTAGAATTCTCTCTATTCGTCCCGTATACCTCTCATTGGTCCCTCTTCGTTGGGATAACCCAGTCAAGGAGCCTTAAGAAATCACATCACCCGTTCCAGCAAGCGCACACATTCTCATCATGAATTTACCGACACCTGACAACATGACAGCCGCCCTGCTGACTGGCCATGTTGGACTAGAAAAGTTGGTCGTTCGAAACGACGTCCAAGTCCCTTCGTCCAGTCACGGGAAAATACTCTTACAGGTCCTTGCCGCCAGCATCAACAGTACAGATATCAGCGCGGGCATAGGCTAGTACTCCAAATCCGTGACGCAGTCCACCGAGCACAGCAGCGCAGCCGGGTTCGCCGGCTTGCGAGACGAGGATGCCGCCCGGTCGGGCGACGCCTTGGGCTTCCCACACATCCGTGGCGACGATGTATTATAGGGCCGCATCGGCGAGCGAATGCTGGTGCATATACCCTGCGGACATACGTCAACTACCAACCCTACGAAGGCCTGACCTCCGGTAGCGACTGCAATGGCTGTTTCGCGCAGTTCACCACTGCGCCGTCGCGCGAGACCTATGCTGTGGATAAAGATTGGAGCGATGTCGAATTGGAGGCCATTAGTACTGCGTGCTTGACATGGTCGGCAGGTCGTCGACCGCCTCGCTGCTAAAGCTCCTCCGTAAGGGCGGTGTATATGCCGTCACGGAGGCTATCGGCGGACCAATCGTCGAGGTCGATCTTCGTACCATATATTTTAACGATCTGCGTCTTTGCGGCTGCGCCTTTCAAGATGATGAGGTTTTCGAAAACCTGGCTGGATATATCAATCGTAGCGAGATCCGTCCGCTTGTCTCAAAGACGTTCCCATTGGAGTAGATCCGCGAGGCCCAACAGGAGTTGATGGAGAAGAAGTTTGTAGGAAAGCTGGTCCTGGTTCCACCTGAGATGGGTGGTATTAAGTCTGCTACCGCGTGAAACACCACGAATATACGACCATCTGGAAGCATCGCCAGCTGAGAGACACACCACATGTTTGTATACTCAGGTACATTTGGAATATAGACATCTTGGCCTTTTGCCATCAGATGGTCTTCATTCCCTAGTTCTATACTCCCGATGCTGCTAGACCGAATCGAATATAGTATGCCAGAGATAACATGATGATGGATCTCGCCAGCTTTGCCTGAATCGAGTCGGTAGAAATACAAATTGATGCGCAGGTGTATAAAGTTCGTGACCCAAGCGTTTCAACGAGAGGCGAAGATGAGTGATGATAAAGGTATATCACGACGGCCAGCTTGCTGTTGGTCTTGATGACGTCGACCGATTTCGCAAGCTGTCCAAAGAGTTGCCGATATCGTAGGCGATCAGCCATTTCCAACGACTGAATACCATCCTACCTGCCAGGCGCTGTGGCAGCTAAAGGACTTGTCGAGATCAGCGAGATAGAAGGTAACAAGGCAGTCGGTGATCTGGGAGGAGACCAATCAGCTTGCAAGGGTTAAAAGCCATATGAACCATTCAAATTGCTCTGATGTACTGGGTATCTCTAGTATTCTGGCATTGTCTGATGTGGTGAATTTACATCACTGATTTCAAGTTGTTGAAATCGGCCAACAGGAGCCGACGTGAAACCTGCTCAGTCTCCAGGAGTGATCTGGTCAGAAATGCAGATCAGGACAGGATCTAGTTGCCAGAGAATGCTTGACTCCCAGATACCCTTTTCGGGACTCGACTGCAAAACCAGAATGGCAATGCCGCCAACCACACGGCAGGATCAGTGCCCCATTCTCCAACCATTGAAACTCTGAATATTACTGCAGCGAGAGCTGGCTGATTGTGTTGAGTGTACGGATCTTCTGAGAAACTTACTTGTGCTCTCGGCCAATGGCAAAAATCGCAGTCCATTCGCAACCAAACTCAGTTCCCTCAGCCAATGGCAAAACAGCCCGTCCAGCTCGTGTATCTCTAGTTGATCTCAGAAAGAACCTGTGTACATGGCTGCTGATTGTATCTTGGAGCCATCTCTCCATTTTGTCTTCTTAAGCGAGCAAGCTCTCGCCCCTTCCGTCTCCTCGACTTTCCCTTCTTCCAACTTTTCACAACTCCACAAACTGGTCTCGCAACTCCTTCACCCTCATATTCCCAGCCTCATCTCCTCCACCCTACCCTCTTTTCACTGCCCTACCTCTCTTTCAGCCTTCTTCTTCTGCACCCTACCTGGCCCCTTTCCCACACTGCCTTCCTTTGCACCTTACCTCTTGCCTTCTCCCATCTTGCCTTGCTTCCACCGTCCTTTCTGACCACTAGTTGACCAGTTCCACCCTCCCCAATATTGTTATCGTGGACACATCTCCAGTCCCAGGCTGCAGTCAGAAGCATCCCTCCAGGCTTTCCAACTTCGTGCATCCATCCAGCCAGAGATGCAACACAATCCCCCATCCTTCATCACTGGCCACTCTTTCATTGCCTCTCTGCCCCCATACTTACCTTGGCAGCTCTTGCCTACCCGCCTTCCCTCGCCCCACTTTAGTTGGCAACTGAGATCCCAACTCACTCCCACCTCTTTGGCCACATCACCCACCAACCTCATCAGGTATCAGAGGTAAGTCTTTTCTGAGTCTCGCTTGCACACAATTTTCTTTTCCCAAGACTCTCCCCCTTTCCTCTTTTCATCCTTCTATCATCCATCAATCCTCCATGCCATCACAACTTCTTCCAGTTGCGCACCACCCTATTCATCAGCCCTCGTCGTCTTCACGGTCTTGAGGTACATCGCGACCAGTTTGCCAACCCAACTCATTATGGTCGCGATGTTCTGCTGTCGCTCCCTTCCAATCACCCAACTCCCATGGCTGCCTTTCACCCATCTCTGGTGGCCTCCTCAGCAGCGCGCCACCACCTAACGTCCCGTCCTGGACAAGACAAGGTAAACTGTCCCCTCCAGTCCATGAGGCTAAACTGGGCATGATCCTGAGCAAGTAATGATGCAAAACTGCTTCCTCCTTCCGGGCATACGAGGTAAAACTGTGCCCCCTCTTCGGGTGCAAGAGGCTAAACGGCACCCCCTCCTGAGCAAGAGGTAAAAATTACTCGCCTCCTGAGCAAGAGGAATAAACTACTCCCTCTCCGGCGTGCAAGAGGCTAACCTGCACCCCCTCCTGAGCAAGAGGAATAAACTACTCCCTCCTTCGGATGCAAGAGGCTAAACTGCGCCGCCTCCTAAGTACGAGGAAAAAATTGCTTCGCGCGTCCTCGGCAATGTGACGAGTAAAACTGCCCTTGCAGCTCCAGCATGAGCTTACAAACTGCAACCTCCAGGTAAGTGAGAAATGTAAGTCCTGCGCCGTCCGGGGCGCAGACGGAGTTTCTTTTCTCTTTTGTTCCTCTCGCTTTGTCTGTCAGACAGGCTGCTGCGAGACTGGCAGGGCACTGTGAAAGGGGGAACGCGCAGGTGGAAAATAAGAAGCTTCTCAAAGGGTGGACTTTGGGATCACGAGAGGGACAGTCGGCGGAGGAGGAGATGGGTTTCAATGATGGCACAGCTGTAGGGATGGGTTTGCATAATAAGGAATTGTTCAAACAACCACGAAACTTGACTTCACTTCTCTTGATTACGTGACTCTCATGTAGCCTCTGCTTTTTCCCTCTGCTTCGCTCGCTCTTCTTCCTCTGGTGTCCTAGTCTGTAGTTGCAACGCATGTATGCCACCTTCAGCCGCCATCTCGTCCTTAAGCAACTGATATATCATGCGATGCCGCGCAGGTTGCATTTTAGACTTAAAGGCGTCAGAGGTAATAACTAATCTGAAGTGCGTCTCCCTGGACGTGCTGCCTGCCATGGCTTTGTGGTGGGCGTCTGCATAATACAGGTCAGATCAGTCCTGTCTTACCCGGCGTGGGCTCGGGACAGTATTCAAAACGGTTCTGGTGATCGCCGTTATGCGGACACGTCCGCACCGCAATAGCAGCTCAGGAAAGACCTCGAACAATCGTAAAGGTCTGAGGAAAATGACGGAGGATAAGGAGAAGGCTGCTCACGTTTGTGGGAATCATTGAAGATCTCTAGCCGGGTCGGGCAGAGGGAGTCGGAGACCTAGAGCCGCAACGGTCGTTAATTAGGCCCATGTGTAGTAAGCCGGTGGCGGGGCGGGATAAGGGGAAGAGTATTCCGCACCTTGGCCCGAATCGCGTCCTCCATCGGGGTATTGGACGTCATAGTGGACGAGCGTCTAACCTGATACCTGCTCAGGGCCCGCGGGGCGCGTACTGCTGCGACAGCGGTTCGGCGCAACATCAAGTGGAGGCCTGATCTCCAGATCTGAACTGACCTGTGTGTGGTGTGGTGAGGCGAGGAGGTGACGGGTTCGTGGTCCGGGGCGGATTCCCAGCTGGACGATTTCGGTGATTTCCAGTCACGGAAGCCGGTATGTTCACTATAGACGAAGGATATGCAAGTTGTCGGTGTTCTTACGGTCACACGCGTGAGTGTCAAGGTAACCTCACGACGCAGCTGGGTATAAAGCCGGGGATAGAATGACCGAAAGGAGTAAACGTCTAACACCAGATATGGGTAGGTGAGGCTCGATGTGGATCGGAGAGGCCGACGATAGTCAATCAGGGTACACCTGCCGGGCTCAGCCGTGTCTGTCGTCAGCAGTAGACCCTGGAGAATGTCGTCTCGTTACGGGACGTGAGTGGACGAAGGATGTTTCGTAACGGCCGAAGCGGACCGGAACTTCAAAATGTTGTTGAATCGAAGCATTGAAGTTCATGGGGTTGAGGGACATTGGCCAATGAAATAGCGACCTAAAGCCACTGACAGACCCGCTGGTGAGCCACTGGACGGGGTATCGATTGGCCATGCAGGGAACTGGACTGCTGGAGATGCACTGGGCATGTCGAAATGGCGCTACGGCAGAAAATGCAGGCCCGAGAAAGCCCAACAAATCAACTTGGCGTGACGTGCTACTATGTAGTGTCTCGGGCATATTGGACTGACGAATGTTCCATTTTTGGCGTCAATCTACAGCCGCAGCCTCCATTCGTCAGGCAATCAACTGCCTTACCGTACCGTCCTTTGAGAGTCCAAGACCTGCATATCAATAAAATCCCCCGAGACTGACAATATATTGTTCGAATATACGCATATGCGGCGATGTACCTAGTTGGATTGTGGGCTGCGGATTTGTATCGAAGAAATCTGTGTGACAAAGTACATCCTACCCTGGGGTAATTCAATTGGGAACTTTAGATACCTACTTACTTACTTAGGTAGATACTTACTTTAAGTGGGCAATCGAACGTACTACACTCAAGTACTGTACATAGTAGCCCTGGCTTCATCGCACTGTTGAGTGATTGGATGGCGGGAACTGCTTCCCCTTCGTTATCGATTTCAAATTTATTTTGGCCCATCCCGTCGCTCAACCTCCACCTGCTCTATCAAGCTGCAGCAGTGTGTTACTGTATGTGTTTATCATCTTGTTTTTATACCGGACTGCCGATAGGAGGTATAGCTGACCCCTATGCCAAGCCATAGGATTAGTCCGACTCCAGCCCGACTTTGAGTCCAGTTCAGGTTGTGCCGTCTGCCGTTTGCTGTGCAGGCAAAGTCAAGCCTGGCAAGTCACCACAACCTCAGCAAAAGTCCGGGGTAATGCGGTTGGGCGGTGGAGGAAGACGTACTTTAGCAGCGACACCAGATGCATTGGGTCTTCGTCTCATTGCCGTTACTTCACCCTCGTTCCTGTGTCCCTTTACGGCTAGTTCTGCCTCTCTGACTTTCCGCACTGCTTCTGGCCACCCTTCGTCTTGGCCAACATCGCAACGATGTTCGCTTCTCCACTCACTGTCCGCGGCCGTTACCGCTTCCGATTCACCTCTCACTCCTAATCCCACCACTTTCACGTCCGTTTCCACTTCGCCTCATGGATATACTGCATCGTCCAAGTATATATCCCCGCCAAGCTGCCCGTCTTTTCTGCAGTCCTCCTTGTCTTCCCTTCGTAGGATCGGAACGAGAAGACACTCCCTTCTCTCCATCAGCTCTGGCTTGAATATCAGAATGGCCTCCAATCTCGCTCTTCCCAACTTGCGCATCTTCGATGCCATAGCGCGCCATAACCCCTATTCCCCTGCTATTGTGCACTGTCTTTCAGGCCGTACCTTCAACTATGGCGAGCTACTTCCAGATATATGCCGTATGCGCGATCGCATACTTAAGGAAGTCGGCCGGTCGGACATCCGAGGCGAGCGCATCGCCTTTCTGGTAGAGAATGGCTACGACTATGTGGGTATGTAGTACACCCATTGGACCTGTAGACATTGCTGTCAAGCTGGAGAAATAGCCTGAGCTGACTGTCTGGACCAGTGACATTTCTTGCTATCCTTGCGTGTCGTGCAATTGCGCTTCCGCTGTCCCCTCCGTTCCCGGCACCCGAGCTGCAGTATATCCTTTCCCACTCCGAAGCCATCCTCCTGCTCCATTCCGCCAAATTTGCCCCGAAAGCAAAGGAGACCGTCGTAACGCCGTCAAATGAGCCAGCTCCAAGTTCAGACCCGGCTTACGTTCCGCAATTGAAGGCCGTCGAAATAGAGAAGCACTTGGGCATGGGCACGGAGCCAACGTTCTACGATACAGTCGATATTACTCAAAGCGATGATACAGAGGGCGCCGGCATGATGCTCTATACCTCTGGCACGACAGCCAGGCCAAAGGGTGTGTTGTTGCCGGAAAGTGCCCTTACGGCCCAGTGCCAGGCTCTCGTTGAGGCATGGAAATACAGCCCAGAAGACAGGCTGCTCCATTGTCTTCCGTTACACCATATCCATGGAACCGTGAATGCCGTGCTGACGCCCCTGTTTGCGGGCAGCACGATTGAGTTTTTGTTTCCTTTTAATGCGGATACGGTATGGCGGCGCTTCGCCAACCCATATCTCGAGGTGCCCAAGGCCAATGGCGTGATGAGGGCCACGAAACTCAATGGCATCATGAATGGATTCACCAACGGAACCACGAACGGTCACTCGAATGGAGTGACAAACGGCCACCCGACGCCACCAAGCTCTGTTGTGAACGGTGTGGGCCGCGCGACTTCCGAACCAACAGGCTCTGCCCTTCCCGCTACAATCACGGATAGGATAAGTCAAGTTGCTGCTGAACTATATGGTATCGTACAGTTGGCATCCGGTTGCAGCAGCTCTGCGGCCACTGCTGGCGTAACCCTCTCTCCACGCGAAACCAATAGGATCAGCGAGCTAGCTGTCGAACTCAATGACATGATCCGTTCGCCTCCATCGGCAGTTCCTACCCCAAGCTACATCCCAAGGCTGAACTCACTTGTTCATACCAACAGTACTGCTGAGACATCGCCGATGACAAGTGGCATGTCCACTCCTATTACCACAGGGACGACAGACGACGAGAAATTCGCCCATATGTCGAGGGCGAAAATCACTTTCTTTACCGTGGTGCCGACAGTGTACACGCGCCTTCTTTCGACACACAAGACGCTCACACCTGCACTTGCAGAGGCTGGTCGCGTCGCCATCTCGCCTGAAAACATGCGCGTCAGTATTTCTGGCTCTGCGGCGCTACCCACACCCGTCAAGCGTGCTTGGAAGGATCTCTCTCGTGGCAATGTTTTGCTCGAGCGATACGGCATGACCGAGGTTGGCATGGCGCTATCGTGCGGTCTTGACTATGCAGACCGTGTCGATGGGTCTGTCGGCTGGCCTCTACCAGGAGTCGAGGCGCGACTTTTCGACACCGACAAGAATGAGGTGATTCCTGACAACGAACTTGAGCGCGCGGGTGAGATCCAATTGCGTGGGAAGAACGTGTTCCGCGAGTACTGGGCAAACCCAACAGCCACCGCAAAGGAATTTGTCCAAAGCGAAGACGACCAGGGCGCCTGGTTCAAGACCGGCGACGTGGCGGTGCGCCGCGAAGTATCCTCCGCAGGCTCGAATATCGCGGCCTCAGGATCCTGGGCTCATGGCCCTATGTACTTCATTCTAGGCCGTTCGAGCGCCGACATCATTAAGTCGGGTGGCGAGAAGGTATCCGCGCTAGAGGTCGAGCGCGAACTGCTGTCTCTGCCCGAGGTACTCGAGACGGCCGTCATGGCTGTGCCGTCAGGCAAGTGGGGCCAGAAGGTTGGCGCGGTCGTGATCCTGGACAAGAACCTCGCGCCCAACGGGTGGAAGCCGATGGACATGCGCAGGGCCCTGAGGGGCCGCCTGGCCAACTACAAGATCCCGCAGGTGCTGCGCGTCGTGGACAGCATTCAGCGGAATGCCATGGGTAAGGTGAACAAAAAGGAGCTGGTGAAGAGGGTGTTTGTGGATGACTTTTCTGGGGATGAGATGTGAACAGGATCATCTCGTGGCTTCAGCCGAGGAACTGAAAGGGAAATGTTGAATTATGATGAGAATGAGAAATGGTGGCCCGAATGACGCGATTTACTACCCAGGCGTTCGAAAGCTTGGGTGTTCTGGATACCCCCTTTCCTCTTTCCCAACAACAAGCTGTAAAGGAGAGAGCTTCTACTTGGTTTCGCGATGAAAGTGGGAAGGACACCATTCACTCATTGAGAACCTGTTCCTCCAGCTGTCCTTTGTATATAAGACACTATCGTACCTTGCTCGGTGCATTTTGCTAGTTGGATACCGTAGATTTAGACCAGCTGAACAAGAATGTTTCAGTCAATGAATCCATCACTATTTAAGTAATTTATAATCTACTTCTATCCTCGTTGTTATTTGTCAAGAAGAGACAGAATGATGACAATGATACGACAGGCAGTGAGCTCTCGCCGCTCCTTGCATTGCTGGGCAGGGTATCTAGGGTGAATACAGCATAGCTCTAACTTCACTGAAATAAGGAACAAAGTGTCTATGCAAGACACGAAAGGAGGATCTATTTCAAGTTGGGTAGATGAAGTTTCAAGTCACGATACACTGCCGAGGCAATACACGCAGAGCGATCAGGCTGGGTCGGGGAAAACCTTTGAGCAGTTTTTGGACTACAACTACGACGTATGCCGCCTGGAAATCTGTCACTACTAGGATCAAAAGCATTATCAGAGGGTATGTGTTGTTCAGAGGCTCTATGGAACTATGGTAAAGTCTTGCGACAAGAAGCCGATAGCTGCTGTATGCAAGCCTGCAAATAGAGGCCCCCTCAAATGAATTACGTATGTTTTTTTTGGGCAAGCTCCACCAACTGCCCAACCTAATACCTAGTGCAATGCAGATACGACATCTGAGCATGAAACTCATGGCTGACTGACATGCCACAGCCTGATCATTGAGTGTTCTGTCTCGCGCCAAGTGATTCCTCATCCTCAATGGATGAGCCAGTATGGTAATGATGATGCCAGAGATTTTCCGAGTGAAGACGGAGCGAGATGCGTGCCATGGCCAGCGCTGATAACTATAGAATTTGCATAACCGGTGATGCAACCAGCAGCGAGTATTTAGGCGACAAACTTGGCCTTGGCACGAGTACTGCCGCTGTGGGCAGAGTCGGTGTGACCTGAGAACTCAACGCTCTCGCTGCCCGACAGCTTCAGTACCTCCTTGAATCGCTTGCCTATAGAAAGCAGGATCTTTTGGCCCTTATCCTGGGGACGACCCTTGCCTCCAGCAATATCGCTGTCTCCGCGACCAGGAACAGGCTTACCAATGGTCCGAGTCCAGACACCGATACGGAAGAAAGCTTTGCGAACATTGACAACGACACCCATGACCTCGCCATCGTCTTCATCTTCGAGAGTCTCGCCGATGGCAGCCATCATGGTATGCAGCCAGAGGTCGTTGATGTCGATACTGCGCTTCTCCTTGAATTGGTACGACCATTTGCCTCCGTGCTTATTCTGGGGGTCCTCCCACTCGGGTCGTACACCTTCCTTGAATAGGTGGTAGTCCGACTTCATGGCAAGCTCCGACACTGGCGCGATGTTGTTCTGTTTGGCGGTGTGTCAATGAACAGCTGAATTAGGAATCAAAGGTAGACGAGACATGGATGGCCGTAATGGGACGATATGAACTTACGTAGATGCCCCAGAACTCCTCAACCGAGTTAAAGGTGATGACTTCCTTGAGCAAATCATTCCAATTGTCTCCCTGTGCAGAGGGATATCAGCTCATGGTTCCCATACTAGTCAAACTGGGACAATCTTTGAGCGGACTGACCTTGCCGCTAGAGGGCTTGGTGAACCATAGTGTCCACTTGTTCTGGAGTGGGTGCTTGACATTGAAGTTGTCCTTGTCGTGGAAGACGGTGATGAGTCGGGCATCAATGTCGGCGTTGGGCTCGGCGCCATTGTCTCCATCTGGAGAGATGGGGATGGTGGTAAGATCAACCTGCTCGGTGGCCATGTTGAAGTGTAGGGTGCTGATGTTCCAATGGAATTTTTTGGGTTCAGTAGGTAGGTAGGGTGTGTTGGCCTCGATGCGTCGCCAGTGTGTGGAGTGGATGGAGGAAGCGTTAAGGTAGGCAAATTTGGGCGTGGAATTTGCTATATGGGCGATAGAGATAAAACTGGCAGGATCGACCTTATCAGGGTGTCGCAGCGACAACGGAAGTTGCTGAGGAGGGTGAGAATTCGTGTGCTAGGAAACGTCGTATCTTTCGGCGAGGGCGGTTGCCTCTTAATCGTGGGGTAGACGCGCGCGCGAATGACCGGCTGATTAAGAAGTTCGATCTTCAGCGAATGTGCACGTCGCGACCACTTCAGGTTAACGGTATGATAGTGGTAATCAGAGTCGCTCGGTTCGTATGAGGTGGAGATAGGGATTAGTGATAGGACTTTGCACCAGGCAGAGTCGGCAGCCGTCAAACTCGTCTCTTGAAGGGATCTGTAGTTTTTTTTTTATGATGGTTTTCTTAGAAGTCGGTCGTGGGGCTGGGTGTTCGCAAAGGGAAAAATGGGATGGATTATTACTAAAGTACCTGCCTCTGAGCAATCACTGGTACCTAAAACATTTCCGCCACAATCCCTTTGTTCCGTGATGGCCCGTGCGTCGCCTGGAACCATGCACCTGAGGCTGAGCTGAGATTCCACCTCAAGACTCCACGAGATCTTTTCAGCTTTAAATGTTTTTTTTTTTAATCTTTTTTACTCTAGCCGCTGCATGAGCCTATCGCTAAGAATCATAGCCTCGCTGGCAGTGATTCTTAAAATTCGGGAATCAAGGCATTCCCCAAGCAGAGCTGCTGAAGAATCTTCTGAACCAAGATTGAAACATGACAGCCCCGGGTCCAGGGGCCAAATGACTGGTGATCTGCTGCTCATTGCATGAACGACACATCGCCGTGATTCGCATGTTGTTTCGTAGATCACAGCCGTTAGGTACAGATGACACGTCATCGGTAACCTCCCAACTGTCTGGTCATCACCAGGGCCCGTCTCACAGGTAGATCCCGAGTACGCTGGTCCATCCACTTGGTTGAGGTCTGGTGTGCAAGGTACCTTAGTTCATGAGTTGCTGCTTTCGGCTATACCACGCACAGCCTATGGCTAATGGTACGAGTTGACTCATACTTTAGGCAGCTGTTTAGCTTCTACCTATCAGTAAAACTATAGCTAAGATATATAAGCACACTTAAACTACCTACTCATCAACAGCAGCTCTACGTGTCCGAGGCTTTCTTTTCACACGATCACCAGTAGTCTTTTTGTAGCATAACTTTACAGGAGAGGAAGCTCGCTTTCAAATGGCGTCTTGCACAGAAACCCTTTCCCCATACGTTTGTCACGATGGCTCGCCATGATGCAGAGGGCGGCCAGGCCCTGCTGGACCCATCTGACTCGGACAGATCACCTATCCAAGTCACGCGTATCGACTTCTCCAACACACCGTTATCGCAAGACTATAGCGATCACTTTGCTCTCGTCATCGACAACCTCCTCACGCCGGCCGAATGCTCCGCATTACAGGCCTTCGCGGGGAATGAATGGCAGGCTCTCAGCAAGGGTGAATCCTTCCGGGAGTGCCAGCGGATCCTCACATTTGATCCCGAATGGCCCTCTGCGCTCTATGATCGCATCGCAGCTCATCTACCCGAGGAGGCCAAGGTGCTGCGCAAGGGCGACAAACTTGCCGAAACTATCGTCGGCGCACCACAACTAAAGGCCAGCATGGGAGCAAGAAAGACCGTGTAGCGGCTCAAAGAAGCCTGTGAGCGGTTGAGTTTCCTGCGATATGGGCCTGGTCATTTCTTCAAACCTCATTGCGATGCCTCTTATAGGCGAAGCGGCAACTCCGATGAGAAGAGTTTCTTGACTTGCCAACTTTACCTCAATGATGCCCCGGGCAATAAGGATGCTGAGCCGAGCGGAGGCGGCGAGACAAGGTTTTGGGCAAGCCAGGTTGGCAAGAGGAGAAAGGTTCAGGAAGATGACAACACGGCGAAATCTAGTAATGCAGGAGCATATCTTGACATCAAGCCCAAGCTCGGTAGAGCGCTGGTATTCCAGCAGCGCATGCTCTGGCACTCGGGACAAGAGATTAAGCAGGGCGAGAAGTTCACAGTCCGGTTGGATCTGATGTACGAGCGGCACTTAGAAAAGTACTGAAACTGGCGTGACTCCCTCCATGCGCAGTATGTTTTTATCGAGTTGAATAATCTCTCTACTATGTAGGCGACATAATCGTTTGGTCTCAATGGGTGCTCATGCGCAGAGAACGTACCACACCAGAACTTCGCGCACCGATGGTAATTCTTTATAGGCAGGCTGAAGGGAGCCTGAACGCCAGGATGAGCTAATCGTACAATAAAAGTAATTCAATAACATCAACACTGTCCGTACTACATATATATGTTTATTTATGACATTCTGGGGAAATTGGTGAGATCGGGCTCAAGGGCGGTGTGCGGCGAGTGAGTCAGTTCGGAGAATTTCGCCCACGTTCACGATAGCTTCGTTTAGACTGGTCGAGGCCCTGATTCAGAGACCCACTCCTTGCCGGCGCAGAAAATCTAATCGGCTTCCCTTATCGCAACAATCACCACAATCTGTATTCCACTCTCCTTTCGTGTCTTCCTTGTCCATCAATCATTCCAGTCTTTCTTGCTATTCGTTCCTTTTTTCTTCTTCTTCGTCTTCTTCTTCTTAAATCTAGTCGGCGTGTATCCGATGAGCGAGGCGAGGCGTCCGCTGCCTCCCTCGAGCAGCCTACCTGCTCTGCGCACTCTAGAAGGTCTGACCCAGGCCAAGATTCTGGACGCTCTGAGCAACCTGTACGCGCTGTACTGCCCTTTGCCACCATGTTCGGCGTTTCGCTCGTCGCCTGTGCTCAAAAAGGCGGCGTTAGTGGATTCAGGATATGCATCTGGCAACGATGATAGCGATGCAGAGGACGTGAAGCAAGCCGAACAAGCGCTCGCGGAGCTGCGCGACGACGTCTATGAGCGCGCCCTGGCCGAGAGGTGGCTGACGGGGTTCATCGGGCGCGCGGAGGAGCTGGACTGCTTCGAGGACGATGACGTGCAGCAGCGCGCTATCGACAAGGCATCGTGTGTCCTCGCCTCGTTTTTCTCGCCGGTTGAGGAAGGCGACGAAGATGTGCAGATCACGCGCGATTTCGAGTTCTCTCTTTCGACGGGGTTGCAGGGCAAAAACGAAATCCCGATTACTGTGCAGTTGAACGATGGTTTGGCGGGTAGAGATGGCGAAGATCATACTGACGTCGGTCTCCAGAGCTGGGGCGGCGCCATCATCTTCTCCGAGCTGATGTGTGCTTCTCCGTCACGATTCAGTTTGACCCATCGTGCGCTCGGCTCTTCGCCTCGGATTATTGAACTCGGTGCTGGCACGGGCCTTGTTGGTATCGTCCTAGCTAAGATGCTACCACACCTTGGTATGGCCGATGCGACAGTCATCGCGACAGACTACCATCCCACCGTCCTCACCAATCTGCAAGCCAACATCGAGGCGAACTTCTCTTCTCGCGACCCGCCCCCGGTGAAGAGCTCTTTGCTTGACTGGTCAGCGCCGGATCTGTCCTCTCCACTCGACTTACCAGCAGACATGCTGGTCGCGACAGACGTGGTCTACGAACCCAAGCACGCCATCTGGCTCAGGGACTGCGCTTCACAGCTCCTTGCACCCGAAGGCGTGTTCTGGCTCTCGGCCACCGTGCGGGATAACGGTCGCTTCGCCGGGATAAGCGATACTGTTCGCACTGCCTTTACCAGCCGTGACGGTTTGAGAGACAAGAACGGACGGATACTTACAATACTGGATGAAGAACGACTAGAGAAGAAATGTGGGATCGGGCGGGGAGACGAGAGTGAATACAAGCTTTTCAGAATCGGCTGGGCGTAATGGGGTCGACGATCTGAGTTGAGACCTAGACATAGATTTTGACGCATACCTCATGGTATCGATAGAGGCGCATTGCATAGAGGGCAGCGAGCATCAAAGACGCTGCGTTTGATTTTAGACGATAGACGAAGACAAGATGTAGATTTCTAGACCAGATTCAGTCATTATGATAACAATACTAGAGCACGACCTGATGTCATTCTTTAGTTCCCAAGTGCGATGGCCACTCAACTATCTCTACGCCTCCGCATCAAGTGATCTTCATCACCGTGCATACTAGATTGACGAACACGATAGTATGGGAAATTTGACAAGATTCGCCGTGTTGGCTTCTTCGAGCCTTCGATTGGGCCGGGCTGACGTTCAGCAACGAGAACGCTTCAGGTGGACTTACTCTTGGGGTGAAGCAGTTCAATATATTCTGTCTGTGGGTGAAAGATGACTGAGGTTCTATCATCATCATAGAGAGATGGCTCACAGTACGAGTAAGAGGCCGCAGTTTATCTTCAAATTGTACGCTGTTGGGTTGGCGCAATTATCTCACATCAGCTCCACCGCTTGCGCGTCAACAACCTCGCTTGCGTTACTCACCAGTCTATTCATTCACGAAGTGCACGAAGTGGACTATGGCTGTAAGCGAAATACTTCACGTCTCACAATGAGTGAAGATCGATTAAAAATATGTAGTTGAACGCTCTGCCCCCCTGCTTCTGCGTCGCCATCAAGCATGAAGAACCCAGACTTTCATGGTCTTGAGATCGGCCACACCATTATTACGGCAAATATTTGTCCGTCGTAAGCCCACGTACTTACACATGTCTTGAGGCTTCTCGACGCGCAGGATTCGCGTACAAACCACAGGATCCCAATGACCTTCCTAATGAACGTCTAGAATATGTAGCCCTCGGTATCCAATTTAAAAGGAACGTGGACGAAGAGCCAGGATCACAGAATGAAGGTACAACATTCAGGTCCAGGCTTCATGCGGCCCACCCCCACCATCCGTTCTCTGGCCTTACTTTCACACTCTACGGATGCCATCTTGAACTGGTCTTACCAGAGCAGAGGGTGATATTATGATGAATGTAAGGGTACAAATGCGCACAGATACCTTAGGGCCAGAGAGCATAGGAGAAGGAGGAAGACGTAGGTAACTATCGTAAAGTTGAGTTTGAGTTATCTTCGATCCCAGGCATGGGTCTTGTGGGTGACCGGGACTCATCTATATGATGGAACCAAGCTCAGTTCAACCCCATGTGTAGATCTTGGCAGCCTGTCATCCCCACAAGCAGTTCCTGGCCCCCCTGCCTGTGGTACGTAAGCTTGAGTATGCACTCAAATTGGATTCCGCTACTATAGCAAGAGTACCTGCCGGATTCCGTGCGTGTCGCCCAGACCGTAGCCGCGGACGGAAGATCCATATGGCATCAGTAATGCATCTCGAGTTATTGGCTCAATCGTGAGAGCAAGGTGATATAAGAGAGAACGACTTGGCTCTCCTCGGATAGAATAAGCATTGCCCACGGGTTTGTCTCTAAGCAACTACACTGGAGCGTCTATCTCTAACTGAAAGACAGTTTTAACCCTCATAAAGGCTACAATATGCGTTTCTCTATCCTCCCCTCTCTCGCTGCTTTGCTGAGCGTGTCGGCCGCCCATCCCGGGCATGACTTATCGGAAGAGATCGCCGAGCGCCAAGCCTTCAAGGCCGTGTCTCGCCGCTCTGATCTGTCTCACTGTGCCTCCAAGCTCAAAGCTCGAGGAGTCCAGCGCCGCAATGTACTCCGACGCGCAGCCATGGCCAATGCCTTGAAGAAGCGAACTCTGGAGGATGACCTGGCCACCGACCACAACCAGACTTCCTCTGGCTATACCACATCAACACCAGCCAGTACTCTCTTTGCCGGCGAGAACAGCTGCCTTTTGACGCCAGAAGTCACCGACGGCCCCTACTGTAAGTCAAAAGTATGCGTAGACTCATGCTCCAGAGACTGACACCACATCCAGATGTCTCAGGCGAATACGTTCGCAGGGACATCGTAGAAGACCAGACGGGCGTACCCCTGACCCTAGATTACCAGGTCGTCGACGTGGATACCTGCGAGCCGGTGCCCAGCGTCTACCTCGAGATCTGGCACTGCAACGCGACCGGAGTCTACTCGGGCGTCGAGAACCAGGCCGGTCTCGACACGACATTCCTCCGTGGCATCCAGGAAACCGACGCCGATGGTGTCGCGCAATTCGAGTCTATCTTCCCGGGGCATTACTCGGGCCGCGCCACGCACATCCACGTCCTCGTTCACGCCAACGCGACCTTACTTAGTAACAGCACCCTCGGTCACGATACCACCGCCTCGCATGTCGGCCAGGCCTTCTTCGATCAGGACCTGATCTCCCAGGTCGAGGCTGTCTCGCCCTACACCTCAAACGAGCAGCAGCTGACAGAGAATTCGGCCGACGACATTCTCGCTGAGGAGGCTGCAACCGATGGCGTGGACCCTTTGATGGAGTATTCTTTGCTCGGTTCGGACGTGAGCGATGGCATCTTTGCCTGGATGGCATTCGGCATGAACACCACCTACGCTGCCTCAGCTGCTGCGGCTGCGATCTTGTATGAGGATGGTGGCGTAACCAATCCGGATGGCCCTCCTAGTACACCTCCCAATGGACTATGAGAGGTAGATGTATCCTTTCTTGTAGATATACCTTGAGCTATCTTGCTCTACTGTATATAGCTGAGGTTTTACGTCTGTATATATATCGGTAGTCATGTGTATAACTATTATTGATGGTGCTATATTGTCAGCTCATCCCGTGAAAAATATACACAAATTGTGGAAACTTAGCTGCTTGCTTTGCAGCAAATTGCTAGAAGTGGTGAGATAGTTAGCCGATTAGTGCCGCCATGTCAAAAGAAAAGCACATCCCTATCGTGAAGGATGCGCCACTACCAGTTGAGTTTCGATATTGAATATCAGGCACAGAGCTGTATTCTACGCAGGTGACGTAAGGCTCCAGGAACATAAGAGTGGTTCAAGCATGAAAAGTGCGCGTTTGGCAAAGCGATTGAATGGGCGCAGGTTGAAAGATGTGGCATGGACAAGAGTGGCAATAAACATGGTAGTGGTCACACCCTCAAGGTGAGGGAAATTTTTCGTCTGATAACTAAGTAGCTACATTTTATGGCATTGGAAGTTACTCTGAGTGACTAATAAGAGGTCAGCAATTTTGTCAAGCTGTTTTCAGCACTGAAGGGGGACCTAACCTGACATTTACAGCTACACGCCTTGGACGCTGATCACTCAGAGAGTAGATAGATCTGGCACTGCCCCGCCCCCCCCCCCCCCCCAACAACAACAACAACAAAAAAAAAAGATTCTAGGTGAAATTTCGGGGATTTGGCTTGATGAAACTGCACATCCAGGTAGGTAGGACCATTATGCTCACGTACTGGTGACTCCTTATGTGAATACTTATAAGCTACTTATACAACACCAAAACACACAATTGTTGATTGAAGATAGTCATTTTGAACTCCCCAGAAAACATGGCCTAACTATCCAGTCCAACACTCACCATCTACTGATAGTTTCTTCTTTCACAGTAGTTATCATGCAGAAGGGGACCCCTGGACGTAACGCTTGCTGTGCACAATGAAATTTGATAGTTCGGCCTCTGTCTTTATCTGTCTCTGACCAACATTTTGCCGGTGTTAATCCAGCACGGTACTGCATCCTTCAAAGGAAAACCATCAGGCCCGCTTACTTGCCAACTCTATGACGACCTTGTATATAGCTACCTCGATCGTAATCTAGTTAATCAAACGGAGTGACAGCTATGCCGAGTCAAAATTGGAAGCTGAAAATAGTTCAATATAATAAATATAAGCGACGGCGTTACAGGGCTGTCACCAATGGTGAAGTGATCCCCTGCTGAGAATATGCAGTTGAGAGTGTGGGGAATAAATGAATCCGGGGTGCAGGACGGCCTATCATTTGGGTTGGGTATGAAGTTCAGCATCTATGGGGGATTTAGCCTTTTCAAACATCTGGAATCTTGCTTCGCCGGGAAATCCTATGACTGGCTGTACAACACCATTTAGCTATACCTCGTAATCACTCCATCCGGATAAATCCAAGATCCGCGAACGCAATGACCCAACATCCCCGATGATTCAATCAGCTCCCAGGTGTCTCCTGGGACCATTGAATACAATAAGCTTTCCAAATGCTCACGTCTGCCGTCAACGCCGCCTAGCCAACCGACGACTGCCGACTCCTGTTTCTTGGCGAAATATTCTAGGAACGCAGCTATGCGCTTGCTTCAGCTCTCAAACCTGACTCAACAGCCGGGGCTAAAAGAGGCTTGGGTTCCCTGAAATTACAATGCGTGGGCTGGAAACTCAACACTGTTGTGTTATCTCGTCGCATTCGCGAATCGACTCACAGAGGCAAACATGGTGTTTCAATCTTCAATCGTAGCCATTTTGGCCGTGACATTTTCGATGAGCTCGGTGGTGCTGACGCATCCGGGCCAGACGAAGCGCGAGGTACTCGAGGAAGCTTGGAACACCCACGCCGTTGCTCAGGTGAATTCAAAGGCACTCGAGGCCTGCCAGAATAGTCCCGAAGTCAAAGCCCGCCGAGAGCGTGCGATCACGCGCCGAGCGGAGACGTTTAGGCGGCTACGTAAAGAAAGGGAGATCGATGAATGTGAGTACTGAATCTACGGAGCCTAAGCATGAGTGATGGGAGCTTGTTTACTGACAAGTGTCGCAGCCAACTGGCTTCATCGCCGAGATCGTGCGGCCTTGCAAAAATGGGCGGCGCAGACACACGACAAAACAGGGACATACCACTTGAATAACTCCTCGTCCAACGCCGAGATATTCGGATCGAATACGAGTTGTACTCTGACTCCAGACAATGCCAACGGACCGTACTTCGTTTACCAGGAGCAGATTCGCAGCAACGTGGTCGAAGATGTCAAAGGGGTACCAATGCATCTGGAGCTACAATTCATCGACGTGAACACTTGTAAACCAGCAACAGAACTTCTGATCGACACATGGAGCTGCAACGCCACCGGCGCATATAGTGGCGTATCTGCTCGAGGAGAAGGCGGATTGGCAACTACGTATCTGCGCGGGGTTCAACCGACGGACGCAGACGGTGTTGTTTCGTTTGATACGATCTTCCCAGGTCACTATCAAGGCCGTGCTACTCACCAGCAGTACGTAACCCTTAATTTTATTCGTGACCTTCCTCAAAACACGAGGCGTCGGTTTCTCTATTCTCTGGAGTCAGTTCTACTGAATGATAGCCCGAAACCCCCGAGACCTCGCTTCAGGTCATTCTATAGAGAGCATCGCCTGACTTCCTCGCTTACAGTATCATTGCGCACGTCGGCTCCGAGGTGCTCCCAAACAATACCTACACAGGTGGACGGGTAGCCCATTTATCGCAACTCTTCTTCGACCAGGCTCTGCGTGACACCATCGAAGCCTCAGCACCATACAGCACAAACCGCATCCCAAAGACTACGAACATGTACGATGGGTTTACCGGCTACGCGGCTACAGCCAACTACGATCCTTTTCCGAATTACATTATGCTGGGTGACAAGCTCGAATATGGCATGTTCGTGTGGGCTGAGATGGGTTTGAACACGTCAAGCAATTGGGACTTCTATGCCCCTTACGCGGCCACGTGGAAGGAGGGGGGAGGTTATAACAATCCAAACTTCAGGATGATAGTTGTAGCCAGTCCACCGCCATCGCATGGGTGAACTTCATTTGGTCAGGTGTCGCGGAGAGGTCTTGGCAGTGTAGTCTCGAACGCATTATGTATGCTCTTTGAAAATGATTTGCCGCCGAATGACATCTAGTTATACAGAGTTCGCACGAGGCCCCTACATGTATAACTAGAGTCCGTCTCGTGACACACAGTGAGGTATATGAATCATGAGACACAAAACTTGCCGAAACTATACTCAAGTAAGAATATGCAACGGTCGATGGGCTTGTTAAGTATTAAAAAAATGCAAGGTGGTTTAGGGTAAGTTAATCCCATACGAATCTCACACCGACGTATAGTCATCCATAGTCACTAAATACACTGCTACCTACAGAGGGGAACCCACTAAATAAGGATTCATTACATTCACTACAGCACTGTATCACAGCAGTCAGAACATGGCATGTAACTCAATCAAGTTACCAGAGAAGTGTCGTGGCCTGCATTTGAAAACCGGCATTGCGAGCTCATCATGGGCAAGACATTCCGGAGGTATATGCAGATTACTTCACTTAGTACTCTATTTTATTATTTATCGTGGGCAGAGACTGAATCCTCTGGCTCGTTCTTGCTTTCTCCATCATCTACTCCTCACTCCCTCTCTTGAGCCAAACCATCAGTGGCACAGGCTACTCTGACCACTGGTGCTTAGTCACAAGGATCGTCGCCCCATCGAAACGTGACTTGCTCCCATTGCTTTTTCTCCTCTTCAGTCAATGAAGGGTTGTTCTTCTCCGCGTTGATTATGGCTCTGGCTCGTACAGACTGCGCACGATAACTGGCAAACCGATACTCAAGTACGCGTGTGTGGTCCGTCTCGTCAACCACCATGACATAAGACTCGAGACCAAATGTGAGTTTGGCGTCGCTAAGGATTTTCTCAATCCTGGTCTTCGTGACACACGCTCTGGGTCCGTCGATAATAAGCACTCTGGACTTGTGAGCGGACTGTGTCTGGGGCGGTACTCGATATTTATTGAGCCGCACCCTCGGTACATAACCCCCAACCCGGAGGGTCTCCATCTGGAGCTGCCTGAAAAGGCGGTCGACAGATACACGATCGAAGAACTCAACTTTCGCACAGGATCCGGAGTTTTCGTCATTCGGGCCTGTGATGCTGGCATGGGAGATCTTACCAACACCCCTCATGCTGTTGAACAGCATGCTGTAGGTACACGTTGCCGGAAGATTGATCCAGAACGTTGAACAGTTCTCATGCTCCGGGATCAATGCAGATAAGTTATTGGGATTGTCAAGATTTCCTCTGTAGTTACGGCTGTGCGGCGGCATTGGCGGGTGTGCTGTATTTTCGGAGGAGCGCCAAGTCGTTGTGTAGTGAGCAGAGCCAGGATGTGTCTCATCAGCTTGCTGGCTGGGATGAACTGAGATGATTCAGCTTCTGAATCCGTGAATTCCTGTCTGTTCATCTGTGGTTGCTTACCTCTGGGCCCAGAAGAAAACGCCGCGATGTCTTGGCTATGTGTTAAATCGCTATACGTACCACGAGCCTGCCTATTGCCATTCCACGAAGTGGTTCGGTAGAAGCGGGAGTTGATTCATTACTGTTCATCCCTGGCCAGCGACGTGGCGGAACCACATATGGGGGGAGAGGGGGTGTACCGGCGGACCTGCAGTAACGGCCTCCGTCAACTGGGGTCCTCTCAGCCCCATTGGGTTGCCAGATTCTCATGTCAATAGCAACAGGAACATCTTCGTCTTCAATCTGATCGACGCTCGCGTCAGAACTCTGCTGGCGGACGCGGATGTGGGCACGATCCATAGTTTGATTGATGAATGAATAGATCTAGTTGCATTTAAAACCGAGCGGGTGTGTCCAATAGTCCTGTGTGACCGTAGTAATGATTCCTTTTAACTATAGAGAGTTCATGGATTAGTGCTGTAGCTAGGAAACGATTGTGAAGGAGGGAAGGCAATAGGTTATGGTAGTACTCAGAGGGAGAGGCTTCTTGGCTGTGTTTTTGGAGGGTGAACGTCAGGAGATTGGGCCGTAGCCAGAGCGCGGGGCTTTAGGCTTGTGGAAGAGGAAGGGAAACAAATTACAGTCATGTCTAGGAGCTGAGGCTTCAGGTCTGTGGGAAGAAGGGCCAGGAATTGTGGCAATAGCCAGAGAACGAGGCTTCGGGTTGGTGAAGGAAGAAAGGCAATGGATTAGTTACTGCTTACCAGGATACAAGGCTTTAGCTTTCCCGGAAAAGAAGGGCGAGGAATTTCGATTATATTCAATAAGCCAAACTTCTGGGCTACGGGAGGGATGATAGTGAAGTTGGAGAAAGGATAGATAGGGGTTTGCAAATCTTTGTGGCTCTTTGGTGGGTTGGTTGCCAGAGATCAAGTTGTATCTGAATGGTCTGAGGGAAATAGGTACGGACCCGGAGCAATGCTAAAAATCTCAAGATATTTGTAGAGACTTGGGCATGGGGCTCAATTCCATCAGCCACAAATTGAGATCGATAATGGGTCTATCAAACGGTAATCATTGGCCGTGTGATTAGTAACTATTCAAGTGACTGCCTCACAAACAAAGTAGTGTTACCATGGGATGAAGAAGCCACAGGGATCGTCCACTCTTAATCGAGAATATCGAATCTTTATATTGATCATTTAACCCTCGTGATGTTGCCAAGACCTAATATTCCCTGTAAATCTGTTCGAATTCAACCAATCTTCGATGGTAAGGTTATCTTGCGGCACTGAAGAATTGTTTCAGAGGGGTAAATCATCGTTATATACCCACAGGTCCTATCATCGGAAATTCAGTGACTCATCACGATGTCTACAGAAGTGCGGATTACTTTCCCATGCGCAAGAGAATCCACCCAAACATGTTTATTCACGCTTGCCGGAACATGTGGGTGATTGCCCTGGTTAAAATCAACCATGGCAACAAACATAGTCAAAAGTGAAGTGCATATCAACATTAAAGCACTGTCACCGATCGCTATTTCTGCCTGTCGCGGGTGGTGGTGGTGATAGGATGAGTTGTGTTTTCAGAGGCCACCAGGCCTGTGCCATGGACCGTGGGCGGATAAATAACCATTTTCTGTGGCGCAAGGAGTCTTCATCAAATTTAAGACACAGGATAGTCCGGTTTGTCTTTGTGAAGAAGGAAGAAGAGTAAAGGCCTTTATTTTGGCCACTGATCTCCCGTCACTATTTTGAGGCGTGGAAGACAGAGCTGGGAAGAAAGGGTAGCAGGTAATTCCAAGGTTCTTAACTTAAATATGGTGGTAGAGTGTCACTGACGTAATAGAAGATTGTGGTGTGTGAACCAAATTCCCGCCAGACTGGCAGAGTGGTAGTTAGGATGGACATCGGACAGTGCCTCTGTCCCTAGTGCGAGAGTCATAACTACACAGAAAGATAGCCTCACATGGTGGGGTAGCGGTGTTTGATGGGCAAGGAGGCAAGGAGGCAACGGTGAGGTATGTGATGGGGCAATCAAACGTGACTGTGGCGCACGATATTGATGAAAACGTTTTATTACATAGATGAAGGCTAGGCTGGGTGAAGGTGAAGTCTTGAACTAAGCAGGGGGTTGGAGTGCTCACGTGCTGTTATGATTGTACCGAAGTATTTGATTTATTGAATATATTAACGGGCACTCTTGACACATGAATCATCAAAAGAATTTGAGTGGCCTGAGGCACATATCAGACCAGACTGGATTACCTTTCTGCGAGTTCTTTGTGTGACTGTGTAGGCCAGCAGTGTGTATCCAAGACAGAATGTACCACTGTATGATTACAGATAGCCTTCATCGAAATTACAATCTTTTTCTGATCGCGTAACTAACTGCCAGGAAGCAATCCGAGGCATCTGCTAGGAGCTTGAAACAGCAAGCAGAAACAACGATATGGTTTATAACTAATAAAATATAAGGAGTGTATTAGTAGGTATCCTCCATGTCAAACCCCATCTAATTACCCAGAGCCATACTTATTCTAGGAGGTGATAGTAAGAAACAAAAGTGGCGGGCTTCTCAGAAGCCCCCAAAGAATATTGAACAGACCACATTACTACTCCTCGATATGAAACAAAACCAAGCCATACTTAACCTGGTATACCGCCCAGCTACTCTCCAAGATGGGTGTCACCTCACAAGTACACCATCTGGAACCGATTCTCATTGCCTTTCACGTTGGTCGACCCGCTTCCCTTGCGATGATCGTCAATGCTCCCGGTATTTGACTCGGCCGCCGAATTCCCGTTCATGCCACCAACATTGCCGTTGCCCACTCCGACATTGTCATCTCCTCCGCTACCAGCGATAGTGGTGGTGGGCAAGGTTTCGACAGGCAAGAACTCGTTCTCCTTCTTGTCACCACACCAATACCGACACTCGCCACCCTCGTCCGCATACGCCGCGCCGAGACATTCCATCAAGACTCCCTGGTCCGCGCTCTTGATCGCCTGCTTCTCGCACATCTGCAGGCACGCATCGTGGTCCGACGCCGTGGTGAGGATCTCGTTGGGGAACTGAGCGGGCCAGATCGGGCCTCCTGTGCTGGCGGCCGGGGGCAGGTAGACGCCGCACTTGACACGGTATTGGTGGACGAGCTCCTTCTTGACCGAGGCGAACTTTGACGTATCGATGCCCTTCGTGCTTGGAGCTGCGCTGCTGTCGCCGCCGATAGGGAGCGAGGGACCCGTGCCAGACAGAGGTGAAGAAGAACCAAGGACGTTGCTGCCGCCGGCACCAGAGAGGGGAGTCCCGCTGAGGAGCGAGCCGAGAAGGTCACGCTTGAGGGGCATCATCGTGTTGACCCCATTCTCGTCAGCAAGGTCTGAGGTATCCGACACAGCACGCTTGTGCCCCAGAAGCCCACCGAGAACATCGTGCAGGTTGAGTCCGAGCTCGCCGACGCCGAGCAGATTCAGGTAGAGGTCGAAGTCATGCTCGTCGAGACCCTGGATTTCCGTGACATCGATGCTCGTGTATGACTTTTCACAGTAGGCCGGCATTGGCTGCGGAGCTTGTACTACAGGCTCTGTTGGGGGCTGCATGTTCAGAGGTTGCTTCGGAGGAGGGACGTCGACATGGTGGACCGGAGGCTGGACGGGATAAGGTGTTGGCTCAACGGGTATTTCGGTCGACTGCTCGGGCGGCGACACCACCGTCGATGTCAACACAACGGGTTCGGCGGGTGATTGAACAAACGGTGGAGAATCAGTCCCGGCATGAGGATGTGGATGGTGGAACCAAGGGGGCAAGTGCGGCTTCTGCGGTGTATTGTGAATGTCGGGCTGCCGGGGCTCGTCAGGTGTCTCGATTGCCTGAGGAGGCTGCGAGGCCTCGGCCGGCGGAGGGATATGGATCGGGATAAGAGTGCTGTCACCCCCATTGCCACCATTGCCCCCGTCGCCTCCATCACCACCAGGAGCATTGAAGCCTCCATTGCCGCCATTGCCGCCATTGCCGCCCGGGTCGCCGAAACCCCCACTACCACCATTTCCACCATCACCTCCGTTGCCCCCGTTACCGTCCGACACGACAGGCACTGGCACAATGACTGGCAGCTTAGGTGGTCCCGTGGGCGTGGGTGTAGGCGTAGCGAAAGGCTGCTCGATGATCTCCGGCGGATCGTCGGTGCCGTCGTCGGCGGGGAGGGGCTTCGTCGGCGTGACGCAGATGGAGTCCGGGTGCACATCGACGACGTCCCCGGCGTGCACGCGCACGTTGATGTCACTGCAGATGCTGAGCTGTGCCGCGGCCGTGAGGTCGATGAAGCAGGAGCCACCGCCGGGCATCCCGACAACAGGCAGTCGGGTCAGTGGACCCGGCATGTGGTTTAAGCTGGACATTTGGAGAGTTCGGTACGGTTGATTGAAGCTATGAGTGTATGAGAAATGAGATTTCGCGGCTGTGGGTATGGGCTAATAATCCAAAATATGTTACGATAAGATATATGGACAAGGTCACGGAAGCCTTGTTATGAACGATTGTCGGAAATAGATGATGGTTGTAATAGAAAATTATCAGGGCAGTGAGTAATTATCAAAGACTCCAAATGAGCGAGTTCGAGTACAGAGATGACAGTTAAATGATATTCCCCCTTTCGGAAATGATCGATAATGAGAATGGTTCTGAAGGGAAAACACCATATTGACGAAGAATATTCATCGGGTTATATGCAGATAACCTCTCGACTGAAGGGGTGTTGTGAATTCTCCTAACTGATCGTTCCCCTTGTTCAGGGAGCAGCAGCACTGAAGCCATCGCAGTCTAGGAGTAGCCACTTCTCTACCTAGTTGCGCCTGTATAAGGGCTTATCGTTTCGCTTGAGACATTTTCCAGCGCTCTCGCCTTTCTCATGAGCCCTGTCTTTCTTTCACACCAGAGAGGGATAGTATGCATTAGAGTTAGTCTTCAACTAAGCAGAACCAGGTACAAGTTGTCCCTTAATGAACTCTGAAATCAGCCTCAACTAAGCAGAACCAGGTACAAGTTGTCCCTTAATGAACTCTGAAATCAGCCTCACCACGTGTGAGATGCGAAGGGAACTAGACTAGAAGCATAGATTCTCTGGAATGTAGACACAATTATAACCTAATATCATAACGTAACATAAAACAAGGCGTATCAGGGAAGATGATATCAATTCACATCAACACTGCAGAGTGGCATTACCCACAGTGATACACTATTGTAATCGGAAGCAAGAACTCCATATTGCTTGAACAAACCAACACCACGCCAGAATGCCTTTATGTGCCTAATTCATTCAACCCGTACCCGTCCGTTTCATACAACTACGAGATGATATCGTGACCTCACGCAGTATGCTTCCGCCAATCCACCATCTTCAACTCCGAACTCCTACGCGTGGGGTCGCATGTTTTTATAAACCTCCGACGCTAGCAGCAGGTTTGTTGGCTCTGCGTCCGAGCAGCGTGGCGCCATCGAGGCTGAGTTCGAAAGCTCCACGCTGCTTGTTGCGCTCGCGAACTTGTTGTCTAGCAGCCTGAGCCACTGTGGCGTTGTGTTGTCCATATCCTCGAGCTTCTCGGTCCTGCCGAGCGCGATCGCGCCCACGATCTTGTTCCTTACCCAAGTTCGCTTTACGCATGCTCTGCTCGAGTTGTTGTGCGTCCGACTTGTGCACATATTCTGGGCCTTTATCTGAATCCGAGTCTTCTTCGTCCAGCTCGCCTAATCGAGATGGGATACCGACACCGCCCTTGCCAATTTGCTTTCTTCGCTTTGCCTCTTCTTCCTGTCGATGAACAGAGTATCCAACGTCGAAGATCTCACGCAAATTGACAGCACCAGGAGAACGGAAGTCCATTCGTCGATCGCCATCCACTAATCGACCGGCGTCGAATGCGCGGAGAACTTCTTGTCCCTGTGCCTTCTTCTCTTCTCGTGGTGTGATAGTAGGACCCGACCCATGAATCCATGGGTGGTTGAGAAACTCAGTGATGGTGTAACGCTTATCAGGATCGACAGTTAAAAGGTGCGAGATCAAATCCTGAGCCGACTTTGAAATGTCATCCCACCATGGCGACAGGAAAGTATACTGGCCCTTGGCAACCTTCTCTGTCAGGACTTCAATACTCTCATCGTAGAATGGTGGGAAACCACATAAAAGCGTGTATAGAACGCATCCAAGTGCCCACATGTCGACTGACTTGGAGTATCTTTCATCCTTGACGATCTCCGGGGCCGTATAACCAACGGTACCACATGGCGTCATAGTTTGCTTATCCCACACAATCTTCGATAGTCCAAAATCAGCGATCTTGATCTGACCAATACCACCCGCACCAACACCAGGAATGAATTCTCCCTCGTCCACCTTGTCCTCATCACCGGGTTGCTTCGGTTTGGGATGCTTCGCTGGGACGAATGGAATCGGACTAAACAGGATGTTCTCCGGCTTAATGTCACTGTAAGAATGTGTTAACAAACATCGTCTGCATTGGTTGGAGGAAGGCCGTGTCGATGAAAAATCGCACGAGATCCGATATAGGAAATTGGATTTTCTTAAGATCAAGACATCTTCACTCACCGATGCACCACACCTCTTTCCTCATGTAGATACTCTAGTGCTTTCGCAACTTGTACAATGACGTGCCTGGAGAGTTCTTCGCTGAAGTATGTGAGACGGACAATTTGGTGGAACAATTCTCCGCCGGGTGCCAACTCCAAGATGATATAGTAATATTGCCGCGACTCGGAGAAGTCCACCAGCTTGATGATATTTGGATGATCAATTTGGCGCATGATTTGAACCTCTTTTAGAATATTCGCCCGCTATTGTCATCGTTAGCAGTCAGGCCGCAAACCGCCGGTAAGTAGGATACGGCGGGGTGGTTCATAATTCAAATCACAATGATATGGAAGAAGATCGAGATAACTCTTCCAAAAGGACGGAGATGATGGCTGATGTTGGAGGATGCAGTGACCGAGATGTCAACAAAAGAAAAGAAGTCTTCGCACCTCTGCAGCCTTTGGAACCTTTTTGAAATCCGGATGTAAAGCCTTGTTGCCCTATGGTTCGACCCCGGCGTTGGTAAAAGATACGAATTAAGATAAGACGTGGGAAAATTTGGCTTTTGCCAAGAATTACGAAAAAGGTCGATGATGAAGAAAAGCTGCCGCCTTTGGGAACTTACTTGCATGTTATTCATTTCGAATTTCCGAACGACCTTGATGGCGCATTCGCCGTTATTGCCTTTGAGGTCGCGTGCACGGTAAACATTGCTGAAGGCGCCATCGCCCATCTTCTCGAGTAACTGCCATCCCTCCAATCCAGGATATCTGGGGAATTTGCTCCGGCTCTCGTTTTCCTCCTGAACAAGTCGCGCTAGATGCTGGTCGTCTGCGGTAGCGCCCTTGTGCTGTTTGCCTTCCACGGCATGTGCGGCGACACCATCCGCTTGGGCAACACGGTTTTGCATATCTCCAGGCTGGACTGAGTATGCGTCTGGAATGGGGCCACCGTGGTAAGCATTCTCATGCCCATGCATGTTTGGTTCTGTGGGATGCGCCATGGCCTTGTGTTGGTGAGTAGCAGACTGAGGCGGGGAGGGCTCAGAGCTTTTGGGAGATTCTTCGTGGTTATTCGTCCTGGCTTGCTTGCCTATTGGGAAGGGTTGTTAGATGATGTCAGAAAACCATGGACCAAAAACAATGGATCATAAAGGGCGGACAATTCCAGGGCAGTAAGCGGGAGTTGCATGCGAGACACAGCATGTACAAGAATACACAACAATGGACAACAATGGATGGGCAGAAGGAAGCGGGCAGTGAGAAAGCAGTGGGAAGGAAGGAAACCAACCATGCCGAATGAAATTTTTTAGTTGCTGGATTGTCGACATTTTGTTCATTCGTTCTGTGAAGGCGCGCCTTCGCCTTCGTCTTAGGCTCACTTTGTGCTCTGGGTGTTCCAAAGGTGAGGTAAATGACCCAGAAGCGTGCAGGGCTGTTTTCGTCGGATTGTTGTTACTATCAGATGTGTTGCACTACAAATGGCGCTGGTAGTAACAGGAGACAGAGATGTTATGGAAAGCTGCGACAGAAGGTTTCGGGAAGCTGATGGATGCGACGGGAGCGTTAATGGATGATGACGATGACGATGATTACGAAAGGAGGGCGGCGGGATTTGGTTGAGCCTGGCTCGGGGCAGCATGTACCTACCTGGGTGCCTGGGTAGGTAGTTCGGGCTGTGGCCGGATGAGGCAGTTTGGCGGGGGTTACTTTTTGCAATGATGTAGGTGGTGCTCGTGCTTGTCCTCCTTCTGGCAATAATTCAAGTCTATCACTCGGCGGAAAAGCGCAAGATATTTTGAAGTGGAATGCGTTAAATCGTACGGTAGTTCGTATAACTCGGGCAGCGCGACTGACGGTATGCAAATGATCTAGAGAATCAACGGAATCTAGAAGGATTAGACAGGACGTGTATAAGGCAAGGTTGTCTGGAGGTGAGAGAAAACAAGACTCAGGCGACCTGATGGGTTATTTCTGGGAAGAAGCAGGTCAAGAAGGGGGGCAGCCAGGCGGGAAAAATGACGGCGTTGGCAGCTTTGGGCCCGGGTTGGGGCGGCGCGATGATGTAGTGCCCTTCATTGTTCTCTGCCAGGTCTCGCAGGCTTGGCTTCTACCTGACTTCAAGGTTCCTACTGGCAATTGATCTCGTTTAGGGGTGTTTTCTGCACTGATCGTAGAATTCTAGGGCAGTCAGGGTACTGCACTGCGGCGTACCGTGCGGCTGTCGAGTATAGCAGCTGCAGGTACTGTGCCCGACAGTTGCTGTGAAAGCCATTAATCACTGCAGGTATATACTTCGGCTACCTATCACCACCTACTCTCGTATCGAACAACTCCTTCATGTATCGCGTGTGCAAGGTCAAAATTGTTTGGCGCATAACCAATACTCATCTTCTCCAACATTTACTCTTGGGTACCTGAAGGTGTGGGGATGCATCTCATCGTTGGGGGTATTTTTGACCCATGACTGTTCATTTAAGCCATAGTTGCTTCCAAGGATTGAACACTTGCCCTAGGCGTAGTAACTTGGCTACCTGCTTTAGAATTCCCAGAATTATCTAAGAAATCATGGTCTACGGTTATGAACAAGGCTCTCTTCTGATGGAACGTCGGCTCACATACCTCAAGGGAGGGTCGCATACCGGTACTAGACACCTTGATAGGCGAAATAGACGATCGGATATCTGGTTTAGCCCAGTATGATAAATACAACGCGATCCCCACCAAAACTCAGGCCCAAATAATAAAGGAGTTGTTGCGACATGAAATCCCTGGCAACACTACGTGATAACAGGTGTCCTTACAAATCCTCAGTCAATTTGTGAGGGCTTGGACGTGTCACGGTACGTCGAAGTAGGCACCTATGGAAGGAAGGTATTATCTACTGCCCTGATCAAGGATCGACCTGGGAGGGCTTGTGTAAAATGCTGTGTGAAGCATGGACTCCTGAAACATTAAGATTACGGGCTCACGGGCTGGTGCCAAGTTTATCAAGAATGTCGGGCTGAGGTGACTTGGAAGGCTGGGTGAGTGACGATGCTTCTTTCAACCTGTCTTCATCCCTGGTAGGCTCAGCCCGACATATCCATTGTACCCAAAGGTCAGGTCAGGTTGAGACTTCTTCATCATGGGCTCGAGGTTAAACTGCCTGCCGAACCGGCAACGCTGGACGTAAAACAAACTGACGGACAATCATCTGTACAGTGTGCATTCTTCACTGTTCCCATAGTCGGAGTTAAGCCATGTCCAAAGGGGGGTAATTACAGAATTCACAGACTTGTTGATGCTTGATAATCACCGCCATCCAGAGCAAAAGAGCAGATTCACCAAAAATACCATGTGCTCGCCCCTTTCCATGCTTCCAGCTTCATCTCGGACTGCCCAGATCCACGTGTATCGGGAGACCTGAGCAGACCTGAGGAGAACCTGATGGGCTGTCCTGCCTACCTGTGCAACCAACGCCTGGCCATCCATGACTCTTTCATGCTTAAGCGAGTGGGGTTTCGCGAGTTCATATGACGTATGGGGTATCGTCATATCTTGGCGATCCCACCAATGTCGCCAACATTGGAAAGCCGGGCTGCGCGCTGAGTGGACAAACCCTTTGGCAGCCCTGGATACAGGGGTCACGTAGCCTTCGGGACCCAGCAAAAATCCAGGCCTTTCCCTGGCTCAACCATGAAGCGGTTTGGGCGCGTCTCCAGACCCTGCCGAGAACAAACCAGCAGCTCGCGTGCAGCATTGCGGCGTGCCGTAGCGGTCGTCAGCCAGTCAGAGGCCAAGTTGGCTGCTTCGTGACCCCTAAACCGGCAATGCTGCGGTTTCCTCTGTCAAAGTCTGCATTCTTCACCTGGCCTGCATTGACCCGGATGAAAACCGCCGTCTTTCATTAGATGTCGTGACCCCGCTTTGTGTTCTTGTCCGCCTCCGCGCGTCTGCCCTGCTAGGGTTGCTAATAAGCCTCGTCTTTGGAAATCATCATCAAGTATATGTATGTACAAGAGCATTTGCTTCCACTACCAAATCACAAGATTCACTTCCCAGGTCCCGCCTCATATTCAGTGGCCAGTCCAGCAGCCCCTATTGATGTTTTTCTTCCGCACAGAATCACCACCGTCAATACATATACACGAAAATACTGCTGCCGGACGTAATACATCTATTTGATCTCAGCATCATACATCTTTAGCCAATCAAGATACATAGCAGATCCACTGTTGAGGCTTCAATTTCAGCTAGACCGGCCTCCCACGTGCAATCCGTATCAGGTACAAGTTTACGACATCTCCCGCAACCATCCATCTAAACTCAGGTTTCAGCCTGTATGTTGAACGCGACCTACTCGTCGCATCGTTCCAAAATTCCTTTTGCCCATTCGTCTTTTTCGGTCGATGATGCCGATCTACGAATCGACGGTTTCGTGGGAACTCCGCATGCGCGTCTGGGCATCGATGGAAGCATTCGACCTGCCGATTCGCTGATATGTAGCAAAGATTACCAACCATGTTTGCCATGCCCGCGGCCAAGCAAAGAGCTGGGATTCGTCGATGAAGGAGCAAACCTTCCTTGGACCACCCAGCCCAGATGCCAGTCCGGGCCAGTCCCAACGTTCTAGTGACAGCGATAGTAGATCAAGCCCCAGATCCCGCCGAGAGCCCGCATTTACCGCCCTCTGGACCATCTTCCTGCACACGCCGTCAATTTGAATCAATTGGCATCCTTTAGTAAAGTACAGGCGTTCTCGAGTCTGTGAGGCGAAAGTGACCAGCGCGGCGCTTGCAGAACAGGATGCCTGATAACTCAAATACTTCTTACATATCGATATGTTGTCTAGAGCCGCATTTTATCTATCTGTAGCGGATGCTGCTGCAATAAAGGTATGCTTTATTAATATCTTTCGTGTGAGGCGGTTGTCCGAGATTCAGCCCCATAGACTTGACCTCCTACCTGGTGCCGTCCATTGTTCCCGCTCGCTACGTCAATCGCCATCTACTCCATCTATGCCCGAGTTGCCGGGACAGACGTTCACAGGTAGACCGAGACTTAGTACGTCATAGCCCATGACGTACCTCCGCTACATAGGTACAATAACCACTTCAGCGTCCAGCTGACCCCTGGAAATAGGGACGGCCCACGCTGAATCGGTTCACGAAGTTAGACAACCCAATTTGCAGATCAGTTCGAGGCTCGTCTTATCCCATGCGATCGACATACCTCTGGCATAACCGCCCTGTGACGACAATGATACGATTTGGATCAAGTGATCGCGCTATCAGTCGAATGAAAAGGCGTTCGCCGATCACGCGCGTAGGACGCGTCGGGCTATACACACTAAGAGTATCGACATGATGTCGACTCCCGACTTTGCTCTGCCAAATAAGGTAGTTGATCAATGTAATATAAGTAGGTATTTGGGTGATGATGAAGGATTGGACATTTGGTCCCTAGAGATGCAAACACATGATCATAATACCAGCGACCCTGAGGTAAGATAGCTCCGTTTCTTAGCAAGCGTGCCTCAGTGCAATACTGGATTACTATGGATGAGTCAGATATAAACTTGTACAATGTTATCTTCCCACGCTTTCTTAGGTTGAAGTGCTTGAGGGATATACGACACGCAATCGCAGCGACGATTGGCCGTTTTATTTGGCAAAATGCTTGTCCTACTTGGATGTAAACATGCTGTTCAGGACTGAATTATTCATAGCGAAACTGTCCAAATTTGTGCCACACGTAGGTGCTCGTTAACATTCGTGCCCTAGTATTCAAACAGTACAGCCGGTTGCTACCTATAAGTCGATACTTATAGTTGTATACTCACCATTCTACGCGGCTTCACGGGACATGACTTTAAAAGGGTCTCTGATGTAGCCGGCTTGAAGTGAGGGAGTCCATAAGCACTCATGCGTTTGAGGTGTACGACTGTATAATTAAATAGACCACATAGCCTCTACTAAGCCTGAAATATGTAGATTGTTCTCAGATGTGAAAACCAGATCGCAAGATTGAAATCTATACCTCACAATATTATTCGGGGATACTTGGAACCATGATAGTATTTTACGGACTTCAAGAAAGCAAGGGACTTCATTTTCTGAATATCTGATTTTGTCGACCTCGACACATTAATCGTCGCCCCTCGAGTGTCTGCTTGCGCAAGTACGATCATCGTGCCCCATCATGGATTCTCCCCCGAGCTCCTGGGGCTATGTCGTACAGCTATCCCATACCGGCTTTCACATTTACAGGTCCAGAGTCGCCGCTACCACCAGTCTGCGGATACGCGTAGAGATGCGGAGAGGCTCAGTCCCCACAGGACGTAAGAAACGAAGATACTTAAAAGAAAAAAAAAAGCGCGAAACCTACACTCATCGAGGAACTGTCACGTTTGGGCTCCACGTATTGAATGCTTCGGAGAGGTCACTCGTGGTCCCAAATATATTTGCGAATCCGTGACGAGCCAGTGAGCACCATCTCATTTCGAGTGCCACTGCCTCCCACGTGATGAAGAGATGTAGTAAAAGCTGAAGTGGAATCAAAGTGACGACAGGGTTCGAAAGACGAGTATTCCGTATATGAGTTTGTGTCAGATAATCTTATGGGTGGGCCTCCTGGGTGACATGAGTTAGTTTGAATAAGAGATGCGACGATGGCTCATACTCAAAGCGTCAGGGTACCATCGATCGCATTCAAGGAGCTGATACCCCAAATGAAGGTTGTAAATTAATCGGGAGTGCTTATGTTGACCTCAGAGTCTCGTCTGGGACGGGCGTGAAGACATGCTCAGATTCCGTACGCCGACAATATGTACGCACCCATGGCTTCCGTCAATTGAGTCTTGACGCCGTGCAGAAACAATTTGAGCTTGTCTATCATGCTTATCTCCAAATAGGGTATATATCTAGGTACACGTATATTCAAAAGTCGTATCCCATATAAGGCCTCATACAGAAGCTATAGCCAGATCAAAACCGCACTGCTCTCTTCGACCGTCACGCTAGCCGAATCCCCGCTAACGGTGATCGTTTCTGTATCGTTCCTGACATCCTTGACCTCGACTCCGAGACTGTCATACGTCCACTGGCTACCCCCATACGTTATGTTGCTAGCATCTCCGCCGGCACCAGCTGGACTACTGAGTTTGTAGACCTGCAAGCTCTCGGTTCCATCAGGGAAACCTGCCAGATCAAACGTCGTGGATCCCCTGCTAGTGCCGGAGCTCGTCTCGTTCCAGTAATTCAAGTTCACAACCGCGATCCTCGAGAGAGTGCCGTTGTCATACGCAGCATACGCCGCTACGTTATCTTGATCGCCCGTGTCGAGCATGGAGACACGAGTCTGCCCGGATGTACCGATGAAGTCCCCGATGAAGGGTTGTGAGTAGTAGTTGGAGAAAACCTGCGCTGGCAAGCCTGCGCTCGCAACGGGTAGCCACATATCAAAGCCCGAGTGCATGATCTGCTGATAGTTGATACGTGCAACTCCGATGACCATTGAGTACAGATAGAAGTCAACCTGCCATAGGGCAGAGCCTAGCCGTGCTTGGTACTCGTAATTGTTGGTCGGGTTCAGGGAGTTGCCAACTTCGTTCAAGATAAACGGGAGACCTCCCTGGTTCGCGTTCAGGTAGTCAATGTGCACCTTATACTGGTCCAGATGCGTATGTGTCGTATCCATGTCCATGAGTGTCGTGGCCAATGTCTCCGCTGTGCCTGATTGTCCCTGATAATAGTGGTGCGATACCTCTTTGATGTAGTCCCCATCGTCGATACCAAGCTCAAAACAGGTCTTCACGGCTAAGATGTACTGCTCGGCAACTACATCAGCTCCGAAACTGGTGCTCACGTCAAAAGCAGTGAAGAAGCGGCCATCAGGTATTTCAGACACGTTTCCTTTGATCGCGGCAGCGTACTCAGTGTAGTTGCCGACGTAGGTTTCGTTTGTCAACGTGCCTTGGTAATCTGGTGGGTTCAGCTCAATACCATCCTCACCGGTGAAGGTATCTGAATAAAGGTCGGGTTCGTTGCCTGGCTGTATCGAGTGTATCTGATCTAAACCAATGACATCCACAGCTGCCTGTGTCCAGGCGATAGGCTCGCTGATATTAGTCGTAGCGAGCGGAACCTGAACCATGTAGACAGCATCCGGGAAATTCTTGGTCAGCTGCCAGTAGGACGGGCCTATGGTCGTATGCCCCACGTCCTGGTAATTGTCCTGCTCGGCTACTGGCAAAGCCGCCTCTGTCTGACCAGGAAGATATTTTCCGTAATCCGCTGAAGTACCACCCAACCGGATGATAGGCTTTCCTCCCGTTCGCGAGTAAATCGCCTCCATAAGATTTGTAGAAAACTCATTGATGTTGCCATCGTCATCTTGTGCGTAGCGCACGAACGAAGCCTCTTCGAAGGCAAGGCCGGCAAAATCAACGTCGATCTCACCGGACGCATCCGAGGGGGTTGAAGATGAGAGCTGAACCGAAGTAGAATCTCTGGGGATAACGCCGGTCAGCCCAAGTCCGGCTAGGTCCAAGAATAGTTGAGAGAATATAAAACCCCGTAGAGACATGTTGAAGATTTATCAATGAGCTGTCACAAGACAGCCTGAGTGGGTATAGCCAAGTCTCTGACCCCTTAGGTAGGCAATTGATCACGGATAGTACGGGCAGGCACGAGACAGAAAAAGGTCAAGACTAACTTAGAGATTGGTTTCTGAGGGGATTTATAGGAGCCACCGGCCAAGAGCCAGGCTTGCAAGCCCCCCAAGTAGTGGTTCCGGGTCAGGCCAAGCTGCATGTCAGCTGCTGTTGTTGAATATTACAGCCAAATCGGCGTGGATGGGATGCAGGGAAAGGGGCTAGCGATGCAGCCGTGGTAGCAGCTGGCCAATACTAAGAGGGCTAAGAAGAGGTGAGCAGAAGGAATGATGCTAGTTGGCCTAAAAATGGCGTGCCGTGCAGGTGTTCACGGTTAGACAACGAAGGGAGGCCAAAGAGTCGATGTCGTGCTTGGAGATTCTAGTGACCGCAATTGAGTGGCTCGGTTGTCGGGGAATACGCGTACAGACTGGACCATCACGGGACATTTTTTGCGGGGTGCTCTAGCGTTCCCGGCCACTGGCTTCGGATCGACAACGCCTTGTGTTCAAGAAGCTTACATATCGGACGGTGTGCTTAGCCTTGCGAGAATCACAAAATGAAGTCTATCGACCAGGACAGGGCGAGCACAGTTTAATTTGTAAGGATAGTAGTGGGCAATAGTGCGTCGTCAGTCAGTTGTCGCAGACGCTCCAGGTAAGTTTCACAGCGCCCGGCCCCCTCGCTGGGGAGGGACCTCAGTGCCGAACGGGGGGCTGACGGGATGGCTGCCGGACCAAGGTCAGGCTGCGGATGATGGGGCGGGTGGTTGGGTCTAGATGTACATAGCATCGTGATCAGGTGCGATTTGGCGCGATTGAAGCATGTCGAGGGTTGAGGGGCTGTGGGCCCGGATTGTGACATGGGGTCAGCCAGCATGAGATGGACCAGAACTGGGAAATTCTGGAAACAAACAGCATGAGTCTGGATAAACAAGAAAGATCTGGCGAAATTGAAGTTAAAGGGTTACGGCAACATGCAACGTAATTATACTCATAAGGCATGGCAACGCGGCTAGAAAGGGGGTTCACTATGTAGGCGGACGAGAGGCTCAAGGAAGCTATCTGGCTAATCTACAGTTATTGACTGGGAAAAGTGGCTTGGGAAAAGTGGCTTGGGAAAAGTGCTCTACGACATAATCAGAGCTTGTATTTAAGAATTGGCTAAGTATCTCTAGGGAAACCTCATCCACCTGCTCTACATGTTGTGAAATAATGAGTACCGCCGGATTGAAATTGGGGAGGCAGCCGAGGTCGTGGTAGGTAGACGGTGTTGCGTTAATAACTTGTGGCTGCAGGAGGCCAACCAGATATGGCAGATCATGCTTCTTTTTCCAAGACACGAAATCAAGATCAGATGAATTCCCAACTTCGCCGAGCAGGACAGACGGGACGAACAGGACTGAACCATGAGGAGGTGCCAAGTACCTAATGTTAAGTTGGAACGCTGCTCATGGTCCGTGCCAAATACCCCGCGAACAGTACCTAGCCTTACGGCTCAGGTCAGCTTCTGTTAACACTGCTTATTAGGGTCCGTGAGGGGCCCATGTCAAGTGGGGAATATACCAGCAATGACGACCGCTACTACATAATTCTGATCGTTCATCACATGGAGCAGATAAGTATCGTCTCAGCCACATTGAGGTATATGCAAGTGTCTAGCCTAGGTAGAGCTGTGATCAGTGATGTCTCCCCCCAGGTAGGGGACCTTACATTAGGTGCTTAACCTAAGCTATCGAACCTAGTGGCCGTAAGCTACCAACCTCTACTGTCGTCCATCGCGTTTCTAGGCCTTCAGAGCGACCAGGGGAGCTCAATAACGTTGGATTCATCAAGCTCTGCTCTATCCGTTGCCTTAAGCGGTACCTGATAGGCAAATGCGCCTTCGCAAGCTTCCAGCTGATGCCTAGGTAAACGCCCTCTGAATGCGTTAGATGTTGTAGTCTTCCCGACGAGTACCTTGCTGAGGCATCAATCGGTAGGTACCTGGTAGGTATGTACCTATCTCATTTACCTCCGAGTATCTATCTCATCTACAGTGGTACTACTGCACATTCGAAAGCACTTGCACCATCTAATGTACGCACTGCTTGAGGCTGCTTGACGAAAAGTGCTGGGTTTTGATCACCTTCGCCACCCCACGTCTTACCGCACTACATTTGTGCGTACCTACGTCCTACGTCCTGCATACAGTAGGGAAACAGCCACCATCCATCCAGATAGCCTTGCCTCGATTTGCTTGGGCGCATTCTTTCCTCGACACGCTCACCTGCTTCACCTTTCAATGAGGCCACAACGACTTGTCACCCTCCAAAAATAGTAGCTCCAGCAGCTCCAGCATTCTCTCGAGCTCCTCCCCCCTGACCTACACCCATCGCGCTCTCGATTCTTCATCTACCGTAGCCCTACCCGGATGGCTACTACCGCCGACATCGCCGATGGCTGGGAGGAGGTCGATAATGACTCCTTCTCCGTTGTATCTTTGCCGGCATCCGACGATGGTCTGCTAAGCCAATCTCCAAGTCCGTCGACGAGCCCTGCGAAGCCCTTCCACTCTCGACTACCGGTTCGCCCCAAGCGAGCCGAGTCTGACTGCCCGAGTTCGCCCGTCGACAGAAGCCCCGTCGACGAGAAACAAGATATTCGTAATGAAGGCTCCGCAATCAAAGAGCATAATCACCATGACAAGCATGACCTTGCATCTGAGAAGGCTAGCTCCACAAGCGACGTTGCTCTACCATCTGACACAAGGAAAGGACAATTGAGCGATATCTTAGATCCCGGATTCATTGACCCTAGCTTTCTTCGCCAAGTCAACACCGCCCTTCTCAAGTTAGTTTCCGACATTATTAGCTCGGTCAACTTTTCTGGTGATTATCAACCCCCTGTGGACAATACTGCCCTGGAGGATGCTTGCGAGACCCTTGGAGAACACCTCAAGACTCTCGAGCCTATTGTGGGAGGTTATGAGAGGCACTGGAATCCCGATGGTCCAACACCTGACCTACCCATCGACCCAGGCTTGTACCAATGGATGGTCAGTGTCCGCGTCGAGTTGCTCGGCTTGCAGGCAACACTACAGACCCGCAGCACGACATGCGATGCGAGCTCATATGCCTCTTGGAACAATGGCGACTCCAAGCACTATACTGCCATTATCATTGACTTTGCGGATCAAATCAATTCGTTCCTACCTGTCGTCAAAGAGTATGTTAATTCCTCGAATCGTTATCGTTTGATTTCAATAGTCTAATAAACTGACTTTTTACTCACAGTGACTATGAGCAATTTTATGCTGCGCAACTCCCTATCTTAGAAGACCGGATTCAGGAGCCCACGTGCGACTCTGAGCCCCGCATCGGCCGCATGCCGCCAGGAAGTAACCTGAGTCACCTCCGTCGCGAGCTGTATGCGCTCAAAGATCAGATATCGACCTGCTTAGACGAGCTTCACGCACATAAACGCCATGGCTTGTCGGGCGAGTCTCAAGAAATAGTGTCTGTCCTTGGACTCATGGACTCATATGGAGCTATCAAGTCATCGCTTGACGTAATGCTGTCGAACCACGCCTCGGACTGGATCGAATACAGTCTGGCGGGGGGTCTTACTTATCCTGAGTTTTCCAGACTCAACCCCGATACAATGCGCTCCCTTAATCTTCAACTCAAGGAAGTGGTCGACGATCTTTTCCTTGAGCGCAGCAGAGTGGAATCCATTCGTTACACTAATGACCCAGACAACTTACTTGAGGCTGAGGATCTCAGAGTTAAGCAGTCTGATATCGATGGACTGCGTACTATCGAGGAGGTCATTACATCCATCTTCCAGATCCGTAGGAACCAAGATCGACATGTCGCTACGCAAGCACAACTTCCCCTTCGGCCATTTTGATCATCAGGCATGGTCTACCCAAAAGAGAAGGGCGTCAGGGATAAATAGCTGAGATTTGTATTGCATGATGTTACGAAAAGATACCAGGAGAACCGAAAGGATAATGGTTTCATGGGTGGCGTTGGTGGTGTCTCAAGTGTAAACCATTGGCTCAGATCGGCATCTGCGCCTAGGTAAATTTCACTTCTCAATCGAGTACTTTCACTCACGCCTTCATCGGAGTCCGTTGCAGCCTAAGTAAATCGAAAGCTTTCGCCCAGAACGCAATTTGGGAAGGACATTCTCATAACAGTCGTGTGGAGCTGTAGTGTGATGTAGGACGCCGCTCTTCGGACACGGCGGATCGAAGCTGCTCGCTTTTGAGTGATAACTACCTGTTTTCGACCTAACTTGTGAAAATAGTATAGGTAAAGCTGTATACAAGGGTTTTGTCTGCATAGGCTACCATTCTAGAACAGTATGTCATCGACATGCCCATGGTTCAGACCTGGGCTATGTGCGTACGGCCCTTCTACCACAACCACATCGACTCCCTTGAAGCTCGGCCGGCCGACCGTGCTGTAGCAAGCAAGCCGTCATCCCGTCACTTCCTCGCTAAACCGTTGGTGCATGTGTCACCAAAGTTGGAGATCAGGTTAGAGGTCAGGAAACGGTGCGCAATATGTTTATCATGAGATCCTCGTTCGCGAAGCTTTGTCTGCCGTCTGCGCGACTGCAGCAATTGGTCGTGGGACAACCTATAGGTACTGACTTTGTAAGACTTTGAGCAGATGCAGGCAACATAGGCTAATCTTCCTGAGGGGAAATGGCTAGTTTGAACTCTACCGTAGCTTTGTACGCTCGATTCGCGGATACTGGCAGGTTTGTTGCACATCCGAGGCCAGAACCGACTCATAGATCGCCAATACACCAGAAGGGTGGCTCAACAAGCAGTGCTGCTCCCACTAACTTAAATACCCGACCTCGGAAACTACTTCGTCTGGCGATCAGAACAGGGTATAAGCCACCCATACGTCCCTTTCATTGCGCCACCACAGGTTCTCACAATCAAATCCGATCCAGCATGCTCCGGATCTCAACCAGCATACGTTTCTCAGTCCTCATCATCTTGACTCTCATCTCAGCTGGAACCCCAACACTCGGTATCGTCCCGCGTTCTCCCGGCGATTACTCATGGACTATAACATGGATGGCTCCGCGTTCCTGTGGCAAATTTCCGTGTACATACTCCTATAACGTCTCTGCGCCAAGTTATGACTCTGCCGAAGTCACATATCGCCCTTTTCTACCAATTGCTCAGGGACCGTCGACCAGAGCCTGAGTGGGTGTGATATCGCTTCGTGGGAAGGTGAGGTGGAACCGGTAGTACTGGGGAACTTCAGCACGTTTGAGACGAGTGGTGTGGGCGCAGGGTTGATTGTTGTGGTTGTGAGATGGTGGAAGCGGGAGTAAGTCATTTCCTGCCTTCTGCGACTTGGAGATGGATATAGATTAGGGTAAATCGTGGACTAACATCGACCATGATATAGTCGAGAGAATTTGACGCTCACGGGGGTAACGCCGATGATGGCCGATAGCAATGGGAATGGGAGCTGGAGTATTGTGCCCAGTGGCTTCCCACTGACGGAGGATCCAAGCGCAGATATGACGTAATAGAGTTGAAAGTGTGATTCAGCGAAGAGGCCTGCATGTCGTCGAAGTAGTATCATGTCCGACATCAAGAGATGGGACGGTGGTTAAGCCGGCCAGGGCGACGGATAGGTAGGTAACGGTACGTAGAAGTTACAAGCTGCGAGAGAGCAACTACTTGCACCGGACAATACATCATGTTCGCCATCAATCATTATCCTAATACACCAATACATTTCAAAGTTCGTATTGGCGCCGCTTTCAGTGGATATGCTGAGCATGAGTGAACTGTTGCCTCCACTACGTGACCTCCGCTACAGACCCAACAGTTGTACCGATCACGGGTAAAGTCACGATATCTTTTACATTATGTACCTAAGATGGCAAGCTTCAATATTGCAACTTGGTGTCTTGGAACAAAACACAATGGCGATGCAGAGGTACGAACCTGGCTTTTATGACAGCTGGCATAACACAATTCTATCACGTCCAGGGCCGTGTTCGACGCCAAGAATTCCCTCCCTTCGCACTGGGCACATTCTGCTGCCTAATCAGCTGTGCCACAAAATTAAGCCACATGTGGCTCAGCCCTCTGGGTTGCGCATGTGAGGCAGGCTCCAAACGTGGTGGATTAAGATGGTTACCTGCTCTCTCAACATTGTTGCCTCACGAGGAGGCCTACCTAACCTACAAATCTCGGTACACCTCTGCACTCAGACCTAGGACTATATGCTGGTTCAAGTTCACCGGTGCGTGCTATTGGTTCGATAAATTCATTACCTCCCCACAATGAGCCTCATACCAACGGTTTAAGCTACTGCCTTCCTGTCAGTTGCTGCCTGTCGTACTGACTACTGGTACATTCATCAATTTGCCTTTCTTCCGATAGTCCTAGACTCCAGGCCACATCAATAGACTAATCGCCAGGAACGCCCAAGGAAAGAAATAGTAGAAGCATATCTAGGCCTCAGCAATCAGCCGACCGCCCTTTTTTGAGCGCGCAATATGGGCCTTCGCATCGGTCACTGAAATAGGTCAGCAGGGTCTCTCAGAGCCATCTAGTGACTAGGGAAGACATACGCTGCTTGTCAATTTTCGCTCTGCCTCTGCTCCAATGTCCTTCATAGGACTCCTCGTCATTGGGGATGCAACAGGGGCAATCCAAAGAAATTGGTTCCAGATCGGGCGTGGGAAGCCTTGGGATCTCAGGCGCGGCCGGCATCCGGTACCGTCGCTCCCTCTGCCTTATGTTCGCAGTGGTGCCACTAGGCAACACCTTGTGTGTCTCCCAATCGAGACGGCCTTGACTAGAGGTGATGCCTGAGGCATCAACAAGATGCTCTGGGCCTGAAGTTCGCGAGTCCTGTCGGTACCTGATAGCCATGGCCAATCGGTCGTCTGAGTCAATTACTTGACTAGAGTTCTGTCGAAGGCGTGGATCTTTCTTATAGCTTTCTCGCGACCTCCTTGTGGCAGCCTCATCAATGACTAATGGCGACAGGCGGGATCCATGTGGTCTCGACGAAACGTATTCAGAGTGAGCATGGTCTCGGCTGCTGTTACGATATGCAAACCGACTATCAGGCCCCTCTCTGAAAGAGTCTCTCTCCCGCTGGTCGTGTGTTTGATGCAACATCTCAGCATGGTTCAGCCTTCGTCGGTGAGCTGAAGGTGCGGGTACATCTGCCCTTGCCCGTGTGTCATAGACTGACAGTGCCGACGCGCTCGTCGATCTGCGACACACAGCGGCATTCTGCAAGGAAAATGATTGCTCTACAGTGTATCTGAGCAAGCTGAACAAGCCTTGACTGATCCACACGATGGGTGCATACCTGTGGTCTGAACGACGCTATGGTCACGTGCGCTGAGAGGTGCGCGGCCCATGACAGGAGTTCTATCCTCGACTCTTGGGGAGCGACCACTATGCGATGGGAGACGAATACTCTTCAATGGTATCGAAGCTCTTCTAACTGCGCCGGGATGGTTATAGTGCGGCTGGTATGTGGTAGTGGCCATAGGGGCTCCCGAAGGTATGTAAGAGACTTCTCTAGGATGCATGTGATGAAATATGACGATTGCAAGCAGACTAATGCTCTTTCTCTATTATTTGTGGAAATCTGAGAATATCGTGGATAAAGGAGAAGAAGATGGGAAAAGGAGGGTAGAGGGGAAGGAAGGGGTTTTATGGGCTATGTGTCGAGGCAGACCTTCCTCTACCCTGCCCAGGCCTCGCTCTACCCATCCAATCAGATGTCAGCATTCAACTGACGCCCTGCATGCAACCACCTTCCGCACACCACGCTACTCCGAGGATCTACGTCTCATACCTCACATATCTTCAGCTCGTCGACTGTCACGTCTACCGTCCTTTAGAAGAGTGTCGACCCTCCTCGGTAGGTTAGCGCCCCTAACATCGGCGATTGGGTCTGGTAGTGCCAGGAACTACTGGATTGATCCTCCACTGCCAGTCAGCACGCACACCTATCGTGGCAGTACTCGCATGTGTAAGGCGAGGTAACACTATACGAGCTTGTGACTCGTCATCATCCACTATGTTGATGCATCCGGTTGGTGTCTCTCCTACCAATGCGTGTTTGGCCTTCCAGCCTTACCAAGGACACGCTTCCGCTCGAGGACTTGTTCACTGTCCGCATTCTCATACCCATTGCCCTTTCTCTTGGGTTGAATTTTCAATCCTGCCTCATGCTAGTCGTTTGCATACGTATAGAATAATCGCTTTTCTCAAGTTGACTTCAACCACGCTGCCGCAAGGCCCAGTGACCCAACTCTTCTCGGGTAGCTGCCCCGAAGAGGATTTATAGACAAATCGGAGCAGGGCCGTGGCCACTGACCCCTTGCGTGTAATGGTGCGCTGAATCTCGTTTCTCGTACTCACGCCCATGCTTACTCTCAACTCTAGAATCGATGGGCTGCGACAGTGAAGCAGCAGACATAAGTGATTTCTTTGCCTCCTGTACCACGTCGATCAGTCATGCTGCATTATATTCAACGTCAATCTTTGAGTTCCAATGATTAGATTTCCATATACGGTCTTTTGTGATATCCATGGTAAGTCTTACCTTGGTCGGTGTGTTCAAAATGGGCGACTAGGTTTCTTGCATTCCGTGCATCACTTTTGGTCCTGCAGTGTTGCATGCGACCGTGGATATGCCACGCACCGAATTAGTATTTGGCTGGCTGCAGACATTGATGGTACAACAGAATGGGGCCTGCATCGATCACAAATAGGCTGTTGAGCGACTCAGGTACAGGGGACATACCATTGGCTTATCGTCCAATCAAAATGCCACCTCAAGGGGAATGGGTCGCAAGTTGGGGATATCCCTTCAGCAGCACGTGACCCTCAGGACGTTTGAAGGCACCTGAAAGGCCTTCTAGCCGTCCGCAGCATTCCTCAGCGATCCCCGACCGATGTAGTCCTACCCCAACTGAAGGACTATAGCGCAGCTCCAGGATGGGTCCTTCCCCTGCAATGAAGCGAGCTCATCATACCTTACTTCTTCGACAATTGGAAGCCCCCCGATTTATTTTACTTTTCCTACAGCCGTTCTCTAGCCAGCAGTGGTTCATATCTAGTTTTACGAATACGGTAGAGCGTGGAAGTAAACCCAGCCAAAGTTGCGACTGCGTATTGCCTGCATTTCCATTTTGCTATAGTGCCGCACCGACTCCAGACGATGTGAGCATTGATTTTTGAATGAACCAGTGACATCTGAGCGATCGTTCACTACCGAAAATCATCGAAGCTTATCGCTACGTTGTTGTCAGGCTTGCTAAGCCCAACAACAGAGCTGATAGCTAGATTATCGCCATTTTTTCTTGTCAACCCTAATTATCTTCGCTCCGTCTCCTCCAAGGCATGATATCTACTCATAAAATAAAACGGTAGTCGGGATGCGCATCACCAGTACGACCTTCATCGATCCACTTCTGTCTCTCCTCCGGCGACAATCTCTCCCGTTCATCGTTCTGTCGTTTCAAATAGAAATATAAAATGATGCACACAACCGCAGCCGCGAGAGAACAACCAAGAGACACGCTAACTCCCACAAGATATCTACCCTCAGAGTTCTTGTCCTTGAAAATCTGACCGATCTGACCAAACTCGTCAGCCTCGTCTTGTACTAGTTAATCTGATAAGCATCAGAAATAACACTTACCACCAATCCAGCGGCATTACCGCAAGTCATGTTGATCCCGATGGCGGTGGCTCGCTTATAGTAGCCGGCATGGGATCCAAGCATCCATACATAGTTCATGCCGAGCATGATCTAATAGTTTGCGATCGTAAGCATAAACACAGGACCCTCATCGTGCGAAGCGCTCACATATATACTGGGAACGACAAGGAAGCACGCGAAATACAGCGCGCCCCGGGCTTCCATTGGAATGCCCATGAGCATGGCGTAGGCCACGGCACACATCAAGGCGCCAGGCAGCATGAAAACCACTCGCCTCTGAACTTTGTCGGACCAAATAGATAGAGCGATGAAGATGGCCACAGCGGAGAAGAAGATAGGCACAGTAAGTAGCTGGGTGAGTACCGATTGAAAGCCGAACGACCGCACTAGAGCTGGCATGAACGTCGACACCCCAAAGCTCAGGACGTCGCCCAAGAACTGTATAAGCGCACTGGCCCATATCTTGGGATCGCGGAAAGCTTTGGTCACTTCTCTCCTATCGAATATTTCGTTTACCGCCATGTAGCGCTCGTGCTTGATTGTCCGCAGTCGCATCAGCTCCTTGTCCTCGGCAGTCAGGAATCGGGCGTTCTCGTAGCCGTCGGGCATGAAGGCCCATAGGAGCGCCGCGATTCCGATGCTGAGTGCTCCCTCAACGATAAATAACCAGCGCCAACCAGCTATCCCGTGGCGGCCGTCGAGCTTCAGAAGCGCATATGCGAACAGACCGCCGAAGCCCCCAGATAAGCCAACGGAGAGGTACAGGTAAGCAAACCGTCTGGCTTGTTCCTGGGGGGTGTAGAAGGTCCTTTGAGGGGAAGAGTCAGCTTCATCATCGCGCATATGCTCTGACCAGGGGGTCTTACGTCAAGGTGATGGCCAGAGCTGGATACATGCCAGCTTCGAAGAGCCCAATCAGCAGTCTTGAGGCATAGAGTTGAGGGGCCGTATGCATGAAGCCAGTGCCAAGCGTTGTCACCGCCCAGCCGAGCATGAACATGGGGAGCAATCGGCTAGGGCGAATCTTTTTGACCTACTGCGCGTAAGCATACGGTTTAGGGCTGTGAAGCTTGCCCTCGTGGAAGAGGATGTAAAGGGTCGGTTGAGGAAACGGGCCTACGTACTAAGGAGAAAAGGTCAGCAGAGGTAGAAAGTGGACCTAGAACGGAAGCAGCCGCTTTTCACAATGAAATGTTCAATACATGCCAGCGAGGGAGCCAGGAAGCTCGAATGGGACATACTATGTGCTTGTCAGCTTCTCGTGTTATGACCCAGATTCATCATGTCTGGGATGGCTTCGCATGTTCCACAGAACACTTGACACAGTAGATTTGGGAGATGACACAAAGACTATTAGGGGAATGGGACTTGGAGTTCGGGGTTTTACACAGGATATGGCATATTCTCATACGTACCGTCACGTAGAACATTAGGATAGCATCTGTGGTATAATATGAGTATAATTGCTTGTAAGCTTAGGAATGGTAACAGTATGGCCCTTACTGGCGAGTTGTTGACTACTCATGCCTAGATCTTCTGGCATCCCGGAGATTGCTGCATTTCCAATATTGGATCGATCTAGGTATGCGGATAGAAAACTCAGTGTGAGCAGCGGCACCAGGCACGCGTCTATTTTCCAAAGAAGCTTGCGCTCCTTCGCCGAGTCAATGGATATATCCTCCTGGTCGACGTTCATCCCATCATGGACGCTACTTGAGTCAGCTCGGACAGCGACTTTCTTCTCTTCAATAGCGGACATGATCGTGAGGGTATGTTTGGTGGGAAAACAGAGAGTATCGTAGTCCTGCACGAATCCAGCTTCTCAAATTCGTCGGAAACGCTCAACAAAGAGAGATGTCGAGAGTCATCAGGTCCATAGAGCACGGGATATTGAGAGACTGGGCAAGTCTCAGCTTTGATAGACGCATGAATCTCATCTGGTATAGGTAACTCGAGTCATATGCCCCATCGGCATGTACTATCCGCTTACAATCCTGCGATAAGGGATTATTCTGCCCATCAAATTACCATTTTAGTGGTTTTCTTCGGCCCATCAGACTACCGAATCTGTGGTTCCCTTCGTTTTTGGTGATTGTTCGGTGCGCTATTGGGCGGGGGGAGCTCGAGGCGCACCGTAGATCTCCGCACCCACTTGCCGCCGGGATGTCGGTGTCTATCCGATGGGCGCTACTTATGCGACCGAGACCGGGATCTTCATGATACCGGCAAACACCCTCCGACCCGATGCGCCAAGAAGCGCTGCAAGTTCGCCTCCAACCTAGGGGAAAGGGTCCAGACCTGCCAACAGGTAGATTGAGGTGCGTCGGCTTCAGGAAGTGACTACTCAGCGGTGCGCTGGTTGGTAGAAACCTATACTACTGACCTTCACTATAAGGCATTGTTCCCCGTGTCAAGAGAATCATCACGTCATCGCCTGAGAATGGCTGGCTCATCACCGATCCCCCAAGAGCAGCCTCTGTCAGAGCTCTTCGCGAAACATGTTCTGGAGACTCAATACTCGGAACTATCACCGGACGCAATTGCGCAGGCTAAAGTCTTCATACTAGATACCCTAGGTGTTGGTATCTCCGGTTCATCTGCCTACGGAACATCAACCATCCTAGAAACCCTTACCCGCGGCGACAAGACCGGCGCCTCAACTCTCTGGGGCCACGCGTGTACGGCCTCGGCTCCTGTTGCGGCGCTCCTGAACGCCTACCAAACCCATTGCCAGGAATATGACTGCGTACACGAGGGCGCGGTGCTCCACCCGCTCGCCACCATCCTCCCTGCCGTCCTGGCCTACATCTCGGCGTCTGATGCGCCTCCCGTATCGGGCGCAGACCTGATTCTCGCCGTTGCGCTCGGCGTCAATGTGTCGTGTGGCCTCGGTATCTCTTCGCGGAGTGCGATGCGCTTCTTCCGGCCTGCTACTGCTGGGGGCTTCGGCGCAGTCGCCAGCCTGGGACGGCTTATGGGCCTTACTTTGGACGAGCTGGTATCAGCTTTCGGCCTTCAGTACACGCAGACAAGCGGCACGCTGCAGCCGCACGTGGAGGGGAGCGCGGCGCTGCCCCTGCAGGTCGGATTGAATGCGCGGGCGGCGTTGCTTGCCTGTGAGCTGGCGAAAAACGGGATGAGCGGGCCGAGGGGGGCATTTGATGGGACTTATGGCTTCTTGACTCTGGTTGAGGGGCCAGAACCAGCGGATCTGCGAGAGCTCAGAGAAATATTAAGGCCGAAAGACAAGCTGAGTAGGCGATGGCTTGTCAGCGAGATAAGTCACAAGCCATATCCGGCGGGCAGAGCTTCACACGCCGGCGTCGAAGGCTGTAAGTGCCATCTTGGCCTTCCCAATACCCATTTAAGCGAATCTCGGAAGTCGACTCTCTTTTTCACTAGGCCTCGTGCTCATGAGAAGAATACTTCATGCGACTTCTGGTGACCCAAGTGCCTTTACTGGCAGATCAGCTGCTGACCTTCAATGCTTTAGTGCTGATCATGATCTCTGGAGGAGGCAAAGACGGGCAGGGGAAGAGTCTTTCGACCGACAGCATAGCCAATGTGAAAATCACCGCGCCCCCCTTGCCAACGCGGCTGTGCTCTCGCCCGGATGTCCCGAACCCATCCCCAAACTACGCGCGCTTATGCATGTCGTACATCGGAGCGAAAGTTCTGCAGCACTCCCATCTTGACCTTTCACACTACCGCGGAAGCGAGCTGACGGATCCAGTGACGCACGAGCTCGCGAAGCGCATTGTTATGGTGTCCGACGAGCAGGAAGACCCCAACGCATTGATGCCCGTGAGCCTAGAGCTACAGATGACGGATGGGACGGTGAGGAAATGGCGATGCGATGAGATGCTTGCGAGCCCGGGTAGGCGGTTGACACGTGAGCAGCATCTGGCCAAATTCAGACGATGCTGGGAATTCAGCATCGATGGACTCGGCGTAGAGAATAGAGAGAAGGCGATCGATATGGTCGACAATCTGGAGAGATTGAGCAACGTCAACGAGTTGCTAACTTGCATCTCAGCATCACCAAAGTCAAAATTATGAATCAGAGCTTACCTGAGATTGATTTTCCTGTTCAAATGCCACGTCTGTGATAATGCATAGTCCACCATGAAAGTCCGGCGCAACACACCATATCTAGGTATATTTACCACTTCCGGCCCCGGGCAAAATCAGTAATATAGACAACTGCAGCTCCTGTTCTAATTACCGTGTGCTAGCCCAGACACGATCTTTCATTTTCCGTGCTGCATACCTAGGAAGTCAAGTATCAAAACTTTGGACCCGAGTTCCCCGTTAAGTATAGTTCTACCCATTAGTGCTGATGTTTCCCTTACCTTACCGATGCGAATGCTACGCCACGTGCGTAAGCTGCAGATTAGTGCGGCAACCCGAACCGGAAATCGGAGTTCAGCACCACTCCTGCTCTGTAGAACCGTCGTAGGTACGAGTGACCCCTCACTGGATTGCATTGGCATGTTACCAGATAGGTAGCGATGCCCAATGACTTATTCAGCAAACATTGCAGAGAATCATAGGGCTACTATAACTGAGCCACTTGAATACCGTGTTGTCCCAGGGGAAATTTGAAGTCAATTGTTACCTGATCATAACAAGGTTCAGGTCCTCACTCACCGAAAACCAGCTTTGGGTATCTCCATGCTGATAGTAAGGCAACGACCATATCTGCGACAGTCTCCATCTCGGAGACAAAGTGCTCACCAACGATGCCGTTAGCCAGCGTGTCTGACTTTACCAATCGCGACTTCGACTTCCTGATTGTAGGGGGTGGGACAGCAGGTCTCACGATCGCGGCACGACTGTCCGGAGACCCAAGTCTCGTGATTGGGGTCCTGGAAGCTGGGTCGGATGGTCGAGATGAGGGGGCTATCACAGATTCCGGTCGGGCTCTCCAGACGATTGGGACCAAGTATGACTGGCAATTCGATACGGTACCACAAGCAGCATTAGGAGGTCGAATTGTTCCATGGCCGCGAGGCAAGGTCCTTGGCGGTTCTAGTGCCTTGAACTTGATGACGTGGAACAGAGGATGCAAGGAAGATTACGATGCATGGGCAAGCCTGGGAAACAAAGGATGGACTTGGGATGATCTCCTGTGAGTTCACATGATTGTGACGTGCGCCCGGAACCGTAAATCGCGGTTGACTAAGGCTTGCCAGCCCATTCTTCAAGAAATGTGAGGGTTTTCATGTTCCGAACGATGAGATCCGAGAAGCCAAAAGACAATATTATGACAGCCGCGCCATTGGGCATGATGGACCTGTCCATGCCTCTTACTCCGAGGCATATTCAAAAATCAACCAGCTATCTTATGACACATATAGGTCGCTAGGTGTGCCAGAAAATACGACCCATCATGCTGGATCGAATGTTGGAGTATGGACTAACCTGGCTACCGTCAACCCCAGTGACAAAACTAGATCCTATGCAGCATCCGCTTACTATACACCAAACGCAAGCAGGTCGAATCTCTTCGTGTTGACTGATGCGCTCGTGGAAGAAGTGGTCCTCGCCGGAGATCATGAAGAATGCGTTGCGACTGGTATTCGTTTCAAACATGGGAATGAGATTTACTCTGCATCGGCCGCTCGAGAAGTGATTCTCAGCGCGGGTAGCGTCCAATCGCCGCAGCTCCTTGAGTTGTCCGGCGTGGGAAATCCTGATATCCTTTCAAAGGTAGGGATCGAGGTCAAAGTAGCCAACAATAACGTCGGCGAGAATTTGCAGGATCACCCGGGTAAGCGTGATAGCCAGGGCTTCATATTCAGAACTGACAGTCATAAGTGACAATTTCGGTCTTTGAAGTAGACTCTTCCCTGAGGAAAGCTCATAAGAGCGCTCCGGTAGCTTCAATGTGTTACCTCCCAATCGCGGACATCGTCTCCGAAGAGGAGTATCGAGACCTAGTCACACGCATCGAGTCATTGGAGACACTCCACCCCGACAAGGGCACAATAGCCAAGTCTCGCTTCCACCGCGACCAGAAGCTCGGCCAATTTGAATTTATACTCGATATCAATAACTTCAATTCCCAATTCCAGCCCGACCCGACAGAGGGCAAGTTGTACGCGAGCGTGATGCAAATAATACAGTACCCATTCTCGGTAGGCAATCTGCATATTCGACCAAGCCTGGACGGCCGACCCACAGCCTCAGACCAGCCGATGATAGATCCAGGATACTATGCCGGAGCGCACGGGAAGCTGGATCTGGAGATCATGACGCGTTGTATACGGTTCAGCGATAAATTATGCGAGACAACGCCCCTGGCAGACTTCGTTCACAAGCGTGCTTATCCGCCTCCCTCTATTGAAAGTGACGAACAGCTCCGGAAGTGGGTAATCGACGATACGTCAACAGACTGGCATCCAGTTGGCACATGTGCGATGGGGGGCTTCGGTGGCATCAAGACTGGTGTGGTGGATGAGAGATTGCGGGTATATGGCGTCGAACGACTGAGGGTGGCTGATGCAAGCATCATGCCGCTTCAGGTGTCTGCACATCTACAGGCAACTGTCTACGCAATCGGAGAGAAAGCAGCGCACATGATATTAGAGGACATGATCGAGAGACGTAATTGAGTGCTTTGGAGAGATCTCGCTTGATATATCTGGTGTGGAGCTTGACAAACTATCTTCCTTAGGTACCTGGTAAGTATGTAGATACTTACCTACTTATATTGGGTTTTCCTTTTAGGAAGAAGCAGCGTTGATCACTAAGTAGGTATTCCTATTTGACCGGATTATGAGTAGGTGAAGATAAAATAGAGGCATTGGGGCTGAAGTCTATTTCATACGAAAAAAGTTTCCGATTACTATCACCACCAGGTAATTATAGGTACTGGTGTCAAATGCTCCATCGATTGTCATCAGGTGTGATCCACCTGGCCTTTCCTCACCACGGTCGTAAGTAGCGCACCGCCACATTTCTAAGCCACACAAGATGCCACACTAGTCCTGGTGGCTGGAGGCTTGAAGAGCTATTGGCCTTGCCTCGCCTTACATTGCCCGCCTCGCCTCGCCTCGCCATTCGCATTCCGCCATCGTCAGTGTACTTGCAACGTTATCCTCATTCAGCTTCTCACCCGGCCGTCGTTTCTACGCCCGTACTTGAAACAATTGAAGCTCTGTCGGTAGCGCGTCGCGATTCAATTGAAGATGGGGAAGAAGAGGCGTGGACACCCCGATGTTGAGGACCTCCTCGCTCGTCCTTGGTGCTATTACTGTGCGCGTCGCCATCCTTTGCTGCGAACCTCAGGCTAACAACAAGTAGGCGAGAGAGACTTCGAAGACTTGAAGCTCTTAATTTCGCACCAGAAAGCCAAACACTTCAAATGCGATCGATGTGGCCGTCGACTGAACACTGCTGGAGGTATGCACCCCTCAAACTCATCAGACTTCCCGATTTTGGCCTCCCAAATTCTGATTATCTCTTCGCAGGTCTCTCCGTGCATATGAACCAGGTGCACAAGGAGTCACTATCATCGGTTGAAAATGCGCTGCCCAACCGGCAAGGTCTCGAGGTGGAGATCTTTGGTATGGAAGGCATACCGGAAGACATAGTCCAGCAACACAACCAGCGAATCATCCAAAACTTCTACCAAGCCCAAGCCGAGCGTCATGCCGCGACAGGAAATCCACCGCCCGGACAGAACGGGAAGAGACCTGCTAAGAAATTGAAGGTTGAGTCGCCCGAGGAGATTAAAAAGAGACTGGCAGAGCATCGCGCACGTGTTGCTGCCCAGAAGGCTACGAATGGAGGCAGTGGCAACCCAACACCACCCGTCGGGCTGCCAGATGGTCACAGCCCAGGTCAGAGCGGCTCGCCTGGCACATTTGTAGGTCCTCTTTATGCGATGGCATTACAATTTCCACTGACAGATATCCATAGAACTCCCCGTTCCCTCCCCCAGGTGGTCAGTATCCTGGTTACCCTTCTCAGCCCGTACCCGGCTACACTCCACCCCCGCAATATCCTCATGCATATCCTCCTTCGAACCTCCCTACGCGACCTGGAAGCAATCTGCCAGCCCCTCCTGGTCTTCCTGCCCGGCCTGGCCAGCCTGGCTGGACAGGGCCTGCCTCGAGCCTCGACGAGCTCGTGGCGGGTGCTCAACATCAAGGAGACGATATTGATCAAATCATCAGGATGGCTGAGGCTGGCATCAAGCCGCCGAGGAAGACCGACACACAGACAGCGGACCCTGCTGCAGAGGAAGCAGCGCCAGAAAAGAAATCAAAGAAGGAGAAGGACAAGAATGTCAAGATGATCTACGAAGACGAACTGAGTCCAGAAGAGAGGATGGCGATGATGCCGAAATATGCTTTCATACCCGAAGTTGCGGCTTAGTGCGGCGAAGGCTAGCTTGTATGATTAGAAAACAGCTTCATGGGCAGCTTACCAATTTGTGTTGGGCCATCTTGGGAGGACAGAGCCTTGGGTCAAAACAAATTGTTGTGTGCCAATTTGGCATTAATCAAAGATACCTTCTCAAGAAACCATAGGCCTCGGTCTGATTGCGAGCCCGCCTATTTGCAAATGACTTCCCATGACACTGTTAAACAGCTAGTGAAGACGGTCTGTGTTTAAGAGTACGCGATCACGAGGGATCAATGCCACTTCCAAGCATATGATGCACTTTTGCAGTACGGGAGACCTTCACTTTCTCTCTTCTGCATCCACACTCACCCACACATACATACACCTACTGAATTTGGGCCATATAAGCAATACCGCCTTCCGCCTCTACCTAACCAATTGTTCTTGCATTCCTCTTTCTCCTTTTTAAAAAGGAAAGAGAGGAGGGTGGCTAATCATAGTCAAGAGTATGGGCTCAAGCCCCGGCATTGGCCAATTATCAAGTGTAAATTGGTTTCGATGTGTTAAGTCATACCTACAGGGAAGAAATCTCAACTTTTTGAGGGCGTAAGCAGAACTTACGTGAAATATCCAACCAATTGTCGTATTTCAGCGAGGTCGTTCCCGAGATTCAGAACGTCGCACTACTAAAAGTAGATACCTTGCTCCTTATAGACTTCTATTTGGACTCCAACTGAAGTAATAACTTAATCAGCTGCACCTGATATTTTACACGACGCTCATGCTCTGCTCCAGTTCTTCCTCCGGAACAGCTATGGACCACAACGAATTATCCGCATAAATACCCACCAGCAGATGCGGGAGTCTCCTCGAAGCCATAAGCAAGTTGCGGAAAGCAACGAAAAGAACAAGCGACACTTGGTCGGGAAGATATCCAAAGATTCCCTTTGAGCCTTGGCTACAAAGGAGTTTGGCCCGAAGCAGAAAGCTGCCATCAGCAATCACCCGCACTCGGAGTGAGCTCTTCACGGTTCGTGTCAAACCAGTGCACTAGGATAGAGAGAAAAGAGAGAAAAGATTCGCCAAGACAGAGGAAAGAGGGCCTTATTTCGTGTTCCTCAGTAGAAGCAGGTCGGAAATATGCTTCAGCATTTAAAGTCCTTCGTTTTCTCCACTGCCCCAGGAATCCAATCTTAAAACTCACTCGCTGATGCGGTATGTGCAAGGCGATGTTCAGCTTGAGCACTGTAATGCTTGATCCACTCCCATCTCGAAACGGACTGTACGTAAGGTGTACATACGAAGTTCTCTGGGTGTCGACCTTGGTCCTCGTCTAGTCTTCATGGTCATTCAGTGTGCACGTTGCCCGTTGCTCACGAGACCGTTACCGCAATATTTCTGTCGCGTCATCTTGATGGCGCCTTCCACTAACGAATCAGACCCATCCTGCCAAGAAATAAGATGCCGCGAACGAAAACTCGCTTTGAAAAGAAACGTGCCTGGACCAGAAATGGTCGCAGTGATATCCGTGCTAAGCACACCATCTTCATGTATGCTGATGAAGATAACGATCTGAACCAATATGCAGAGCCGGTAATGACAAGCCGTACTGTCGTTCGCCGGCTAGGCCCTCGTATCAGCATGCGCAAAATCCAGCAGCCACTATCCAAGAGGCCGACAGAACACAGTTCTCAGAACAGGACCCTGACCCCTACCCATAATCGATTGAAGAAATGGCAGATCCGCCGCGAAGCCGAGCTTGAGCAAAAGTACTGGCACGCATCAGGAGTATCGCCAGCGAAATCAGAAAATCCTCAATTGATCCAAGATCAAAAGGCCCTGCTGTTCGAGCAGCTGAGCACTCATCATGAGCATTGTCAACGTACCACATTTGATGGTGCCGTCCCTCACTCAATATCCTCAGTTGAGAAGCTGCCATCAGAGGTGCTCCTGATGATCAAATCGTATCTGTCTCCACAATACCAAGTATGGTTCAGCACGGCTTCGCATACGCTGCTTTGTAAAATGGGCCACCCGGATGTTCCATCACTTACGGGCAAAAAGTACAAGAACTTGATGCATCTATGGGATGATGACTCCCTCGTCTTGACCTACTGTCCGTGGTGCAAGACAATGCATTCCCCCTTTGAATCAACTCAGGTTCCGAAGATAGAACACCATGAACAACATGTATCAGCCGGGTGTCTCCCATGCCAAAAGCTCCGTTACGCCGATCAAACCTATCTGCACCCAAGGTTACATTATATCATGATGCACGCCATCATGAAGTGGCACAGAAAGGGACTGGATTGCGTGCCATTTCTCCGGCAGCTCCAGAAGAATGCTCCAATGGCATTTGGCTGTCATGACACTCATCTTCATATCCAAAGATCGGAGAGATCTCGCATCGTCAAAGACCGATTACTATCGCATGAACAGATAATGGTTACCCTCCAAAGTGGTTCTTGGAAGGATAAACGAGCGACTTCTGCCCTGTTCAAATCCATCGCGTCATTATCGCTGGGTCAGTCTATATGCCAGCATTGTGAATGGCTCGCAGAGCTTGACAGAGAGCATCGTGAGGGGATACTCCATTGTCTGCTAGTTCCGGTAGCCACCACAGTCTCATCTTTCGTTACGGCGATGGATGGGACCTCCGATTATGAGGCACCTAATGACCAAACCACCTTCGAGAGTCGTATTGCCAGGAAAGGGGCCCGTCGTCCCCCCAATCGCCCCGCTGGTACCCTAGGTAGCCGCACCTACTGTTATACGGACTTTGCGTTCAATTCGGCCGTTATAAAAGGATTTCACAATCGTGTCTTAGTTCTCTCAACCTGGAAGGATTTTGGAAGCGGTTTGTCGATGACTGACAAGAGATGGCGATCATTCTTACCACCATCGCCCCAGCTACCACTCGCAAAGATTCGAGAGACACATTGTCCGAATATATTTCGCGACTTTGAGGAAGTAGACGATCCATTTTGGCGGTATGGTGGTTCCAACCACATCTATCGACCACGGATCACACCACACGATCTGGACCGTCTGAGGAGGGAGTCTTCTTAGCCAAGGATCAGATCAACTCAGATTGAGGGTGAACGAATTCCTGGAAAGGATGACACCATGATGTATACGGACACTTACTATTAACAGAGCGGTTAAATGCTTTCTAGGACGCTTATGTGCAGGAGATACTGGGCGTATCTGGCTCAGACCGCGAGGAATTGCAACAGAGAATGGTATCAATTCCAATGCTAATATCCCCTACACTCAGCTTCTTACGCCGGCCATGTATGGCCCAGCCCCGTTGTTGGGTTGCTATATCACCAACTGATTGCAACAGCTATGTGGCTGTTGCCCATCACCCACGTAGGTACCACTTCTCCTCCGAAACAATACAGCAGCTCTAGCTGCTGACACACCAATCATCACTCAGAGACCTCCATCATCGGGGTTTGACGTATCGGCAACGGGATCCACAAGCGTCGTGCTGAACTTAGCACTCGGTCCATTCTTCCCATTTTCGCCATCCTGCCCGTTCGCGCCGTCATTTTCGTCTTGATCGCAGCTGTGCGCCTTGTAGCACTTCTGTAGACAGTCGGAGCAGGCCTGCGCGCCCTTGATACAAGCGCCAGCGCAAGTGCCTACACAGAAGGAAGGGTTGTACTTCGACAAAAAGCAGTTGGTGTCACCGTCCTGGGGGTGCTTGGGGTAGCCGAGCAGGTCGCTGACGCTGCTGAGGATCGTGTCTGGGAGATTGTCCAGGAGCGGATCGTCGATGGGTACCGGGGCGGAGGTAGCGGCGAGGAAGGTGGTGAAGAGGGCGAGGACTGCTGTGGTGCGCATTTTGGCGATGTGGTTTTTTTGCGGTATGAGTATGAACTTTGTGATCGGGGATTGATCTTGTGAAGGCAAAATAAATGTATCACTACGGAACGAATGTATTGGCGGGAACTCAGCTAGAATAGAAGAGCTCCCATGTATGAATGAATGATTTGTATCCTGTTCAAAGTATTGCATTTGTGTGAAGATTGATGGCGATGATGAGAGAGACGCTCGCCACCTAGGTATCCCGGAATCAAGCAATCCTCTTATACACCCTCCTGAACGCCGTGACTCCGTTGGCAGGGAAGCCCTCCGGAAGGCGAGCAAGGAATCGTGGACTCACTAGACCTCCGCAATCAAGAACACATTCCGCGAGTATTGGATAATTGGCATTCCTAGGCAGCCGCCACGTGGGTTGTGGGCGATTGTCTCAGCGAGGCCTGCTTGGGCTCTTTGGCATGATGGGCGCGGTCGCATGCCGTTTTGGGGCTTCTCAGATACTAGTGATCCGATCAATTGAGCGGTATCCTCGGCCAACAGTCGTAGGAGCGCGCCAAAATTGTGTCTTGGTGGTTCAAGTACCGCGACATCATCTACCGGTATTTGCGTGTCGTTGCGGAGTTGCAATGCAATAGCGTCAAGACATCGCTGCGCGTGCACGTCGCGGTCTCGCGTGGAGGCTCATTCCGACTTTACAACTGACTTGCTCTATGGTCACTACGAAGCGAACTATCACAGTATCGTGGCCTGGGCCAACTCGGTTGAAAGAATTGGTGGGCAACCATGCAAGCACCACCAATCTCTTTGTCGGCTCTACCCCTTTGAAATTTCTGTGATTTGAAGCCCCCAAGGCAGTTTTCGTGGATGCTACGATGATCTCTCCCTAGCCTACTCATAGTAGACCAAAGTCCTCTCCGAATCGGACTGTGATCTGACCCCATATCAGTGATGGTCATGTGCTGGGTCCCATCACACGTACAATGAAAGGGGGTTCTCAATACTCATGATCAAGCCTCTGTAGTATCAGTAGGAGCGCTATCTCAATCACTCAGTCGTTGAGCGAAAGGTCAGCGATGTGTGTGCCGGCTTTGGTAAATCGTTGCAATCTTGACAATGGCAGATATATCGAGGATCATGCGATCGACAAAGAGTTTTCTGACATCAAGACAGAACGTAGGCTTAAGATGGAGCATTATGCCGCGTACCATAAAGAGATGACGACCTCAAAGCAGATGTCCCCTCAAAGAATCATGTTATTCTTAGGCCGACAGTACAATACTGTAAAGTATAAAACAGCTATGCGCAGCCATCCTCGACGCCGCTGTCTCTTTGCTCTTTACGTTACCTAGCCTGAGTCATTCATTAAATACGATTGTTCCTTACTCGATCCATTTACTTCACGCACGCGAACACACAAAAACACCAAATTGCAAAAGGCATCTCCCGATAACTATATATTGGAGTGATAATTTGAACAAAAGCATACAGAAAATGCAAATCACCAACTTCCTCGTCGCCCTCTCCGCTTTCTCCGCCGCCCAAGCGAGCATCGTTCCCTCGCTGCGGTCTATTCGCCGGGCCTCGCCCTTTGTACCGGTCAACCACGGCGCAGCGCTTCCTGATCATCGCCACCACGGGCGAGCGGCAGACGCAGTCATTGATCATGTGCTGGCGCCTGAGAACGCAGGCATAGTGCAAGCACAGGTTCAGAAGGATCGGCAGAAGGCTCAAGCTGCCTCAATGGGGCAGTAAAGGATTGATACGATGTAGTGAGAAGGGCCCTGCCGCACGGTACGGAATAGTTCAGCGAGATCAAGGCGGTCAAGGCCCATGCTTGTTGATATACCAATTGACTTGTTCACCATTTATTCTCATCGCCGTCAGCAAACTATGGTGCTACGCGACCCAGATTGACGTGTAATTGTGTGTGTCAGCCCTACTTACTCTAGCAACATCTGCCGGTGCGCCTTGCAAAGCAGTATCGTGGAGTTCTCCGATCCCTCCTGTTGATTGGACTTGACCATCACATCTGGGAACTGTGGTGAGTCAAACAAGGCGACTGCCGATTGGACAGAGTGAGGCGAGCTAAAAGCTTGAGGTACGGCACTTATCCATCTTCAATCGTCTGCATCACTGATCAGTCGATCCATCGACTGCTTGGTACCTTCCGTGCTCAGACCCCCGCATTTGCGACAGACTGCGACATCGTCATGGATGTCTGTTCAGCATCGACAGAACCGGAACCATGCTGATGTGAACAAGAGTCTCGAGTGTCTGATAGTGGCCAGTACCGGTGGTGGCGGTGGTGGCGTTGGGACGGGCAGAGAAATGCTGCGAAAAGGAGCAAGCTGAGGCGCATGGGTGGGTCTTATCTTAACAGCTGTCGGGGGCCCTCGTGCAAGATTCCGTTCAGCCTGTTCATCAGTGCAGGTCCCTATCAATTCCACTACTTCGCCCAGTCACACTGGCGGGCCCACAAAGGAGGTGGCATCACGGCGAGCGCATTAGCGTAGGTACGGATGACTGACTATTTTCAGGTGTAAAGGGTTACGGATTCCGACCATGTTCTACCAGTTTGCTGGCCTGTCCTTGGATTGGAATTTCCATGAATAGATCTGAAGCAACTTGATGTGGCGAGCCTTGTTGAATTCATGTTCTTAACAGCGATGGTATAGTTCACACTGTACAGTGCGCATGGGTGACAGGCAAGTTGCCTCGTCATGGCCAGCTGCCTTGCCTTCTAGAATAATAAACCCCCGAATTTCCCATCTCGTAAACGGCTGAGTGTACATAAGATACCGGTAACAGATGAGGATCCTTTTGTGGATTGGACCCTTGGACCCCTGTGACTCCTTTCCAAAAACCCATGGATGATCCACGGCTATTGGCGATGACTCGGACTGCGGCATGGCAATTGGCACTATTCGAAGCGATGCCTGCTTCATCATCTACACTCATCTAAAAGAGTTGAAATTTGCAATATGCCACAAACCCGAGTGTCAGTGCTTGTGCTAGGCGAGGAAGAAAAAAAAAACCATCGTATCCAGAACTCACCCAGGGTAGACTCAACCTTCTTTCTATCATGGCAACTGCACATCCGCGAGGGCCTGATGATTGACTCACAGCGTCACTGGGTTGTTTGCAAGATCAGCATTGCTTCTTACTGGCCACTGCATCAAGTCGGAACCAATGAGGCTACAAGAGCTCCTAGCCTGTAGCGGGGATCAGCACCACTTGTCAGGTTAGCAAGGCTCCGGTCAGGCTCTGCCAGTTCTGAAATCGGGATTGCAGATAAATGTCGAGAGCCCGACCAGAGCCTGGCTTCAACTTGCATCAGCAACTGTGACAGAGCTGAGGGTCGTGGGCACGCACTGGCTGAGCCTCAGCACAGTGGGAGGCAGCCCCTATCGGAAACCCACTGATGGCTCTCCGGGGCTTTTCGGGTCACTGCAAGTGGGTCTCTGACTCCCTAAAGTCCCTGAACGGACTGGCAATCACAGACGGCCCAAGACAGCCTAGGTAGAAATTTCAGAAAATTAGGGGGTTGAACGCGGCGCTAAACCCGCTAGGGAGGACGGCCGAAGCAAGGATGAGGCCCTCCTAGATCATGTGACAGCGTGACAGTATCCCGTCTTCCCCGACGCGCGGTCCAACTCCATCTCCATCAAGACGTGTTTGCCTGAAAAGTAGAGATATAGGTACCCTCGCAGTATTTCTTGGCGCAGGCACTTGCGCAGCGGACCTGAACATGGGTCTTGTAGTATATATTCAGGCGCCCGCCCGCCTACCTCCTCGTCTCAACCATCTCACGCCTCCACGTATGTCAGTCAGGTAGGACAATTTTCATCGTCTCGTTTTCTCAGTCTGCCATTTCTGCAATTTGCCTATCATCACGTCAACCCTCATAAGCCGGCGTAACTATTTACCTCTTTCGACTTACACGACCACAAGAGTGACCTGGATAAGTTCACTTCTGAAATCTGAATCGCCGACCGGGACCACACCATCCGCCATCCACACATCAGTCATCATGTTCTCCAGCAAACGATTCGAACCCCCGCCAATGAAGGCCACTTCCACCAAAGGACACAAGGTCAACAAATCTAGCTCGTCCTTCAGCAGCAAGACTCACGGTGTCTCCAAGAGCCGTCATGATTCCCGCCGCCGATCAACTACCGTCTCGTCTTCACAAAATGGTGCAGTCAATCCTAACACGTCGCCGAACAGGTACGTATCAGATACTGGCTCAGTCATCCCTCGAGTTCCTCTGACATTTGCATCATCGCAGCACTCTGACACCGTCGATCGTAACTCTCATTATCGGAAGGGAGCAAAGAATTTTCGCTGCCCATGAAGACGTCCTTTGCGCTTCGCCCTGGTTTCAACAAGCTATTTCAAACCAATACATGGAGGCAAACAAGCGCATCCATCTACCCGATGATGAGCCGGAGATATTCTCTTCCGTCCTCGAGTATCTCTACAAGGGCGACTATTATCCTCGTCTTCTCCACAACAAGAAGAGGAACTCATGGGAAATCGAACAACTCGACGAGGAACGGGACTCGGCTGAATCGACTATCTACCATCATGCTGTCGAAGGCGACCTTCTAAAGGACACCGTCATCTACTGCACGGCTCAGAAGTATGGTCTGGAGGAGCTCAAGCGTGTTTCTTTGAGAAAGCAGGGTCTACGTAAGTTCTTCATATCGCCGTTAAGTCTCACGACTATACTGACATCCTTGATTCAGAATCTGGTATCCAGTGCAGTACCATCCTGACATCAGCACGCTATGCTTATGCCAATACGCCCGACACTGATTCGAAACTGCGAGCGCACTACTTGGCTCTCATTATTCGGAGCCGCAGTACTTTCAAGCGAAGCGGTACGATGCAGCTTGAGATGCTCAACGGCGGCACGCAGCTGTTCTTCGATCTGTTCGTCGCTCTGTGCAACCATGTCGATGACATCTCCAGCACTTCGTGAGTTACCTCATTCATTCGGCGATTCATCGTATAATGCTGACTGTTCTGCCTCAGGAACACACCTCGAAGCAACACACCTCGCAGCAACCGCCACCTCATCTAAATCATGCTTCACCTCAGCCATGCGTTCATCCTGATCCCATCGTATCTTCCCACTCCCATCCACGTTCCCGGGTCTTATTACCGTCACCATCGTCAATGTTCCATCCACCTAATGATCAATGACTTTTCTTCCAAGATGTTCCTCGTTTCTCCTATCTCTTTTTGGCAAGGCAAGACATGGGGCGGTTTGTTTTCGGCTCGGGCGTTCATTACATATACCACTCTCGGCGTTCTGGCACGGACGTTGCGGCTCCCATCTGGCTTTGCGATCGACATTTGGTAAAATCTCTTCCCGTCTAACATGCGACATCCCTGTATCATTATGATTTCCAGCGATTTTCCAGTTTCCTGTCATAGTCCCTATTTGGTGTCCACAGCCGGGAGTTTGCAATTTCTTTCTTTTCAATTTCCTACCGCCGTGCGGTTCTATGAGGAAATTACCAAAAAATTTCGTACGCACTATCTTGTATTATAATATCTTTGGGAGCGTTTTTCTAGAAGGACTAGGGATGGGCCCTCATGACGGCTTTAGGAAAGCATCTCAGCCAAGAAAAGCGATCTAGACTGCAAAACTAGGTGGATTTGTTTTTTTTTTGAGATATACACCTGTACTATTACACTTCCATACTATCGTTGACGACAGTTTGCACGTCCCCAACTTTGACTCCTGTTTTCGCGAGAGCCTGACAGATTGGGACAATACCAGAACTTGATCAAGCATAAATGGAGTTGATCGATATCCTATTTTCACACCTTTCCTTTCCGTGATCAAACCCCTGAGTGACTCCATTCCGTAAACGAGCTGGAGATTTGGAACCCGCAGAAAAACGATGAAATTGACTGACAGCCAAGACGCCTATACAGAAGTAATCTACACCTGCTGTCCATCCTACAATAGCTCCCGGGGGACACTTTCCGCGGGCTTCGTTCCACTCACACAACCCCATTTTCCGGAACGTGTCCATACCAGAATAGCCACATCTACCTACCTACGCCACGACCCCCAGGCCTGATGGCCACACCTTGAATTCCCCCTAAGTTCATGCCTGACCCGTCCCGGACACCTTGATTTGCCAATGGGCAGCTACCCATTGTGCGACCGGGCCTCAACCCTGGTTGCGAGTTTAAGTGCTTGCATTAGCCCCCCTTCGTGCTTCAGACATGCGTGAGAGCCAGGGTAGAGAGCTGGAGCTCCGGTCGGGTTCATGGGTACGGATACCAAAACTGACACTGGACAGTGTGTATTACATTGAGATTTACTGTATTCCGAAATTTGGAAGAAGAAAAAACCCTAGATCTGGAAACACGGTATGTAATGAGCTACTTCTGTCCCAAGCGACGCCGACCCATTCCTTCGGAAGTTTTCATTCCCAATCATTCATCAAGTGCTAGCAAGGGAGCGCACCCGAGTGTTTTGGAATCTCTTTCCCTTTTCTTTAAAATTTTTCCCCCCTCGAGAACGGGACCATTGGTGTATGTGACTGTGCTCCTTGATGTGCTGTTTTGTTGTTTAATGTTAGCCTCCGACGACCCCACCCGGACTCGGATCTCTGCTTGTCCCTTGCGCACCCTACCTAGCTCAAGTACCTAACAAGGGAACTTGTCGGTATTCCCGCCCTGCCCTGGTTATGACTCACGCGCTCGTGTAGCCAATTGAGACGAGCGACCTCAATCTACCTGGGATGGATGATTACCCGTCAGGCTGGGAGCAGAATTTTTACTTCCCCTTTCGCCACGACTAATCAGGATACCACCACGCACGATGGATGAGGCTACGTGCACTGTGTGCGGGATCAATCCCATATATACCTAGTTCGCAACGAAGGAAGCCTTCCACAGTGTGATGCGCCGAGGACCCCAAAGGGAACAGAAGAAGAGGGTTGGGTCCTTTGTAATGGAACAGAGTCGTATCGTGTTTACATATGTACCTGACCAGGCTGGTGTACGCCGGCTGGCTGTCTAGTATGGAACTACAGCGTTCACGCGTTGATAGGCGTGGGTAATCGGCACTTTCTCCGTGGACGAATGGTGGCGGTAGAGGTCTTGGCTCGTAACTCGGTTCAAGTAGCGCCGCGAAATACATGGAGGCGACAGAGGCATTTAAGAATTCACCGAAGAGTCCTCCGAGCGATTGTGTCAGACACGAAGTGAGCGACCACAGCTAATGCTGTGCGCCTGCAGTCTTGACTGTGGCATGCGTTGCGAGACATGTATCTGTATCTAGCTAGCTAACAATGAGACGGCACATGGCGGATCCGATCTCGTTGCAAATACCAGATGCTTCGCTCGCGATACGATTACGGCTTCCATAGATATGGATGTTCCCCCCTGCTTCCTTCACGCCCGTACAGCTTAGCAGGACCTTCAAAGGTCAGACAATTGCATGGTTGACGCAAGATAGCTCAATCAAGGCGCTCGTTGCCTTTGGTCAGGGTCCCTTGGTCGCAAGACACGCACCGCCCGTCGCCTGTAATCTACAGCGTCTCGTAAACGGTAATACGTGCACCAGAACGCCTTGCATAGGTGGGCTAGACATTCAGATCCCGTGTCCGGTTTGACTCATACGTTTGTCCCAGGGAAAGCACCGTTCTTGCTGAGGACAACTATGCCTCGCTCATGAGCGATGTAGCCCTTCATCAGGTTCTGTGGTGAGACAATGAGTCAGTGAGTCATATTCAAGCCTGAGGCTAAGATTGGATTGGAGGAAGCGCTGAGGAGATGCGCGCGAGCGGTGAGCCGTCATTAAGCATTTACTCCGCGTGACATCGTTGATGTTGTATAATCAATCCAAGAGGGTAGAGTCGTGGGAGACAGGAGATGCAAAAAGGGAGATGAATGTGTTCCAGGATGGCTGCTCACCTTATAGATCATGTTGGCTAAAAGGCACTCGACCTCGTCGGTATCAATGTCTTCCCCTCCACTGATCTTGATTGCAGCTGCAAACTCGGCAACGGGGATTCTTGTGCGACGGACAGGCGGTGCACCATCTTTTGGTTCCTCAAAGCCGCCGGCTACAAAGACCTTGCGTAGAAGATTGCGCAGTGCGATATCACGACCGCGTTCAAGAGTTAGATATATTCGCCTCTTGATAAACTCATTTTCTCCGTCCTGCAGCGCTTGATGAAATGCCCGAAGATCAGCCTTTTTGATGGCTTGGGCTAGAGGGATAAATAACTTTTGTAGGTGAGGGAACGGCTCAAGCAGTTTCGCGCTCGGTAAGGTATGTGTTGTCAGAAGATGACAAGGGATGAGATAAGTCAGTATTAGCCTGGTTCGCATCAGCTTCAAGGCCGCGAAATCTCGATGCCAGCGACGTACTCGATGTTGCGTTGCGCATGCTTATGGCACATCAGCCAAGCCATGGTTAGATGTCTTTCAGCCTGATTGTTGTGAGTGAGTCAGCTTGCACGCCGCATTTCGAAAAGGCACACCTCGACATAATTCTCTTCCAAGAATGACAGCACGCCCTCATAGTATTTGAAAGTGACCTGCTGCGATTTCGGAAACTTGTCGATGGATGGGATGTCGGTCCTGCCAGCTGAAACGGCCTTGAGAATATTCTTTGATAGGGGCTCCGAATTCAGCTTGAAATATGTCTTGAACAGAAGGTTGATGGAGTAGTAAACACCCCATTTTCGTGACTCTTCCAAAGGAGCTCTGCTATGGATCAGTAGGCGACTCAAGCGGGAATTGGAATTGAGCGTATACCTATCTGTGAGGCAAATTTGAAAGATCTTGGTCAGATGGCCTGTGGAATCCTCGAGATATTTATTTTCCTCAGACTCCGGATCGAAATCATCTTGGAACCCATTCATTGTGGTGTCATCGCTGTTGTTGCCCTTCTCGACATCGGCACGCATTGCGTATAACCGGAGGAACTTGCCAGCGACATATAGGCAAGGAATGGTCCAGTTCTCAAATCCAAAGTTGGTATATCCTCGGATTACATGCAATGTCATATCTTTCCAGGCCTGATATACGCTTGCCCACGATCCCTTGGAAAAGTCAGCCTATGACGTGCAACTCATTGAAACACCTATCACGACTGCAATTGGAATATGGAGTTTGTTATATAAGATCCAACGATCAGTGTGAAAGTCGCAATAGTATACCTTCTTATCCCTACGTAAGCCCTCGGCTGCCAGAAGCTCTCCTACGGCCTTCCAGTAGGATAAGTAAATCTCAAACCATCCTTGGGTTTCTTCTTTGGAAAGTCTCAAACGGGCTTGGTCCTGGTAAAAGAGGAAATTGAGGTCTGCAGTAGCGGAACGGAGATCGCCGCGATCCCACATAGACTGTAGCCGTGATGAGTAGTTCTGAATGTCTGGGTGAAGAGTTTCGGCCAGCTGGTCACCTTTCATGGCGGCGTAAGCGACCCGAAACTGATGAATGTGGCTGTCCATCGTTGGCGGGATTATCTGAGCCCAGGGGTCACAGATCTTTCAACAAATCATATGATGTGAGGTGATATTCACTACTAGAGGCAGCTGTTAGGTGCAAACAGGCAGATTTGCTGGGCTGCTCATTTTTGGCCCATGCATACAAGGCTGGAGATGGTAGAGGCCTGGCGATGTTCTTTGAAGTCATTGCCCCACCATGATTGGCCTTCCTGTAGAAGAACCAAGCTAGCAGAGCACGAGCCACTTCTTCCTTCGCATCGATTGCATGCCTACTACAAGCCACATGAGAGGGGTATTCAAGCCACATGGAGCCACATATCAGACCTCTCATTCTCAAGCCACACATCGCTAGGGTGAGAAACCCTGGGGCACAGAATTTCGACGAAAAGTTTCTGGTAGCCGAGCCCTCCAACGCATCCACCACCAGAACCCGGGCTTTTTCCTGCTACGAACCGCACCTCGACAACCACCTCAACGGCCGAATATAGAGCAACAGTGAGTTCAACATTGGAGGGAAGGGTATCAATATATACTAACACAGTTCAGATGGGTAAGCTTTTATTTCCTTCACAATCGAATTGAGGATGAAGAGGCAGCGAATCTCGAACGGCGACTCCGACGCGCGCGATACACCGTCGGTCCTCAACGAACACACAGGAACCACTACAACGCAAACCAAGTCACAATGTCTTAGGGAATGGATCTCTTGAGAGCAGAATTGGAAGGCACCGAAACAAATAAAATCCCGAATGCCCGACCCTCCGGTTTGGCGTCTTGCCCAGATTGCAGCGGGTTTTTCTGGACATGTTTGACACGATTCGCTCGTCTGCAATCTATGCGTTACAGATTCGCTGCCTCTTCGAAACCAGGACATTATCGCCGTAATCGAAAATCTTTTGACTGACAATGCCATCAGGTCGTCTTCAGGAATACCAGGTCATTGGGCGCCACTTGCCCACTGACAGCAACCCCACCCCCAAGCTGTACCGCATGCGCATCTTTGCTCCCAATGATGTCGTCGCAAAGTCCCGATTCTGGTACTTCTTGATGAAGCTCAAGAAGGTCAAGAAGGCCAACGGCGAGATCATCAGCTTGAACAAGGTATATCTTGGGCTATAACGTATGATTCGGAGGATTTGGTCACTGACATGAAATGCGTCAGATCCACGAGAAGAACCCTCTCCGCGTCAAGAACTTCGGTGTCTGGATCCGTTATGACTCTCGATCCGGCACCCACAACATGTACAAGGAGTACCGTGAGATGTCGCGAACCGATGCGGTCGAGGCTATGTACCAGGACATGGCAGCTCGCCACCGCGCCCGCTTCCGGTCGATCCACGTACGACATCCGTTCAACCCAATTGCTAATATCGCGAGGCTAAATTTTGAATGCAGATTCTCCGCGTCGTCGAGATTGAGAAGACTGACGACATCAAGCGCCCTTACATCAAGCAACTCGTCCAGAAGGGCCTTCACTTCCCTCTGCCCCACCGCGTCCCCAAGACCTCGACGAAGAAGATTTTCAGCGCTACCCGCCCATCTACATTCGCGTAGGGTGGTTTTTCAATGTTCCTGTGGGGGTTTGGGAAATGGTCTTTGCCGGTGTTCACTACGGAATTGCGAAAACTTCATTTGCATAAGCTCTCGGTAGATAGAGCAGAATGAATGCATAACACAATCAAGCCAATTCGACGTCCCAACAAATTGAGTGGCGTTTAACTGATTTGCTACTACTATAATTACAGGACTAAATACTCTCGCTTGATTCTGACTTTGACTGCGTGCCGGCGTAGGTGTCGAAGACGAATTCGTCCCAGGTAGTCCAGTCGATTGTGTTCTCACCTGCAAGCTCGCTGGAAGGTAGACTGAAATTTGTTTGATCGAAGCTGAGATCTGGCCAAGCCAGCCATGTTTGCGAGAGTGACGACGCTTCTGGAGCAGTAAGGCTCATATTAGTAAGGTCCGGGGGGCGTCCATTAAAAGAGCCGCCAAATGCACTGCTGTCATCCAACGCAAGTGACGACTCTATCATCATCTCTCCTGCACCCTTATTCATGGAATTTTCAGTGACTGCCGTCGTGTCCGCTCCAGGATGCGGCCGCTGGCGTACTTGCGATGTCTCTTCCTTTATTCGCTCCGCGGGCTTATTCATGGCTGGTCCATCGCCCTGCACGTAACCCGCACCCCAAACGGCTCCAGGAGCAATAGCATCCGCGCGCAGAGCCGCTTGTCTGGCCGCTTTTGCCTTCTTATGAAGTTTGCGTATGGGCCGCCAGAGGCTGCCGCGTTTCGTGTCCGCGATGATCTCGCTCCACTCCGGGAAGACATTATCCACGACGGCCCAAGCACGGTCGACGAGCTCCCCGCGCGTCTGGACGCAGAGCTCGGCCAAGGTCACGGCCAAGGGATGCCACTGGGGGTACGAGTCGCCCCACCAGTTGTGTGCGTTGCCGTACGGGCCCGAGCTAGAGCGCGCGAAGCGGGAGAGCTCCATCGCGGAGACCGCGGTGTGGAGGGTGGTCTCGCGGGTAACGGGCCCGTCGTTTGCTGAGCGAGGCAGGGTGTTGGGGAAGGGAGAGGACGTCGAAGTCGACGTGGGAGGCCGGGCTGCTATGGGGGGACTCGCGGATGTGGGAGGGGGCGCGGACGGCAGGGAAGGTTTGGCGCCGCGGTTGTGCAGGGGGTATTGGAGCAGGAGCCAGAATTTCAGAATGATGAGCCGCACCGTCACGGACGTGACGTAGGACCCCAGATGGCTGGGGTCCGCGCGCGTCACGAACTGCGACTCGAGGTGCTGTAGGTGGCGGAAGGCCTCGGCCTCGCTTTGCTTCGGTGTTCCAGCCGCGACGGCGCCCTGGGCGTGCTCGAAGTACAGGTAGATCCCCGAACTCTGCGCCGTGCACAGGCCGAACGTCATGTCCGTCGGCCCCTGACGGTCCACGAGCGGCGCCGTCGTCTCGGGGCCGAAGTCCGCGTCGTTGACATTGTGAGGTAGGTGGGTGTCGTAGGTACCGCGGCCGATGAGACTGGGCGTGCCGCGGTCCTCGGCGCCGCGGATGTCGAGCACGATGAGCTGCCACCAGAGCCGCCGACGTTGCTCGCGCTCGAAGGGCGGGAAATTCGTGCCCGGCCCGTCGCAGTGCAGGTTCATGGCTTGGGCGATGCGAATGGGAAGGCTCAAGAGAACCCAAGAGGAGCGGGAGCCGTTGTGTGAGCGCAGACAGCAGGCGTACAGCGTGAGGGCTTGTAGGGTCTCGAGACTGCTGCTGTTGAGATAATCGGCCCGGGCGAGGGCTTGCTCGAGCCCGGTTTGGTACGCGTGGAGAAGCTGACTCCGGGGTTGAGCCATACCGGCTAGGCAGATTGGGGCCGATAAGGAGGTGATGGATGCGTAGAACATTGCGAAAAATAGAGCTTCTCGCTCGGGACTGAGTTCGGTGGTTGGCGAATCGGCGAACTGGTGCAAGGCCGCCGTGATAGAGGGCTGATGGAGAATCTTCATAAGCATGTCGACGTTTGCGAAGTATACGTTTGTAAGGTAGCGGATCTGCTCTGGCGCTGGATGTTCAACCCGATCATGCCGGGCACCTGGAGAGGATCCAAGAAGGACACCGGTTGATGATAGGGAGTTGCTCCTCATGCTCTCTGGCGTTGTCTCATCGTGCGGCTCATCCTCATCGGAATCTGTAGACTGTTCCAGAGCCTGCTTCAGACCGCCGACCTCGTTGCATAGGTTGGACCAAAACTCTCCGCTCATGTAGCGCAAGGTCGTACTGTCCTGTGACGCGGTCTGCCTTCCGAGTCCTCCGCTGAGCGGTGCGTCTTGATTCTCAACCCCAGATTGAGCCTGTCGGCCGCCCTCTGAAGTCGGCTCTGGACGGATCATCGGGGTATCTGGACCGGCGTTGATCTCCTGCTCCTCGAGCTTGGCAAGCCCAACCTTGCCAACGATGGACTCAAGTCGGTTAAGGCGCTGCAGTAGCTCGGTGTTCTTGGTCTTCCTGGGCCTCTGAATCCGCTTTCGGGCCGGGTACACGCAATCGGCGCCGGAGCGAGTGCAGTTCTGGCACGGGTGTACCCGTGAGCACTTGAGTTTCCGGGCCCGGCATTGTGTGCAGCTCAAAGGCTTGGTCTGCGTCTGCGTCGGGTTGCCGCTCGACGTTGTGTTCGTCTCCATCTCGCCAGCCAGTTGCCCGCCCAGTGAATATTCCAGTTTGGGGTTTCCGGCGCTTGGGAGGCAAATGACCCTCGCCCCGTACCTTAATCCCCAGGTACCTGCTATGAGTCAAGTACCTACTTGTTGCGACCTGTAAGACAGCTGAGTTGATTAGATACTGTGTCGTGTACCCAAGGCGGGTACTGCCGGTGCAGGCGCAGGTGGTGACGACGACAGATTTGGGACATGCAGGCATCATCTTATCATTCTGTCCTCGCGTCTGGCGAATTGTGTGCGAGATGTCAGCCACTTAGCACTTCGGGGCTTAGACCGCCGACAGTACATAACACTTACCACTGTGGGGGAGATACCCTAGTCTTAATACTTGCCAGGATTTGGGTAATGAGGTTTGACTCACCCGACCTTTACGAACGCTGGGATTATCAAATTTGACAAAGTCATACCTACGCTATCTTTCCGGAATCAAACTCGATAGCAGCGATGGTTATTACCAATTCTCGTCCAGTAACCTATCTTAGGGTAGTCAGAATAATAGTAGTCGTGGCTGTCCACCAGGGCTCTCACTGATACTATCGGCGCCCATCTCCTTAAAAGTACCTACAGGCAACGGTCGAGAAGGATGCAACGCGCTGGATGTCGTCCAGCGAGACACATTTGGATTAGATACCTTCACCTCGTACAACAGACGTCAATGACTTTGGCATATAGGTATACGAGTTCTGCCCAGCTCTTCCTAGATAGGCAATAATCGACTCGATATTGGAATATCAACAGGATGTACATACTACCGACGAGAAATAATTCTCCTTTGCAACCTGTTGACATGTGGCTCTACAACGGAGTCCATGCTGCCAGGCTCTCTATCTCTCCCACTACATGTTCGAGACCATGAAAATTAGCTCGCTCTCCTCGAAGCCTTGAATATCATAGGTCGTGGTATCGGAATTGGGGTGTGGACTTGGCGGGGGTGTGTGGCACAAGTTGGAATTCGAATTTTGACGTGACTCATTCAGAACATCCAGACTGCTCCATGTGAAGCACGAAGATAAGATTCAATAACCCCCCCCAGAAATTACTGAGGTAGTCAAGTCAGATAGCTTCAGATGTCGAAGCATGTTTAGCTAGTAACTTACAGATTCATTAACGCCCTCATCCAAGTGCCGGTCTTCACTTATCTTGGTTGAATTTCTCACCTATACAAGAATTACATCCACGGAGTCAAGCGAAGATCCGCGAACGACCAATATAATGGCAGTCGGGACTACGGGACAGCAAACTCCAGCACACACCAAAGTCAAAGTGCTCACCACTATCCCCGCGGACCCTATGCCCTCCAGCACCCAGCGTCCGCCTATCCACACGCCTCGGCTCACCATCCGCCCCATGAACGCGGCGGACATCTCGGCCATCCACAGCTTACGTGCCCAGCCGGAGGTCATGCAATACACTTCCGCCGGCCGACCTGAGCGCGACGAGGCCGAGTCACAGGTGTGGCTCAACCGTTTTCTGCCACCGCGGGACGTAGAGACGTACAATTTCGCGCTATGCGATAGGGTGTCTGGGGAATTGGTCGGCGTGGGGGGTGTCCATACCCAACGCAATGAAAGGTTCGGATGGCCCGAGGTCGGGTACATGCTCAAGGTACGTATAGGAAATCTCGCAGTTTCTATCATTCTCGAGTATCTCTAGATAGCGACGGATCTCCCACCTGTCCCCTATATCTCTAGCTTTATATAACCGCTAGGATATACTCAACTACAAAAGGGAGCATTGTTCTGGCTTTCATCACTAAATTGTTTGCTGACACGCACGCAGAAAGAGTGGTGGGGGAAGGGACTCGCAACCGAGTTCCTGGGGGCGTTTTTGAGAGCATGGTGGGCTCTAGAGAGGAAGGAAGTCGAGCTTGAGGTGCACTGGGAGAGCATCAAGGAAATGCTGGGACCAGAGGTGGGGGAAGCGCACGATGTGGAAGATACACCAAGGGTGCCGGAAATGCTGTTCGCTATCGTGGAGTCGAATACGCCAGGCAGTGCACGGGTACTAGAGAAGACGGGCTTCGAGCAATACGCGCAATGGGAGGAGCCGGATATTCGATATGGAAGGGAGGCGGAAACGGCAACATTGAAAGCATTCAGATTGATGGCACCGAGCAAATGATGTTTGGGGACGTAATCGTGACTATGGTGCCCAGGCTATCAGAATTGGGCTAGTCATCGCTCTATGACTACGTGTAAGGTCATGGGGTTGTTGGTCAACTGAATTTGAACGGACAAATATATTTCTATCATGAAGAGTTGACGAGGGGCGAGAGACTAGAAGACGGGTAGACGTGGGATTATCCCGATTCCAATCTAGAAACAGCCACCGAGCAAGCCACGATCAGACATGATGGCTTCGATGGATCACAGGTCGGAGCTAAAACTGACCGTTTGTGCGACGAGGTGGGCGATATATATTCAAACGGCATTCGGTGCGTAGACAACGGCGAAGCTATTGAGCCGTCGCACAGCTGATTTCGGGACCGAAGCCACCTTCGACGCCCGAGCCAGTCCCATTGTCTGAGATGAACTATCTATATTATGAGGTAGATATTTAATAAGTAGAGTAGAAACCTACCTGCGAGCAATATGAATCTTATGAAAACCATAGGGATCGAGTGACGATTCTAATCATTGCCCCGAATCATCGCTTAGTGTATCACTTTCAATCTGCCTGGTTGAAGCATGACGCTCGAGACGACACCTTTAACAATCGCCGCTGGCGCCGGTATCGTGTCCACCGCCTTGGCAGCCGGTAAGTTTACGCGCATAACCTCCAAAGAGCGGCGCGAACTCAACCTGATGTCGAACTGGCAGGTATTGGCATCTCTCTCACCTTCTTCGGGACACACACCATTCTTCATGGCGGCGCGCCGACTGATGTGATGCTTCGGCAATGGCGGTTTCAATTCGGGCGAGGTAGGGCGCTGATGCCAGGACTGGGGGCACTCAATGGGGCCAATCTCGCCTTGGTGGCCTATCATCGGTGGTCGCGCGGGCTTGAGGTGAGTTTCGTTGTTGCTTTCTCATACTTTTTTTTTCAACAAGTCTTTGGGGGCTGTCTCCTATGCTCATGGAAGCCACTTCCCTTGGCCCATGTCTTGCACTGCCCAAACACTTACCGACTTATGGATACTACAGTGGCGAGGGTTCGCGGCGTGCAGCGTATCGACCTTTTTCATCATCCCGTTCACGGTAGCCTTCATCCTCGGCATCAATGATAAGCTCTGCGCCGCGGTCGAAGGCAGGACGAAGATGAGTGAAGATACGGCTCGTGGGCTTATCAAAAGCTGGGGTGATTACAATATCTACAGAGCTGTTGTGCCGGCGGTGGGTGCTGCTCTGGCCATGTGGAATTTCAGCATCTCGTAATCAACAACAGCATATATTGTTGGGTACCTGAGTGATGATCACGAAGCAAAAGCAAGGCGCAGTCATAGTCTTATGTATCGAGTTACCTATTATTAGGATCGGAGTCCAAAACAGTATCTCAGGTACAGCTGAGTTGAAGATTACTTGGCCCATTGGCTGCCTCTCAGAAGGACAAGGGCAAGATTCATGTCAGAGTGTTGCGGGTGAGACGAAGCGGCCAGGAACAAATCCATCTCATTTCGCAAGTCGAAAAAGGCGCCTATCGCTTTTCACCTTTGCGACATAGAAGTCATAACAAGACGAAGCCTCGCGGCTGCTTCGAGCTGTTGGACATGGGTATGGAAGAAAAGCAAGTCGGGCTGAAGGAGACGATTGACGAGGGACGAAATGAAAGCCGCTAAATATGTGCAGTTTGCTTTTGATATTGCGATTCCCAGAGGTCAGCCCTCTGGTTTCCGCCAGGAGTTGTCCCAGCCAATGTTCTCAGTGATCGTGCCCAGGGCCTGTCCAAGGCCGCCTCCTCCCTGGTAGTGTACGTTGGGTACGCTGGCAGGACGCTGGACTAGCTGAACGAGGGGCACTGTGGGTGTCAGCAACTAATGAGGTAGGAGGTATGTAAGCGGCTTGCTGTGCGATTGCACCTTCCTGCCTACACAGTTGCATTACTGGTTACCTCAGCCCGTTTCCACCCGACGCGAGCAGTCACCGTCGTTTGGGGCAAGGTTGTCTCCGTACTTTCCCCTCAGCTCACCTCGTCACCTGCAGAGCTGGCCAAGTTTCTTCCCAGTTCTCAGGCCAACCTCCTCGAAACCGCTGGCAGGCTGGGCATCGCCTGGCAGACCAGAAAAGAAGCATCGCCAACGTAAGCTGCCTGGAGATTAGTAGGTACATCTCCCTGCAACCATTTGTTTCTCTCTCGCGGCTGGAGATCTGCATCTGTGCTACCCAGTTCAGGAACCTAAATGTATGTACGTAGAGGCAGTACCAATCTAAGTACTTTGCTACTGTCCAGGTCGTATATTCAAGAACCAGCACCAGCTTAACACACTCATCAGACGCCATTAATAACTCGCTTCCAATTCCTGCTGCTGGATCTGTGGTGGCAGCCTGTCCAACCTGTCGCGCCGCTCCTCACCAAATTGTCTCTCTCTCCCTCTCTTTGCCTCGACCAATACAGGCACAGGCGAATAAAGTGCTGGCAGGTGTCCAATCTCTCATTTGCGCTGATACTGCCTCATTTTCGTAACACAGCAGAGGCTGTGCCCGTCAATCCATTGCCATCCCTCTTGACAGTGCCATATCATCGCCATCACATCGCCTTCATGTGTATCCATCAATAATACACTTTGGTCCGACTTGCGCGTGACCACTCTAGCAGCATACCTGCCACCTGATCGACTACCTACATTCGATGATGCCATTTGCCCTGCCCGTGCAATATAGTCCCTCGACCTGCATCATTCCAGTAGGGTAAGCTGAGGCTACAACAAGAGCTCCCATTCCACAGCATCTTGCGCAATGGCGACTACTTCAGCAAACCCCAGCGACAAAGAACCGACCGGTGTACCGCCCTCACCCGACGCTTCTCGCCAGCCTACGCCGCCATCTCGACCGCAGTCGCAAGAGCTGCCAGTCGATGGCAAAGCGTTCTATGGTTACCTATACAACAAGGACAAGACTCCCACCGCGCTCCTCGATGCTCTGTTGCGCGCCGTTGGGCAGTACATTGTAAGGCCGACACGCTCCACCAACCAACGTCATACCTTGACCCGCCTGCGTACCCGACGCCTACATCATGTACACCTCAGAATCTGACTGACTAACTGACTCGGCTTCCCTGCAGATTGTAAATGTTGGCGACACCTCCGACGGAACGCTGGACACCAAGAAGCTGTCCGCTTTTTATCATGCCGTCGGCGGCGATTACGACTCTCTTTTTGTAAACGCGCCTGGCAAGTCCATATCTTACATATGGACCGCTTTAGGTGTCCGGCACATTCTAGCACAACCTGCCAACGACGATTTCACCGAGCCCTCTGTTCCCGCACTCACACTCGCCGGCTTCGTTCGATGGCAATCACTTCAGATTCTTCTTGGTCCCGAGGAACACGTTCCGTACATGCAGTATGCTGTGCGCAACTGGGCTTTGAGGCATCCAGACACCGGCAAACTTTTTCCCTTGGACCTACCCGCGACTGCCTTTCCAGCACAGTGCGATGAGCAGATAGACAAATGGCACAGGGAATGCGCCTATCGACTGCGTAACCAGGCTACTCCGAGAGATGAGCAGCCCCCAAGACGACCGTCGTCCGATTCCCGAATGCATGCAGGCTATGCCCATGTACATAGTCCGGCCGCCGACGCCATACCACGAAGCAGACCTGCCAGTGACTATTTCACTCGGGAACGGTCGGTACCATATACGCACGTGCCGGGCGCGCGCCATCCGAGCTACCACCCTTCGCCCAATATCCACTCTGACCAACGCAGAGTCAGCAGCAGCAGTGGTAGCTCATTAGACGATCTTCCTCGAAGACGGAGCTTCAATGATCTGAAATCACCTCCTGCGCGAGAAGACCCACGGTCACCCGAAAGCTCCAACCCTCGTCGTCCGCCGCCGGTTCGCCGCCACAGCCATCCAAGGCCCTATCCTCTCGATGCGACGGATTCCGAAGCTGACTCCGATGTGCCACCTCGATCTGGTGCCAGATTGAGACCGCATGGTCCAGCTCCTCCACCGCCGCCCACATTCCGGCGTGTCCCAGCAGTGCCTCCGCCTTCTGCGTCTACCGTATCTGCGCGTGCTCGTCGCAATGAGGGTCGAGCTGATGATCCACGCAGGATGAGTCTGCCCGCAGAACTCAAGCTTAAAATTGCATCACTACTTCCAGGATCATCCGACCGACACCGAAGTAGCTCACGCGAAAAGCCCGCTGTATTACCTGTGCGGCCTAGTGTACGCATCCGCAAGGAAACCCAGCATTCACGGCTTAGTAGAAGTGTGTCTGGAGAATCGTATGCGAGCGATGAATCCGACCCCGAGATGCCTCCACGACATATTTCGAGGACGAGCCGCGAGCATGCACGAGCTCACAGTCGAATGCTCGAGAAGGAGCGCGAGCGTGAACGGGAGATAGAGGAAGAACGAGAGAGACGGAGTCGTAAGGAACGAGGCTATCTGCGCCCAAATCCTGCACGACGAACGGGCAGTCACGCAGATGCCGATCGACGAAACAGGGATATGGGATGGGACCCCAGAGATCGGGAACGTAGCAGTAGGGAATTCGATAGGGACACCCGACGAGTCTTCACACCCGAGGAAAGAGACCGCCGAGACAGGGAGAGAAGAAGGTATCGCGACCGTGGCCCAGATCCGTCGGTCGTTGGTGTTGGCGGGAGAAGATACCCACGGCAAAGTGGACTTTGAATGTAGGCAGTTCATAACGGCGCAAAAGGCTTCATTCCTTGGGATACTCGGGCATGATCTATGAAGTAGGAGGTTTGCTTTTCTTTCAATTCTCGATGCATAACATGGGAGCCGGCCAGGTGATATATACCGATATATTTGTTGAAACTGAGTTGGCTTAGATTTACGAATACTTATATGTGTCTGTACACAGACAGATGATATGATACCAAAGGGTAACGCCTCTCTAAAATCGAGCATATCGACCAAAATCAAGTTGATTTCTACATGCGCTCCAAAGTGCACATTGAGTTGTTTGGGGCAGATGAGACAAAGCAAGAGCAGACCATTGCCGAAGGACGAGGTTCTACCAAATAGAATGCACACAATTTGGCACAGGGCAGTACTTTCAGTCAGGGGCTGCACACAACTTCGTAATCGCAAGTCAGGCACAAAATCACCAAGCCTTCCAATATGGAAGTCACAGAACATAATAGATTATTTCTGGTTTCCTTCCTTTCTTCCTAGAACTATACTATATGTACATCAAGACAAACTTAGAGGAGAAATTAGGGCAGAGTCTCATCGTCGTCCGGCAGGTATCAAGTGGTCGCAGCCAATGACCCTGCACCATCAGGTCATCGCCTCCTGGGGTTGTGTTGAGACACGGCTGGCAACGTGAAGTTGGATTTGGGGTCGACTCCTTCCCTTGGTTATGAGAAGGACTCTCTTACCAGCAATATACCTTTCTATGGCTACTGATGTGCGGCAGGCATTTGCATAAGCAAGATGCTCCAATATGAGGCTCTCCACATTAAGCTCTGCTATTCCCCTTCCTACGAACCGGAGTCTGATACACTTCGGCACGTTCGGCCAGCGACGCGGGAATCGGTGTTGGTGGACGAAAACCGAAGCCATTTGGGTTCGCAGCCGCGGCCGTCGCCTTGAAGCGGTGCATACCGGGCTTCACGGGGACAGGGTTTCGTCTCGGAGTCTGGGGCAGATGGATCTTGTTGCCGTCATCCACTTCTTCCCGGGCGAAGCCCCGATACCCCTGACGCGCGTGGGCTTCCTCCTGACGGGCATTCGGCGCCGGCTCACCCATGGCCCGAGGCCGCGGAGGGAGCTTGACCTCATAGGTGCCGGGCGTGGCCGGCGTCTCCTGACCGGCCTCCCACTCGCGCAGGCGCGCCGTCCTCTCGTCGCGCTTGCCCCGGCGGTGGCGCTCCTTGACGGGGGAGACGAGGCCCCGGAGCAGGGCCTCCTTCTCGAGGGCGTCGCGCTCGAGGTCGCGCTCGGCGAGCCAGGCGGCGAAGGCCGGGTCGCCCTCGACGGCGCGGGCGGCGGCGAGGTTCCACTGCTCGCGCAGGGCGTCGCGCTTGAGGTCGCGGATGCGGCGCTCGCCGGCGACCTTCTGGTGGTAGAAGCAGTACTCGATGCGGGGGCGGAAGAGGACGGGCTTGATATTCGGGCAGCGGCTCGAGCGGCGGCCGGGCGCGCACTCGCGGAGCTGGTAGGCGAGCTCGCAGGGGCAGTGGGTGAAGCGGAGGTAGATTTGGTGGCACATTCTGCATGGAATGTCTGGTGCTTGGAGGGGGATCTGGGTGATCGGTCTCGATTTCGTGTTGTGTGGAGGGATTGTAATAGGTAAGAGATTTGAGGTCACTTCGACGAGGTGATTCTTTGTGTGTAGTCGACGGCCAAAGAGTGGAATGGTGGAATCTGCTGTCTTCTTGGCCTTGCCGGGTTGCTCCAGTCTCCCATGAACTTTTCGTGAGGTTTTTGCAGCAATATCTGCCGTGAAGGTTTCCAAGATCAAGGCAGTTATACGATGCTACCATAGACAATCAGAGTATGAGTGTCGGCAGATTCTTGCCATCAGATTTGAGACCTAGCAGAACATGTCAGCGATGTTGAAGCCTTATGGATACGCGACGGTGTCACATACTTGCGGTACTCGCAGGCGGTCCTGACACATATAATGCGAGTCGTCAAATAAGTGTCTTGCTTTTTTGATACAGGACCTTAAGCGATGTCAGCGTCCATACTAGCGAGCTGTGAGGACGACACTAAAGAGGGTAGATGCAATGGGCAGGGTCAGAAGTAGGTGAAAGAGGAGAAGATAGGACAAGGAAATAGCTTTCACCTTCAATGTGACTTGTCAGTTGATTCTTAATCAACAAGAAGACATGCAGCATGGATTTGAGGTAGGATCGCTTAAGGACTGTGTGCAAAGTCTTGGGGAGCGCACTTTGTGGTTGCAAAAGCTTCTGATGGCTTTAGGGAAATTCCTGTAGTATCTTGGTCGTGGCTTAGCTTGGGAGGAGGAAGGGGAGGAACAAGTTAGATAGAAATCGCGAAGAAAGTGTGCCCTGGAAGGATGAAGGAGGTGGGTGTTAAGCTTCTGTAGGAGATGCAAAGCTGTTAGGCACAGCCCAATACGTAAACGTAATCAAGCGGGAGATGGGAAAATTAAGAGGGCAGGGAGAGCATCAGCGACACTGAGAGGTAGGAGAGTCGGTTATAGTGCAGCGGTAGGCTTTGTGAATGCTGCAGGCATGGTTGATCGATCTGGTAGCATAGGTAGGGGGTGAAGCTGTCAAGGAAAGCTCACCACTGCTTGCGCAGCATAAATGTCGGTTAAGCCAGCCCTTCTCGGGGTATTCAAACGCTGAGTTGAGATGCCTATATCCAAACACTTGCTGGCTCGATCAAGGCCAGGTACTCTACGTTTCAGCACCTGTGTCTCCCCCTTCACTCTTGCCGATACTTGGATCGACCTCAGATGCCCTAAAGGTTCAGATAAGCTGTTCTATCGCTTTGAACATCTAGTATATGGACGCTTCCGACTAGGTAGGTAGGGTCCATCAAGTTCGACGCAAAGAGCACCATGCGTTGTCCAAATGACGGGCAGTATACAGTCTTCATTCTCACTATCAATGACCACGTGATTTCCAAGGCATACGTAATTGAATATTCACAGATTTACTGTCTCTCCTAATTTAATGTACCACTTCGACAGCATACCAAAGTCATTCCAAGCAAGTACTTCCCTCCAGAAATCACACGTTACGCATTTCAGAGTGGGCTTTGACCAAGCTTCGACTCTGTCATGTTGGCTTATTATTTTGGCTACCACATCTCATGCAGCTTCATGGCTACATCTGGCTCGAGAGGCCGCTAGAGCCCCTGTCCTGGGAGCGTTCAAGAAAGATCTTGTGGACGATAGGAAAGATACCACAATGCTTGGGAATATCCAAGTAACACGAATTTCGGAAAGCCCTTAGCACCTCGAATGGACCCAATACCTGGTCCTCAAGATGTCGCGGCATCTGCTTCGTTCTCATCGCCCCATTAAGGCACCTTCCCCGTATATATACTAGATCGCCCTCCTTAATATCTCTCGCGCTGGCTTGATCTAGCTCACCGGTATCAGGCGAGATATCGTCATACTCCTTGCCCTTAACAGGCAACAGTATCGCATCCCACACATCGTGTGACGCCTCTTCCGCCTCAATTAGATTGAATTTCCCAGCAGGCTCGTGCAAAACGATGCCGTCGTCGGCTTCGTAGGACCTCGGCATCGACTTCTCAAGGGGTCTGCCGTTTATTTCTCTAAGGAAACCTAACTTGGTGAGCAGTATACACTTCCCAATCTCCCTCTCGTCGATGACACCTTGCGCGACCAGCTCCTCAAGGCGTGGAATAATATCGGCCAGACTCGTACCTTTGGGACAACCGCAGAAGTCAAAATGCTGGATGTAAACGCATCCATCCGCAGGATTACCTGACAGACCGACATCCTGAAATGTCCAGCCGCAGCAATCGGTAAATGAAAACATGCTCACTGTCGATGTCTTCATTTCTGTCGTCTTGACGTCGCTAAGAAATGTGGTCATTTCTGTTGTGGTTCTTGTATCGCTGTTTGTTCTGGACGGTAAGTAGTAGTAGTCTTGCTGGCTCTGAGTTGGCGCTGAAGCCCAGGAGATAAATACTCTGTTGAAAAATGTAAATTGGCCACGGGCATATCGGAAGCATTCCCAGACTGCTTGAAAGACGACTCTTTAGGAACAAACAAGTGAAATGATGTTGTGTGTTACATAGTTAGGTTCTACCTTGGTCTAAATACAGTGTAGAACAAAGCATTGTGCCGGACACAATGAAGTACTGCATTAGTTTTAATCAACGACAACACTGACAGAGGGCATATGTTCAATGGGCCTTGTCGACTGGAAGAAACTCCTTGCAAAAGACAGATGGCGATCCTGGCCACTCAAGTCTAGCTGCGGGAACTACACTGAAGTTGAAGTATCTACCTTCCGGAAGATGGGATCATGTGTTGTAGCGAATAAGAGGAGTCAGCAAGAACATATGCCTTGGCCTCGCTGACTGTGACCATGAATGAATAGATGAATATGTGTATTAAGATAGCGATAGACATGAAACCATGCTTAATGGAATTGAACTGTCCCACACTTACCGACTGCGTCCAGCTCTATCTTTGGCAAGGAGAAGGCGGAGGCGTTTCGATAGCTCAGGACCTTATGCTTAACAAACAGGTGGCCCCACACCCGGTATGGTCTTGGCCACGATCGCCTCGTCATCTTGAACACAGAACACAGGCATAGTCCTGTCGATCAGTAACGCATGACTGTCGCTGGCAATGGCATGGGTCCTGGACGGTACCACAGCACTCCAGTCTCGTCAGAGGAGGTGAGCTTTTCGGTTGTCTCTTCGCTGGACCTTCCGTGTAGCCTCTGAAAAGATATGGTGTGAGTGAATCGATCAGCAGCGATGGATAGTCAGGGCTGGACTTACAGCACTCTGCGTTTTGTCAGGGTCGGCTTCTATCCACTGGCACTGGGTAAATGCGACCCAGAGCGCACGCAGGTATGAACCCTTGTCGACATGATAATGGTCGCCCAAGATAGGCTTGATGGCATCGGTGGCCTCTTGAGCGTGGTAGTGGGGGACCCGCCTTCATGCCCGATCAGTACGCATTCATTTGGTAGAGTGTCAATCAAATAGAGGAGAAAAACTCACGGAAAGAGGTGATGGATCACGTGGAGATCTATGATATGGTGGAACATATACTTCAAGACTGGCCCCGGGTTCCGGTCCACGGTTGCCAGCGCACCACGTAGATAGCTGTGGGGCATTTCAGGTCAGCAGGAGCATTCATGGGCTGCATGAATGTGATACAAGCTCTTTCGATGGTGACTGGTGTAATACTCGAAGAAGATAAATGTTTACGTACGACCAGCTCTTTGGAGAGTACTTCGGCAAAGTGGGAGATGTATGATGTAGGTACGTTATCATAACTGGGTGGAAACCATTAGCATTCTGGTGGCTATTTGTCTCTTGATAAGCGACAGGTACTTGCAACATACCAATCCAGTGATTCACCCACATCCAGGGTAAGACATAGGTCCACATCATGGTCGATGACCCGAACTTCAGACCGCCGAGGTACAGAGCTGCACACATAACCATGATGCCAATGTCCGATACGGCGATCTCCCAGAACTCATTACCACGGAACAAAGAGCTAGAGGGCAAGAAATGAGAATTGTCCCACCAGCCCTTGGACTGTTTGGGAGAGCTGTTGGGCCCGGCCGTTATATGGGTCAGAAGATACCACGGCCAGCCAATAACTTGCTGAAGGATGATACGAAGGAGAACCACCACAGGGGCATCCTCTACCAACTCATCCAAGTCAACCTTTCCGCGAAATAGCTCGCCATACTCATCACGAGTGGGTGGCACATAATTCAGGTCGGTGGAAATGTTGTTGGCAAATTGGTGATGACGTCCATGACTGGATCGCCAGGCATAATAGGGAGTGAGAAGCGCCGCATGGATGATCAGGCCGACGGAGTTGGCCAGGAAGCTGTTCGATGAAAAGGCACCATGTCCACACTCGTGGGCAAGAACCCACAGGCCAGTCAGAGGGAGACTTGCAAGGAACGGGTAGACAACAAGGCGAATCAAAAGGGCAGGCCAATAAGTGAGCCAGTCAACCAGCCAGAAGGCAGAGTATAGAATAGCTAGAAAGATAACCGAGTCATGCAGTACGAAGCCTAGGGAACGGGTGGTGGAAGGTTGGAAGCAGTGTGCGGGTATATTGCGCCGGAGCATCTGAATGTCAATTCGAGCAGACTTCCCGTCGAGGGTGCCATCAATTTCCTACGAAGTATTAGAGCAACGTATCATGATAAGATAAGTCAAGGCCTCGTCTTGTCACTTACACCACCCTTCACGGGTTCGGCGTGAACCGTCTCTGTGACGTACAAAGTGCTCATCTCGGATGTGATGGCACAATCAGGAGTTGCTTCAAATACTGCTCCACCTTCGTTTCGTTCACTTCCAAGCAGTCTTGTGTATACAACAGTCTAGACACTGTTCGATATGAAGAATAGGGAACAAAGAACTTGATGGGAGAAGCCAAATGTAAAAGGCCGTACTTAGTGCGGGCTCTCACTTTTATATCCGCTCTGGAATTGCAACCTTTTACCTCTCGGTCTGTCATCAGCTGCATGGCATCAAGACACATTAAGCTACTATGCGCCTGCTCAGTGGGGAGCGTCCACGGGCTGGAATGCCGCTTGCCTGGACTTTCAGGCAGAGGACCCCCGGTGGCGACTCGGCGACGATGCCCGAAGCCTGGCTACTCCGCTCTCTCTTGCGTGGTCACACACCGATGACCAATGATGGCTCCTATCCCGTGAAAATGGAATGCTGATACGAGACTCACGCATGTATTCTACCTTATTCCATAACATGATCAGCAAGTCGATCATCGAATACGAGTGGTCAATCAGGATGGGCTTATGATGAAGACACCGATATCCTCCGATGACATGGGAATGCGCCTTTGCCTGGCTATGCAAGATTTTGCTCATAGCGTATCTCCGATAAACTGAGTGAGCGCGTACAGGCCGTAAGAACGAAGCATGACCCATATATGCGACCTCGTTCCTGGAAGGAGAACCACAAGAGATACGCTTCTCAGTTCCTTAGTTCCTCATCAAGCATGAGGTCCTGCTCACAGTCATATCGTCAAATATTCGCTCATCACGGTCGGCTTTCCTCCACCTGACGTACCTGAATACTACTATTGCAAGGTGCAAGGATTTATGCTCGAACCATATCTCCTCCCCCTCTTGTCCTGGCGTCGGCTGGGGCATGATCCAGTAACCTGTCCCGAAAAGCTCTCGTGCGTATCGACTAAATCTCTGGCCGGAATGATGTCTCTGCAACATCGAGTAGACGTGGAACTCAGCCTGGAAGGGGACATAAGCCGCGCCATGTCTTTGGGACGCCATGCTCATAGTCTAAGTCAGCTTGTCGGGATTGGCTGTCCGTGAAAAGTATCCCGCAGCAAGCTGCACGATAAGGTAACTACTTTCTGCGTGAGTCCAGGCATTGGGAAGCAGCGGGAAGCCTAAAAAGTCGTCGGTGACGCTGAGTACAATGCTGATGACATCTTAACATCATGTCATCACCGTTGGTAAAGCCGTACAGGGCCGCAAGATTGCCGATGTTGTACAACCGTCTCCCCATACCGCCTGGTCCCGAACGGCCTGTTATCCTGGGATGATGAGGAATTCCAGCCCATAGCCTTCCTCGAACTGTGACAAATGCTCACCGGACACCAACTGTATAGGCTACAATGCAAGGTCTCCACGTCTTTGTTTTCACCCGAAGGACTGAGACGCAAACATGCGGGTGACAGGGCGGGAGCTATCGCTGTAGAACGCCCCGCTTTGAACATGAACGGGAACACTCTCTCAGTCTTAGATGCGGGTTTCGGCTCGCTCTGCTTCGCAGAAGGGTCCTGTGGCTACTCGTGCAGCCGCTGCCTGACTGACCTCAATGCGCATGAAGGGATTTGACCAGAATGAGCCGGGCTCGTGTCCCCTCCCCTGGGAAGTTTGTGCAGGTATTCCGGCAGGAATAACCGGTCTATTCGACAATACCACTGTATTGTGGCAGCTCGTCTGTTTGAATCTGATGGGATCAGCGACAGCACATTTCTTCTGGGGCGCGTCTGGCGCAGAGAGTCTGCATGTGTCGTGGCTCTAGACATGCACACCTAGGAAGTCGCTAGCGCAGCTTGCAGTGAAGTTGGTGGCGATGCCTTGCCCAGATACATAGCAGATCTCCTGATCTCCTCGGTGTTGTCTGCCCATGCAGCGTGGTCGGACAGCTTGGCTTTGATCGCTGGACGTGCTTGCGCGACTTCGGCCATAATTTTCCGGAACGAAAGCCATGGATCGTAACAAGCCATGCCGTATCGGTCCCAGATTTCGGTGAAGATTCCGTGGTTGATGTATGGCCAGTAGGAATTGAGTATAATACTCCATGAACGTCTTGCGCCGGCGCCTCGGGACACGCCCACAGCAGTGGTACTGGTACTGTAGGCGGGAGTTTGCAGACGGGCAGATCTATGCCCGGAGGCCCAAATGCGCGGTGCGCGTAGTCGGTGCATTAAACCTGCGTCGTCTGAACTAGCACGAGCGACCTCTAGACCAAAAGAGGGCGCGCAACCTCTCCTAGTAAGTTCCCGCCGTGCTGCCGCTTTCGGCTGTTGATCGTCGGAGTAGCGAGCAAGGCACCTAGGGAAGCTCAAGGCTCACGAGTAGACCCGAGGGAACTGTAGTTCAATGTACAAGCCTCGACAACTACCGAGCATTATGCGAATTTCCCCAAAGTCTAGGTTGACCCAGTAAGGCGACGACGAAATTGAATTGCACCAACGACTTCCATTGTTGCTGCCAGGTCCACCACCGCTACTACCGCCAGATAGCTGCTGTACCCTGCTAGGCGAGGCCCGATACATACCTGCAACATCGCCAATGCAGGTCAATGACTGTACCACCACGTGGCTAGCCGTGAATTGTTGGTATTGTTCTTCAACAACGGGCTGCATGGTACACGGATGGATACTCGAGGTGTCATGTGACAGGTGGGATGCGACGATCTTTTCCTTCTCGCACGCTGAGCCTGACGTTTTCGTCCTGCCAGTCTGTAGTATGTAGTACGTAGGGGGACTGCTTGTTCTTAGGACCCGCGCGGGCACCTTGGAGCTCACGGTATCGTTGGTATTGTTGATCTCAGTTTCTCCCCTATCCGAAATCTTGTTAGAGAATCTGACAAGTGGGGGTTTACCTTGCCTTCAACAAGCTACTACATATATCGACCAACCACCCTGAGTAGCTAAGTACATAAGTATGTACACTGGCGGGATTTGCGTGTGCAACAAGAACCACCGTGTGATCCGTTTGCCGTGCCAGGTGCGGAATGGATCTCAGTCAGGATCTCAATAGGGGCTTCCACGGTCCCATTATCAACGTAGTACGCCAATGGATTGAGAAGACCCGGGGCTGGACTAGTGTAAATCTGGTGTAATGAAATGCATGCCCTGGCAAGCCTGGGATAAGGTTGCGCACCAACTTGTAGGGAGCATGGTTGCATTGTCAAGATTCTCTTTTTCAGCTTTCAAGTGTCTGCCGTAGAAGCGCTCGGGCGCTTGGCACGAAAATTATGGCGCAATCGGCCCCAGAGCTCGTCCTGTCACTCCGATATGAACCACTGGGGTACCATAAAGCACAGAGCGATCTGAGCGCCATGAGAGCTATGACAAGCGAAGGAGGACCTAGACCAGGCTAGCTTTTTCCGATAGATCACAAGATCGCAAGTTTAGCCGTGTCGCGTCCATTGAGGCTCTGGTGGCTGCCGCAAGGAGTCTCGGACTCGTGGATAGAGGGGCTGATGTCTGTCTCCAAAGGCGACCAGTGGTGTCTGCTTTCATTGACGCGCTCCTAGTTGGGCTGAACAGCGAGGTAAGGCTTCGAATGAGGCATTGAGGACGGACTGCAGGTCACCTTTGAGGACTGCATAACTCTAGAGCATCGCATTCCAGCTGCCTGAAACATGCCACTGAAGGCGATATAGTAGGTCCTTCAAAATGAACTACCCTTTCTTATGCACACAGCACAGAGTATCTGTCTGCGACAATCGGCTGCTTTGCCGAGCATGACTCGATACTGTTAGACCTCAGCCCGTGCACGCGAAGACAAAGGTACACCGAATGCAATGATAACAGGCTCTTCAGCACGCGACCCGGCAGCTTCTTGCCCGAGTGCTGTTCTCACTATCACGATCCGCGATGCTCCAGAAAGCAGAAGCAGTGCTACTAGAATAACAAAGGCAGTTATACCCAAACTCTGTGAACCGTGGTCCATACCAGCCGGAGATGAGATCGAGGAAGAATAGTTTCCATGAGCCAATCAGCATCATAGGTGTATCTCCGCGATGTTGATTCAGGGGAGTGAAGCGTTGGCTTTCCTGGTTTTCTGGCCGAGGTAGCTGGGCATCTGGATTTTGCGAATGCGCAACAGCAGGGCCAGAACATCGGGGGCGGCGAAAGTTGCGCTCGGATCGCGGCGGATGCATACCTATCAAGAACGAGACTATGCCGTTCGCTCTATCGACGGGCTAGCCGGGCTAGCTGCCGAGGTCTTTTGTTCTGCTAGTTAAGCGAGACATGCTCGCGTGGTAGCCTGGTGGCTGAGAGTCCGTCTCGAACCGATTTTTCCAATCATCCCAACCCGTCGAAAGCCTCCCTAAAACGGAACGCGAGTAAGGAACCGCAGATGAAATCTTCCAGACCGTGCGGCATGACGCAGACTGAATATCGTGAGTATTTTGAGGCGTCTTCGAACGGATCCAGTGCTAGATGAGAAAAAGGGGCGTGAGTGTGGCTTTGGCCGCTAGACAACCAAGGTCATCGTTGCCAACGCTCCATGCAAGCCGTATGATGGCCAACCGACAGCAGCTAAGGATCCAATCTCACGGACCCTCCTCCCCGGATCCACGATGCTATGATTTCTTGCTTGCTAGCACCAACGCTCAGGCTTGGTTAGTATCAAGAAAAACACGATTCAATAGTGGCCGACCCGGCGCCTGCGATTGCCATCTAGATCCTTCGTAGGATGCGGACAGTACCTTGTAGAAGAATGCCATTGTTATGCCTGTAGTAGTTAGCCAGGGCTGGATCTGGACATCTTGGCCTGTTAGACTCTTGCTTGAGAAACCGAGATATTATGCTCGGTCGGTCCCCTGTTGTAATCGTGTACTCGTTGTTCCTATTTCCCTTGCTTTCCCTCTGCTATTCGTATTCACCCCTCTCCCTGTAGTTGGGAAGTCCTTTTTATCCAGACCTTGAATCGCTGTTCTCTCAAGTGAAACGGACCTCATGGGAGCCGACAGATTCCAGGCAGCGGCTTTGAGCCACTGCCACGAAGCAACAGCTCTCGGTAACAAGATCGCAATCCACCTGCTCGAGTACATCACAACAGTGACGACCCGTCAAGAAGGTCTGGACGAACTCGCCCACGAGTTCATGGAAGCATGTCGAATAATGTGGTCTATTGAAGCTGGTCTCGTCGAGTGTACCCGGACCCAGCAGACACTGCCGATCGAAATGACACAAGAGCTCGATCGCAAGTTCAGCACAACACACACGGATTTCCAAGCTTTAGACCAATGGTTATTCCGATGTCTTGGCGATGAGCGGAAAGGGTCTGGGAAGCTAGCAAGAGGATGGAGAAAGATGTTTGCTGGCAACGAAGTTGCTAAAATGCGCGAAGCTTTAGGAAAGACAAGGACCGCATTGCGCATGAGTGCCCTCGTCTTCCAATGGTCTCTTGGAGACGCCAAAATCGATGAGTCTGTCGGAATTGGCTATACGGCCCTGGCTGCGGCTTTAGAGAGAATGGACAGGACCGCAGCAGGCAAGAGCACTTCCACGGTAAGTCTGGCCACGACGAAACAGAGAACTCATCAGACACATGTGGTGGAGATTCCTGAACAAGAGGCCCTTGACTCTGATACTCTCCAGCCGCCACCAAGTGTCGGAGTACGGTCATCGTCTACGACCGCTTCGCTTTCGGCCTTCCCGTTTCCACCCAGAGAAGACAGCATGCCCCAGCTCCCCGACTTGAGGACGGAATCCAGTTGGGCAGAGTTAGGTCACATGGACTTTTCGACAACACGTGGAAGCGCAGTTCCCTCCCACCACACAGTCTCAACCCGCAGCATTCAGAGCCCGAACACGGTTTCTGCGAGTATCCCCGAAGACCTAAGGTCCAGTGGAATTACGGATTTGGAGAGCCTGAACTTGGACGATGAGCCTCGCGAAGCCCGACCTACGAAGGTCGTCCGTCTGAATGTGAACCCTTCTAAAATGCCCCGATGGGCTCCACGGAACACGATAGGCGCCGACACACCCTCTCTGAAGTTGAACCTTGTGGCTGCTATTCAGGAACGCAATAGCAAAGCCGTTGAGCAGTTACTCGATCGCGGCGTGCCACCAAATATTGGTCCGGACGACCACGCGTTGAACACAGCAATTCGACACCATGATCTCGAGATTGTTCGATTGTTGCTGCTTTTCGGCGCGGATCCTAACTCGACGGACGTGCATGGCGCAACACCGCTCGTGGCGAGCGTGGAGGAATCATTCCTAGACGCAGCCTCTATCCTTTTAAAGTATGGTGCCGATAGCAACCTCTCACCGGCACCTGATCACGATTCTGCCTTTGCGTTGTCCGTGGCCAAAGAAGACTCGCAATTCGTTCGTCTTTTCATGATGTACGGAGGTGACGTGAATCATATTACAGCGGATGGCGAAACGATCCTGACGAAAATCATCACAAAGAAGTGCAGTAAAGCACTGGTGGACGCCATTCTTGACTATGGCGCTGATGCCAACGGCAAGAGCAAAGACGGTACCAGTCCTCTGTTCAGAGCAATCACGAATGGCCGTGTTGACATCGTTACATCCCTTCTCGACCACGGGGCAAACCCGAACTTGCCAGGACCCAAGCATATGTTATGGCCGTCAACCTATCAGCCTGCGTGCCTGAAGGTTCTTCTTGCGCGCGGTGCCGACCCCAAGAAGACTTCGGGCATCATGGAGCTCGCGACATCGATCAATAATATAGAATCGGTGCGAATCCTCCTCAAAGCTAACGTAAACCCCAATGCGAAGAAAGACGGTGTTTATACTCCTCTCTGCTCTTCCATCCGCGATAACAGACCCGACATATTCCATCTCCTCCTCTCCAGCGGTGCAGACCCCAATGTTCCGGCGTCAGAATACCCGTGCTTCAAGTGCGTGACGCATTCGCGACCACAATTCTTGCCTGCTCTGGTTGCTGCGGGTGGAAATCTCCACTCACCCAAAGGCATCGTCGAGACGGCCGTACAACATAACAACAGTAAGCACCCTGCCTCACTCTACCTCATCCCACAGCCGCAATAGCACTCTCGCGCTCTTCTCAACCTTGACAAGAACTGACACCTTGTAGTGGAAGCGTTGAATTGGCTGCTTGATAATGGTGTCTCACCCAACGACGCAGCCCCCGACACGAAAGCCACGCCCTTGACGACCGCCATCCGCGAAAACAAACTCGACGTTGTACAAATGCTCCTCGCTCGCGGGGCGAACCCTAACGTGCGAGGCCAGGACTGGCCAGTCTGCATGGCTGTGAGGCATCCAGGGATCCTCAAGCAACTCCTGCCCGCCCTTGCCCAGCCGCGGGCATTCAAGGGCGTCATGGAGATGGCTGTGTCCGCCAACCAGCTGGAATCTGTAAAGCTCCTCCTTGGGGCTGGCGTCAGTGTCGAGGATCGCAATGGCGGTGTCTTCTCGCCTCTGACCACGGCCATTCGCGAGCGCCACAAGGATATCGTGCAGTACCTCCTCCACGAGGCGGGTGCCGACCCCAACGCCCCTGGCGAGCACTTGCCCATTGTGAAAGCGTTGCGCAGATATGAGGCGCCCGACACAGAGATAATAGAGATGCTGCTGGCCAAGGGCGCGGACCCGAACAAGATATACCGCGGCCATAACGCTGTGATCCAGGCGATCGAAATGGGAGACGTGCATATATTGAAACTGCTGATTGAGAAGTGGGGTGTTGATCTCGATGCGATTGATGATTCGGGGCGTAAGCCCATTGAGATTGCCGAGATGAGAGGTTGGGACGAGGGCAAGGAAATCTTGATCAAAGGCAAGAAAGCTGTATGAGTACTGACGACAGTTATCGCGACCAGGAAGGAAAGAGTTATGGGAAGATATGGTAGGCCTTAATGGGATGGGACAGATTTAGGACGGGGTCAATAAAGGGGGGTTTGGGGGGAGGAGGGATGGGGGCGGCCTGTCGCTGCATTTCTTTCACTTGTGTACATTTCTCCAATCCGTCTTTTGGTACTTCAAGGCTTGGGTATAGGGGAAAATTCGGACCAGACACTACTTCGACTTTCTTTTGTATGTAGCGTCACTGATACCTTTTTTTTTTTCTTTCTCTATCATAATGGTAACTTCAAACCATCTCATCTGCCAACACGTCGGGTTCCGATCATAGCATCGTTTTCTGCAAATACATTGTGCCTCGGGTTGGAATAAGAGGCCAAAAATAGTATAACGAGGCAAGCCGTAAAATTAGGACGGCCCCTTACTTTCCCACTCACGAGCGGCTGCCCATGATAGCGAAGTAGGATATACAGTTCATCCATAAGGATCAATCGATGGCAACAGGTTGAAACAAGCCGTACCTAGCATGATCTTTTCTTGTAAAATGTAAGATCTCTTACTCCGAGATAAGATCCGGTGGATACATTTCGACACCCATGCTTTAAGTAGTCTTGAAGCCTCTTTTGAGCGAGACATGACAACAAGATTCTGATGAGCTCACTTCTACCGAACGTATGCAAGCATGAAATCACCAAGATACTTTGTACAGCCCGCTGCATGCTCAAGAAAGGATCTGAGTAGGTACATGTAGTTACCCAATCCCTGAAGATCTATATATGTAGAGGGTCGCGCGTGCTGCCTGTTATAATCACATGCCTCCTGGCCGAGTATTTGAGATGCTTTCTAATACAACCTACCACGGAAATTCCTATATACATTAATACATGGGCTCCTCCCTTACGCTCTTACACCTAAAGGCGTGCACTTAATATTTTGTTACCTGCTGATAGGTACTCACCATGGCTAACAGCATTTGACGAAAAAAGATATAGTTCGCTATTAGGTATAGGGTACTTCGCTGACGTCGAATTTTGCAAGGCTTTCATCGACTTGAGGCCATTAGAGGAGAAAGAAAAGTCCAGGCTGATTTACAGACAAAAGCAGACAGACACAGGACTCTACATGCCGACAGTATAGGCAAATGGTGTGTCTGAAGATGACTAAGACGCTATGACCAGATGCAGACAGAGAGAGATGGGATTGTGCTAAATTCGATGAAGGTAGATATGGGAAAGTCACAGAGTACCATCTTTTGCACGCCAGAGTGCCAATCGCTTGTACTAACGTATCGAAGATCTACAGGTGACGCTTGTATGTGGTCCGTGCCCAAAGTCAACAGACTAGCCCCACAGCAACAGCAGGGCTTGCTTCCAAGTAAACAAAGTCGCGTCTTCCTCTCCCCCACCACTTCCTCCCAAACATTACAACCATCATCACGCATACTCTGACTGCTGTCGCATCGCAACTGCTGTCGTATGCATCCGAGTCTCGACATCGAACAATCCAATTGCGCTCAGAATTTTGTGTTCTTTCCATGACTGGGCTTCAATCGCACGTAGCTCCTTCACACCACACTCTATCGCGCTCCGTTGCGTACTGTTGCACCCCGCAACCACTCCCATTCATCTTTCCACCTTCCCCAGGTCTCGTCATCATTGGGTCTCCTAGCGTAGCCCATCATCGCTATGGCGTCGAAGCCAGACAAATATACCTCTCGCATCCTTCGAGAGATGCATCAGAATATCGATCATCCTTTTGATCCCGCCTCCTCTACAGGAGAACACGGCACTGTTACCTGGTCGTCTAACCTATCAACATTCTCCATCTCACCTGACGGCGAGTCTACGCCCCGTACTAGATTACCCAAAATCACTATCAATGAAAAGGAGACCGCTCCTGCCAACATCACCAAGTCGCGATCACCAGCGTCTCCCAACGACCTTCACAGTTCAGTCATCCGCCAGTCATTTCCCGAGTGGAAAGGCATCACGTCCCGTCGCGCTCGCGCCCATCAAGACGAGGAGAAGACGCGTCAGCGCGAATATACTAAGGTCAGTAAGGACGAAGTCTACGATTCGAAAAAGGAGGGGCGTTAGAGTTATCCCTTCCAGGAACTGGATCGCGTGAATAAACTGGTCAAACAATTCAAGACCTCTAAGGTCACCTCCCCCAAATCACTCCCAAAAACCCCCCGTCCCAAGCCATCCGCCCAAATATTCCCACCTGAATTAGCACCACCGGCGCCGTCCAGCCGATCGCCAACTGATGTCTGGGATTCGTTGCGCCATTTGGCACGGGTCCTGCATCAAAAGGCTCAAATGCCCACAGTCAGAACCCAATTAGATACCCTTGAAACCATCACCAATGCTAACTTTATCGTTTAACAGGACATGCAAGCAACAGTCGAAGACGAGGTTGAACCATTGTCGCATACTCCAGCCTCCAAGCCTCCTACCAACGTTACGGGCCTCTTGAAGACCCTCAAGATCGCGCAGGCCAAGGACAGTCAATCGAGAGAGTCCTCGGCGTCACTAGTCTCTCCCAAATCGCATCCAGCTGCAGAGCTCAATAGATCTCCAGCTGCACGCGTTCGCTCTCTCAGGCACTCCACTGACTACGGGAGCCCCGCCGGTCACAATCAGACTGCCCGCTCCTTCTTCTTGCCCAACCTCACCCACATGAACGACTTCGTCTCGGGCGCCCTCAGATGGTCTACCCTGAGAAATGGCATGCCCATTTTCGTCAAGCATGGCAAAGTCCAAGACCGCGAGTCCAAGGCAACTCCTGACCAACATGCTGACTTCGAGTCGCTCTCCATTCCGGAAGAGGAGGAGAAGATCTTTGTCTCGCTCGATAAGATCCGAGAGGAGATCAATGAGTTGAAGGACCATGACGAGCTTGTCAGCAGGCAGGCAGAGCAGCTTCAGGACGAGGTCCATCAACTGCACGTTCAGATAGCTAAGCACAAGTCCCGGAAGGACAGTGCCATGGGTTCCGACTCGGAGAGCTCTATGATTGAGCAGCTCAGCACTCAGAGGAATGGTAAGTTGCCTTGCTTTCGCTCATGAAGCAACATATGTGCTGATCATCTTCATGCAGAACTCCAGAGCCAGATATTGTCGCTGCAGTCCCAGCTGGACAAAGCGAATCGCAAGATCAGCATCAATGAGATTCATACGCAGTCTTTCGTTGGCGAGCGCGACGAGGCGCTGATGAATGTTTCAGAGCACGTTAAGACGATCCGACATCTTCAGGCTGGCTTGGACCAGGCTCGCAATGAGCTCGAAGCCGTTCAAAATGGGCATACACGTGATTCGGGCGCTCTTGAGTCAGAGAACAGATCTCTCCGCAAGGAAGTCGCCAACCAAGCCAACCAGCTTAAGCGCTTAGAGTTGGACTATGCCAACAAGCAGATGGATATTGAGATAGGGCTCAAGACCAACTTGGAGCAATTAGAAGCTTCTCGCACCAGAAGCACTCGAGAGATTAGCACCCTCGAGTTGGAAAACAAGTCGCTTCGCAGCGATAACAACTCAATCCGACAACAGTGGAAGTCCTTGCTAGAGGAGAATCAATCACTCCGCAACCATAATAGCTCCGTGATCCAGTGTAACCAGGAACTCGAAGAGGACGCGAAGCTAGCTCGAGCCCAGCTTGAGTCAGCCAACAAGGAACTTGCTTTCCTGAAGCAGAAGATTGAGCAGATCTCCAGCGAGAAGATGATGCTCAAAGAAGATAACTTTGGTCTTGACCGCAACAACAACAAGCTATACGGCGATACAAAGGCTCTACAACAGAAGAATTCAATGCTTGAACGACGCAACGAAGACCTGGAGCGTGAGATGACACGTCTCCAGCAACTCCTGGATGATGCGGAGGAGGCACAGACCGGGACCATGGGCATCGACTTTAAGGAAGTTCGAAACCGACTCGAGTCTCAGAATCGAGCCCTGGCCAGGGAGAATGCCGAATTTTCTCAAAAGATGATCGACATGCAAGTCGAATTCTCTGCGAAGCGAGCGGAGAGCCGTCACGAGCGCCACAGACTTGTTTCTACAAACCAACGGCTCACAGACGAGCTGGATGATCTGACTAAGAAGGTAGCTCAACTGGAGAGCCGTCAATCCACCCAGGAAACTAAGAGCTCCTTCCATACCGCGAATAAGACGAAACCACTCAAGGTTACACGCTTCATTGACCCCAAGAGCAAGCACACTGTGAGCGAGTACTCTGCTAGAAGCATGACATCTCAGACCGATCTGCCAATGCAGGAGGACTATACACAGCAAATTGATCTCACACAAGACTCGTCACAATACGATGCTCTGAAGAGCACGAATTCGGCTCGCCTCAATTCTCAGAAAAATCATGCGGCGGAAGCTACTGTTTCTCGGCAAAAGTCAGACCAGGACCTTAGTGGTCGATTCAGCATCAAGTCTGGCAACAGTGGTATGAGCATTCAAAGCGGAGTATCCCAAGAGGATATTTTCAACCGCGGATACACGCCGAGTACGCGTCTGGACATCGATTCCGACCATGGCGAGAACATGACATCAGCTCTGTTTATGGAAGATATAACTCTGCAGACCTCAAAGCGTGCTGCCCGTAAGCAGAAGGCTAAGACCTCGTCTGCGGTGGATCATCCGCCCTTGGAGGAGCCTAAGCTGTCTCCTGTGGCCTCACGTGTCTTGCATAACCTGTGCGTCGATCATAAATGCGTCAACTGCACTCTGTGTTCGCGTATCACCGCGCGACGACACGAGAAGGATGGCTCATGCAGCAGGAAGAAAACAGTTCGTGTCGAGCGACCTGTACCTGTAAGCAGTCGATCTACCAAACCGACACCCTCGGTTGCCGGCTCAGAGTACGAGGACCAGCCCACGATCCGCCCCTCTCAGAACCCCGGCGCTGCCCTTGCCAAGGTGATCAAGGGTCTCAAAGACGAGGACCGCCACCTCAAGCTTGAGCTGCAGAAGAAGCAAAAGATCTATGATGACTGCGATCCTGCCATGAACAAAAGAGTGTGGAAGAAGCTCGGCACGGAGATTGCACATATCCAAAAACGCCGCGACCTGAAGCGGGATCAGATCTATAGCCTGTATGATGTTGTAGAGGGACAGAAGCAGAGCCAGCAGGAGATGACGGAAGAGGCTCTTGATCTTACGATCAACAGTGTTTTGAGTAGAGACCCCACATGGAACGGCGTTGCTGATTATTGATTGACTTGGGAAATGTTGGTTTAGGCGATGGGATTTCACTCGGCGTAAGGGATCGGTTGAGCTGGCAATTGGTTCATTGATTGCAGGAATTGCATAGGAACGGCATTGTTTGCTGAGGACATGGGAAATTGTCCTGTTTTTGCATTGTTTAGAAGCATGGTGTGAGGTGTTATGGTGTCAGTCAATCTTTGTGTGGAAAATGGTGTCAGGATAGAGCTCATAGATAGAGCTGAGTGACCAATAGGAAGTATTCACCGTATGTACTTGTGTCTATTTGAGGATGCGTGTTGTCGTCGTCTGAGGAATTAGATTCATCGTCTTTGGCAGTGTACCGGCTCAGATACAGAAGCTTTAGACTGAGGTTGGTGATGTTCCAGGGCACCTGCGTGGGAAGCTGTGGAAGGGGCTTGCCAGCTGGCAGGAAAATAGCGCCAACTGAGAACAAGGCTTCGTTGCACCGCGCAATTCGATCCTAGCACTCCCGCGATAGCCTTGAGGCGTACCGTGCCAGGTTGTGTAGTCCATCCACATTGCACTCAAAGATATTACAATCCGGTCCTCTTGTCCTCTGCAACAGGACGTCCAGCCTCTCGTGGAGCATTACCGCGTCTCATCCATTTCCAACACCTGCACTACTGCTTGCCGCTCCATCTCCCCAATACTACCAACTTCCTCTGTCCCATAAAGTCGCAACCACACAGAGACACAATGGCCGACAGCATGGAGCTTGACCCGCCCACCGCCAGCGCCGGCGACAGCGCAGCTTCGCTTTCCCACGACAATTCGAACAATGCGACAACTCTAGACACCTCGTCACAAGATGCCACCGTCGGCAAGGGAGTTGGCGACAAGGACATGCAGACGCACGCTAAGGCGACCGCCGTGCGCAGCATTGAGGGCTGGATCATCATGGTGAGCAACGTGCACGAGGAGGCCGACGAGGAGGCCCTGCACGACATGTTCGCCGACTTTGGCGAGATCAAGAACATGCATCTGAATTTGGATAGGCGCAGTGGTTATGTGAAGGTATGAATTTGGCGCACACTTCTCCCCTCTTGCTACTTGCTGGCCCGAGAGACTATCAGGCTAATGCTACGTTTTTTTTCTGCGTATCAGGGCTATGCTTTGATCGAATATCCGACCCTCAAGGAGGCCCGCGCCGCGATCGATGGTGCTCACCAGACCAAGCTCCTTGACCAGACTATCGGTGTTGACTTTGCATTTGTGCGCCCGCCGCCGGGTAAAGGGGGCCGAGGCGGCCCTCGCCAGAGTCATCGGGGACGGGGACGCAGCCGAAGTCGATCTCCTGAGGCCAGTAAGCGGGACGATGACCGGGACTAAGTCATGGAGAGCATTTTGAAGGTTGCAACTGAAGGGTATATACGCCAGGTCAAAATCTTGGCTATAGTCAAGGCGGGTTGGCAACGCTCGAGGAGCGCGACGGGCATACATGGCACGCGTCGCTATCGCAACTGCTTGCCTTTGAGGTAGATCATCCCAGTACGATTGCAAGTCACACTGCCTACATGTGCCGACATGTCAACCGATGAATAGACGTGTCGGCCTCCCAAGCTTTGACCACTCAGGTAAGCCATTACGCCAGGCTATCTGAAAATTTTGCTGACTTACCTCCAGTCCTGTCGCGTACCAAGTGAAGTGACGAGCATTTGTTTTCCCGTAAGGGATCCGATCACGTTGAGCCGGGATGACAGAAGATGTAGAACCATGTGCTCAACAGAGATTTTTAAAGTTTCCATACATATCAAGGTTTGAATAAAGAGGTGACGGCGTTACATTGCTCGAGCCGAACGCTCTGAGCTCATCGGTTTGTCTTTAACCCTGCTTTGCCCTCGAACTTGAAGTTCCCAAGCCATCGTACCCGAACGCCCACGCTAGCATGAAATTCCCGATTGATAGATATTCTCAAAACAATTCAATTTTGATCCCGCTTCGGCATGGCCTCTTAGATCATCAAAGCCGCAGCCACAACAGCGCCCACCATCACCACACCGGCCTCGTTTCGGATCGCAGCACCCGGAGTGCTCGTAGCGCTCGTAGTGCCCGTAGTGCCCGTAGTGCCCGTAGTGCCCGTAGTGCCCGTAGTGCCTGTGGTGCCAGCAGAAGTCGGTGACGCCGTCGCCGTAGGCACAGCAGTCGCAGTCGACGTCACTGAAGCCACATCAGCAACGATGGCGCTGGTCGCCGAGCTGACCTCGGCCGTTGCCGGGTCTTGACCCCAGCGCACGCAGAGTTCGCCCAGAGCGGTGCCAAAGTCTGCATGTAACAAATCCAACATTAGCCAGGTTTCCACACGTCAGTCGCACACGGGCGAAGGGGTATCATCAGACGTACCAGAGTCAGCATTTGCGTCGCAGTCGTCGCCCCCGTCACCCCCGAGGCAGATGCCCACGTTGGTCGTGATGTCGATCAGGTTGTCGTGGCAGATGCAGTTGAAGTCGGTGATGTCGCAGCCGGCGTTGGAGGACTCGGATTGCAGGCAGGGTAGCGAGCAGGAAGGGAGCTTGTTGATGATGTCTGTCAGGTTGTCGGTGGCTAGGACGGCGGTCGCGGCGAGCGCGGCGCCGATAGCAAGGGATGTGAGCTGCATTTTCAGAGGCCTCGTGTTCAAAGGTTGATCTTCGATTTGATGCTTTTTTTGGTGGACAAATAGGGACCTCAGAGAGATAAGAAAGATTCCCACGAAGAGTTTGGGAAAAGCTAAGCGATTTGATGGAGGTTGTTCTGAGCGTTCTATATCACCTATTTAAGAGTGCAAAAATGATGCGAGGGTGGCTGACATTGTGTGTAAGTGCTTGAGGTCACTCAGAACGTCAGCCATTCCTGGTTTTTTTAACGTAATCCTACTCCTTTCGCAACATATCAAGCCCAACCATATCACGGCAAGATCATCTGTGCGACGGGCCGGCACGAATAGAAACCCATGCGTGGAATGAGGTCATCACCAACGTGCTGGCTCCTGAACGAGGTCTGCAATGTAAGACCCGTCACTTCTCCGCAACTGTAACTCCCCGAATGCCTGTAGCAAATAGGCTGGCAGTCACCTTACTGGTGCCGAAGCATTCATGTGTTACTTTAGAGACGCCAGGCACAATGCTCCTGGAAGCGCTTCGGTATCCTTGCATCGTCGCCCGAAGCGGCCAACCTGGTGTCCGAAGGGCTGGGCCAGCGATATGCTCTTGTCTCCGGGTCTCCGTCGCGCTGCATCGTGACTCTTCGTCTGCAGTCCGTTCCAAAGTGATGGGCGTAGCTGACCCCAATGCACGGAACCGCCATGTCGACCAACCCCAATCCGCAGGTAGCGAATGAGACGTCACACTGCAGCGTCGTGTTTGATTGCAAATGAAGCTTCTTTTTTTTTTTTGGTGAAAAATTGGAGACAGTACGGTCCCGGACAGGAACCCGAACGCAAGTCTTGCTGACGGGGTCGCGGTGTAAAAGTGTGTGTGTGTGTGTGTGTGTGTGTGTGTGTTATGTCCCGGCTGAAACGAGTCCGTACATGCGTGATCCTGCAGCTGACAGGACGGGCGAAGGATGCGGTGCGCTGACGCCCAGCCTGACGGCTACGCCTTATATATGTATAAATGTACTAAGTAGACCTAATGAGCCATGAGTGCAGCGTTTCCAAAGCGTGTCTTTGCGATTTTCATGAAGGGGTACCATCGGTAAAGGGACTTTTGCTTGTCTACACAGAGCTTAGGTGTACCGGTATATCGCTGTTCATGAGCGACTGGTATGCCTGTAGATGGACAGAGCCTGAATACGGCGGTGGTGGCCCAGGGCCTGGACATTATATCATTCCTAGGGCTGTCATTGTGCCTTTTCACCCCAATGACTCTTCCGCGGAGCGCGTGAGCCATCGTCATTACGTATTTGCTTCCCAGTGCCCCGTCAGTCCGAAGCTGGAGGCAGTGTTCTCGGCCCTTGTGTCATAAAGCTCGAAAAGAGTATACTATCTGATATCCTCTTTGTTTCAGGCAACGCCATGGAGAGAGTTTCGGCGGTTTGACTGAAAAGCGAGATCTCATATCGAGTCTCGTCGGAGCAAGGCCAATATTGGCACTTCCATACTGCCTCGATGTATGAGGTGTTTGATATGAGGGTGGAGATGTAGGAACGTTATTCACGGCTCCGGTACAAGTCAACATGTATTAAGTAGCTGAGTCTCATGACGGGAGCTATCGATATGGTGGTATTCATACCCGACTTCCATGTTACGGAATGCAGATGTTATATACCAAGGAGCTGGCCCATCGCCAAATCGAACACGCAGAAGTCCTCGCTGAGATAAGGTGTAATCTCGGAGATCGAAATCTATTTTAACTCTGAGTTGAAGCTTTCCCCCAGCTCACGCTTGGCTCACGCTTAGCTACGACTTCGTGTCAATAGGGTAGTCTGTAAAGCCATAACTTAATTACTTGATGATAGGCGTCTCTTCCACCTGTGCATAGCAGGGCTGGCTGTGGGATATCTTCCCCGATGACCAGTGAGATGATCCGACTGCTTTTCCAACCTAAGATAGGTGGCTATAAGATGCGTGCAAACTATACAAGAGTGTCTCTTACATCAAATAGTTCTTTTGGCTCAGGACGTAGCTTATAGGCAAGACACAGGATAAATTGAGACGTGGCCGAACGTCAGATACACCTCTCTCTAATTGAAGAAACAAGATCACTTGCCCTATGTTACTTTATGGACTGACATTTCTCGCTGTAATAAACCCCGTGCTCATGTATTTTGGTGTACATCAGGAAGTTGGCGTAATCGTCCCATTTATCCGCTTAGCGCTTGCTGATGAACGTCAGCCAAAGACGAAGGGCTGCACTCTTCTGTCAAGTTTCAGGTGGGTGACGCTTTTTGAGCAGAAATACATACATCGTACCCCTTTCTCGAAGGAATGTAGGCTGAATGTACAGAGTAGTCTCAGACGCCCCTAAGTGTTCCCCCGTGAGGTCCTGCAGTTTTCCTTCTGTTACTTCACATTTGGCTCAATGCCTGTTAGAGTGGTTGTTCTCAAGACAAATCAATGAACTCAATCGTCTTTTCCGGGCAGCTCTTAGTTAGCTCGGAAGCGGTGTCGCTAGTTTCCCCCGTCGTCGCAACTGCTGTTTGTGAGTTTGTCTCGTTACTGGCGAGACTCCTGGCAGTACTGCGGTTATCTTGCTTGACTCGCTTTGCTTGCATAGCCGGCTCCTCAATGGCGGGCTCTGACGTAGATCCGAGCACCTTCCCGAGCATCCTTTTCAGCGAACCCCCCGAGCCACCTCGCGTTAGGAGCTCCACGTCTAAAGGTAGGTCGCTGTGTAATTTTGCCGCACGCGGCTGAGGTACTACAGCCTCAAAATCTCTTATAAGTGCTTGGTACTGTGCATTCACATTGTGATTGTACGGGGAACTGAACGAGGTTTCATTCTTAGCAGCTTGTCTGCGGAGCTCAGCTACGATCTGAGGACCCCGAGCCTCGACGTGTTTCTGCAGAAACATCCTCAAGGCGGGAACATTCTCGTTCTTGAGATAGTCGAGTAATAGCCAGCGCCACGTGGTGTACTCAACATATTTGTTGAAACCGGGATTGTCGCCACAGCCCGGTTCGTGCTGATAGGGAGAATTGTCAAGCAGGGACCGGATGGTGATGAGGACTTGAGCGGGTGGTCTTGTCAGTGGAAAGGCGGCGTCCGTGGCGGGAAGTGGTCGGTTCCAAAGTCGGTAGGGACTTACCAGTGTCACAAGTCATGGCAAAGGCCCATGGCTCGCCTTGCCAGGTGCCGAGGATGCTCAAGCAAACCTTGCCCCTAGCACCCTCATTATAGAGGTTGGGGTGAATACGCCCTCCAGAATGTTGGGTGAAGAAGACCTTGGGTGGGACCTGATGATAGGTATTAGGAGTGCGCGAGACATGAGTTGAATTCATAGGGGAGGGAGCTCACCATGGGGTATCTGTCAGGAACCTCGAATCGAAGCCGTATCAGCTTGTGCTGATATATGGTTTCATCAGGGCCACGAACGTAGGCATCGAACTTGAGCATATTCTCATCGTCGAAGTGTACAATGTAGTCAAGGTTCTCCTTCTCGAGAGTGATCCTCTCCTTGGTCATGCGCTTGACAGCTATTGAGGTAGTCATGGCGAATGACTGCGATATGGTTGAGAAGACAGTGCTGGTTATCGGATGACAGTAGTATCGTTGAGGGAATACTCGCCACCGGGATGTGCTTTGCGTTCTGAAGTAAGGAGGTACTCTCAGGCAGGCCAAAGAGAGATATCTGGATGCCTTGGGATGTACCTGGAGAGGTAGGCAGGAGGTGGGAGGCAGGAGGTGGGAGGCAGGCCCACGTAGGCAACGAGCCTATCATGGGTATCTTGGCGAGGAAGGCGTAGCTGAGACGAGCTTCCGTTAGAAGTTGCGAGTGGCAGAACACAGTCTGTGGTGAGATGCATACTGAAGAAGCCAGCGTTTGCATTGGCGACGGTGGACGGAAAAGTGTTCGCATGTGATACGCTGATTCCTGACGCACGATATCTTTGTCCTTGAATCGTTACCATGGGGGCCGGAAATGATGATTCGATATCTTCCCACAAATACCTATGCATTCTGAGCTCAGGCTCGCTGAGGTTGACTGCCCCAGTAGCCCAAGCGTAATAGTTCACCTGGTCCCCATCTGAACGCGTTCTAGAATGAGAAAGAAAGCTTGATTCGAATGATAGATATCTATAGGTAGACAATTGGTTCTGTTAGATGAATCTACAAAGTAGGGCAATTTGGGGTCGTAAAGGATGGCATTGAACCTGCTTGGTAGCAGAGGTACCCATGCATGTTGGAACCCGGTAAGGGCCCTCCGGGCGCTGTAGAGCCTCAAGTATCCGCCATGATCCGTCACTACTGGTAGGTATCTCCACTGTATTCCAACACTTGAAAGTCACTCCAAGTTACTTTAAGTACATTCACTCACCCTTACGGCTCTTGCCATCCCAACCATCATCCACCGAGAAAGACCCTGGCATTCTTCGACTCGTCACTCACCAGCCGTCCAGAATGCCTTCTCGTTAAATCCAGTCCTGAACGGAGCAAACCTGACGCCCCGCGAGAATGGCCTTCCTAGTAGGCGCCACCGCTCCTGGCCTCCAGCGCCTGGCCGTCCCCGCCGTCTGCCTCCTGATCGCATTTCTAGGGTACGGCTCGCAATACCTATTCGCCCACGCTTCCGACCTCGAACCAGGCCCTCTGACGTCCACCGAGTCATACGTGTTCAACACTTTCCTCCTTTGTCTCTGGTGGACCTATTATAACGCTGTCACCGTCGATCCCGGACGGTACGAGTTCCCGTCTAGGAAGAAGACGGATGCCGGTACTGTCGCTAAGAGAGGAAGCACGACGAGGGATAGAGATGGCGATGGACAAGACGAATCCGACGAAGGCATGGAACCTGACACGCCTGTCTTCCGAAGACGCTGGTGCAAGAAATGCGCCGCCCCGAAGCCACCTCGCTCCCACCACTGCCGTGTCTGCCGTCGCTGCATCCCCAGGATGGACCACCACTGCCCCTGGACCTCCAACTGCGTCTCGCTGCAGACCTTCCCGCACTTTCTGCGCTTCCTACTCTATACCAACGTCTCTCTCTGGGCCCTCCTCTACCTCCTCTGGCAGCGCTTCCTCGCCCTCTGGACGCACCGCCACCTGCCCTCCTACCTCGGCCCGACCCTGTCGCAGCTCGTCTGGCTGACCGTCTTCGCCTTCGCAGGCGGCATGACCGCGCTCATGCTGTTCATTATGCTCGTCACCACCCTCAAGGGCTGGGCCCTCAACACAACTATGATCGAGTCCTGGGAGATTGAGCGCCACGAGGCTGTTCTGGCGCGCTCTCGCACCATAGGCGACGACGGCACCTGGTGGGAAGGTAGCCCCACCTCCGACGACAAGTACAATAACGCCCCGACTTCCATGCTCGACCCCATCGAATTCCCCTACGACGTCGGCTTCTTCGCCAATATGGCCCAAGCCATGGGCACCGCCAACCCGCTCATCTGGCTCATCCCCTTCGCCGGCAACCCCGTCATCGCAAGACCCTCCCCCGACGACATAGACAGCACCACCGGCCTCCCCACCCGCGGCACCGGCTGGCACTACGACGAAAACGACCTCAACGACCACCCCAACCAGTGGCCCCCTCCCGACCCTGACAAGATCCGTCATGCGCGCTTGTGGCGCCAGCGCCGCCGCGAGATGGACATGGAGATGGAGGGCGAGGCGCTCTACGCGTCGCGGGCGGCGGCCCACCTCTCCCCCGAGCAACAGAAGGCCGCGTTCCGGCAGCGCCAGGAACGCGATCTGCGGCGGTGGGAGGGCACGCGCGCGCGCATCCTGGGTGAGCTGGAGGAGGTGCAGGATTACGATGGGGAACCTGAGCGCGACGATTACGATTTTGTGGACGAGGCATATCCAGATCAACGTCAGGACCAGCAACGGGCGTATGGCGGAGGATACCCCCGGTATAGGCCTGGCGCCCGCATTGTAATAGATGAGGGGAAATCCGGCTGGGTCAACGCGGAGGGGGAAAAATTGGGTGATTTTGGTGTTGACGAGGACGCCGAGTTCGACGATCCTGCGATGGGCGACTTGGTGGATCTGGACAAGCACCAGAGAGTACAAGAGCAAGAATCGGAAGATGACGACGTCCCCCTTGGAGAGCTGATTCGGAGGCGGAAAGTCCGGATGACAGATGGCGGTGACACATAGAGATGGGCTCAGCGTTGTGGTGTTATCCAGAAATGCATGTATGTACAAGTGTTACGAATATAAATTACAGGACATAAGATTATCACGTATAGATATGGGAGCGTTGTAGAACATCATCAGAAATTTGATCTAGACCTGTTCTCTTCCTCTCGCGACATCTAGGAACTGAAAGGCCTCGTTCTGCTACAAGTTTACGGTTCTAGGCTTGGATACTGTAGCGTCTTAGACACTGGTAAATGCCGTCTTAACGCCATTGCATGTCTGAAGTCCATCTCAGGTTGTGTTCTCATCCTTGCCACGGGGATTGGCATTAGGCCATCAAGACATTGACTTCGTGATTTTCAAATGGTTGGGAAGATGGGAAAAAAAAGGTGGTATGTCCACGCGCATCTCTAGGGGGAATATGAGGAAGCGTCCCAAGGATGCGCCGAACAATGAGTCTTTTCGTTTTCAGAACTCTCATGCCAATCATGACCTGACATAAAAGAGGGAACAAGGCCTCCAGAACGTTTAAAGGAATCTTCAGCGCCTCATTTACCAGTCATCATCGTCATCCTTCTTCGTTTGCATCGCGTTCTTCCTTGCCAGCAGGGCGTCAGCGAGGGAGCCGGCTAAGCTCGGTGTGGGTGTGTTGCTTCGACTGCTGTCCGAACCGTTTCCGTTCAAGCTCATGCCCGAGTCGCGGGGCTGTAATGCAGCTGGTTTCCTGCCTGCGGCCGGGCGCTTGGCCGGGGGCTGGGGAGGCGTGGGCTTGCTACGAGCAGCCGCTCCGTTGGCCGAGGGTGGCGGAGGCGGCGCCCGTGGAGCAGGTGCCGGAGCCGGCGCGGCTTGCTCTTCCACGTAAGCTGACGGCACCCACGCTTGACCTGCCGAATTCTTGGCTAGCCACCAACCTGTGTTTCACGTCAGCATAGAACATCAAAGATATGTTGGGGTGTGACAGCTTACCATTGTTTTCCTTCTGGACAATCTCGAGCATGTCGCCCGCCTTGATCGACAGCTCGTTTTCTCGTTGTCCAGCGAAGTCATAGAGTACTTTGGCCATGGTCTTGGCCTTTGCTGGAGGTGCAGCTGGCGGTGGGGGCGGAGGCGCTCGTGCGGCAGACGATGTAGAGCCCTGATTGCGTGTATGGCTGGGGATGCTACTTGTGACAGCAGCCGGGGTCGGAACAGCACGGGGTGTTTGTAAAGAAGCAGGGCCTCGCTTTGTGGTGCTTGGGCGGGCATTAGTATTTCTTAGTGGTCTACCACCAGGGCCACCAGGCTTTATGAGCTTGCCGCGAGTGATCGGTCGCGGCGGTACGGGTTTGGCCTTCGGTGTAGGACGCGATACCGAGGAAGGAGACTCGCCTGGCTGCGTATGGACAGCACCACTCTTGTAGAAGTCGACTGATTGTTGTGAATCCTTGAGAACCTTGACCAACTGGATCTTCCCCGGCTTTTTGGCATACTCTATTCCATCGCCGATCTTCAAGTTGAACCCACCCGGCATCGCCCGTTGCATTTGTGTGAATAATTCGGTTTTGAAAACGCAATTCAATAACGGATCTGCCTCTTGCTGCGATCCGACGCCTAGGGAGAACCAGTCATCTCGTGCGGTCGAGGCCCCGATGAACTTGATTGCCCCTAGAGGCAAGGCTCGCTCGACCTGAATTTGCACTTGATTCTGCACTAATGCTTGCGCCACAATGTAGAACTTGCTGCTCGTCACAACAATTGTCCTGGGGCTCGGCTTACTTGAACGGCCGAATTTCGCTTCTAATATTTCGCCTCTACAAGAAAAGAGAGTCTTTTCGTTATTAGAGAGCTGAATTGCGTTGCGAATCTGCGAGCCAGGGCCAGTGGAGGCATTGATGCCGAGATAATCTCCCAAGAAACGACGTGAGCCTAGCAACGAATACCTTCTGCGCTCTTTCCGGCCTTGAAGGACCTTGTGGCCTTGGTCGCGAAGCTGCAGATACTCGGCACCAACTCGTTTCTTTCTCCAGAATCGCTGGATTCGCGTCGCTGACTCTGCGCGGTAGGCAAGGTAGGCTCTCCACATACGCTGAATTCTGGTAGCCATGTTATGCCAGTATCGGTCTCGCATCGTTTCGAGGGCGAATAGGGTCTCAGGTGATTTGATAAAAGCTTTCGTGACACCCAACTGCCATTCTTCTTTAGGAATGCTCGTGTCCTTCAGGATTTGCTTTACAGCAGCCTCTTCTGATCCCGACCAAGTGTATTCACCAGCGTATGAGGTTGCCGGAGAGAGGAGGAAGAAACGCTCAACAAACTTTTCGAAAGATTGACGGTAAGCGAAACCAGCTCGCCTGATCCTTACGTTCTCCTGCAGACCCAGGTATTTGATCTGATGCAAAACATTCGGCACATTGTACTCAGTGGGCGACTTGTTCTCATTCGGCTTGATAGTTCGTATGTAAGAAGGCTGGCACTTCATTAAAGTCTCTACAAGCGCATTGGCAGACGTTCGAATTCGATCACCAGCAGTTGGTGGCTGTCTCCGGTTGTCTTGGTCGACCTGGTGAGGGAAGATAGTGTGGACGAAGCTATTGGAACTTTGTTGAAACAGGGTTTGGACACCTTTGAGCAACTGATCCTTATTCTTGTCGGTAATTCCGTCGACGGTGTAACTAACATCGCCAGCGTAGTGCTTGATAATGAAACTACCCTGGCGAGGTGTTAGATGCGCGTTAGACATGCCGTTAATGCTCTGCATGAAAGTACGATCGCAAGCAGCAGGATCGGCATGCGCTGTCTTGGTTGCGTCTTTCAACGCAGAGAAAACACCAGGGGGTCGGATTTGCTCGATGAGGTCGCAGACGACCTTATTGTCAAAATACTTGATCGGCGTCCATTGGATCTGCTCTCGAGCGTATTCTTCTTGTTCGGCCTTGAGCGTAAGCTGGATGAAGATCTGCTGAAGTTTCTCGTTAACATAGTTGATGCACAGCTGCTCGAAACTGTTCTTCTCAAAAATTTCAAATCCGTAGATATCGAGAATACCAATGTTATTTGATGTGGCCTGCCGCGCTTGGAGGGACTGGTTAATCCTTCCTACTATCCAGTCAAACAGGTTGTTGTAAATGCCCTTGGCTAGCGCATCTTTCGTTGCGTTCGCCTGGGCAATATTGGAGGGAGACTCAATGACTTCGCCAGACCTTGGCGTCAGCACTCGGATGGTAATACCCTTGATGAGCTGAGCCGAAGTGACCTCGAGGAGATACGCGAGAAAGTCCACGACAGATTGATCTGCAACGGCCGCATATCCGTCATCGCCTTCGACGAAATGGATGTTTCCACACCAAAGGATTGCTGCTAACATGCGGAAAACATCATCTTGTTCAGCTTGAGACAGCCCAAGTATTTTCATGGCTTCTAACGTATCTCGAAACTCTGCGACATCGTCTATTCCATCAACATTGAAGCACTTGGACCGACTAAGGTACGCATACGTTTCCGGCTTCTGTATACCAAACATGGTCCTATAATTTTCCGAAGCGCCTTTGGCGAATTGATAGAAAATGTGGAAGTTGCGCTCGTTGGTGATCTGACCGACAACCCTGGACTTCTCGAGAAGATAATTCGTGATGTCAGCTCCGACTGGCTCTCCATTCGCGTTGAAGTGAATCTGAAGGTATTTTCCGAATCTCGACGAGTTGTTGTTTCTTAGTGTCTTCGCATTGCCAAAGGACTCAAGCAGCGGATTCGTAGCCAACACCATGTCGGTGATATGCCTAATCTCAGCGCTCTCACGCCCTGATACGTTGGCAATGTACTGCATGATGCGCTTGGCGGCTTCGGTCTTTCCGGCACCAGATTCGCCGGATATAATAACGCACTGGTTATCACTGTAGGCCTTCATATTGTAGTAGGCGGATTCGGCGATAGCGAACACGTGAGGGGGCATCTCGAGACGGTTCTTGCCCTTGTAGGAGTCGAGGACCTGTTCGGTGTAGATGCCGAGGTCTCTAAAGGGGTTGACGGAGACCAAGACATGGCCGATGTAGGTGTAGATTTCGCGGCCTTCGAATCGCTTCTTGAGGTTTTCATTGATAGCTTCGTTGGAGACCTTGCTCAGCAGGGTCAAGTCGGAGACACCTATTTCCTTCTTCTTGGTAGTCTCGAATGTGGCTTTCTTGGGTTTGGCACCTCCTGACTGTGCGCCGGAGCCGCCAGCACGAGCGGCGCCCCCGGACTTGTCTTTCGGTCGCCTACTGATACCCTAGAACGAATCGCAAGATTAGCTTGGGCGCGTTGAGTTACGATGGCAGGCAGATGTACCATGTTGGGCTCGCATGAACAGCGGGACCAAGTTTGGTGGCAGTGGGTGGAAAGGCGGGTTCTAGTGATGGCAATATACTAGCTGGTAACTGTGATGTTCGACAAAATGATATATGGAATGAGACAAGGGATGTGGAATTGTCCAGATAGTTCGCGAGCGAATGTGAGGGGTCTCGGCTTAGGTGAAGATCAAGCTGGAGGAAGGTAGCGAGGGCAAAATGCGCAAAGGTGGTGTCGATAGTCAATGTGGGATTGTATGGGTGCCTTACAGTATGACTGGAGACATGTTGGAGGCGGTTCAGCGCTAATATGCCGCGACGTAATGCAGTGAGGCTGGGGCGGCTCGTCGCTGTCCCGCCAGTGTGCGGTCGTGCCTGTCGGGCTGTCGTCGCGGGATGCAGGTGGCTGATGCTGACAGATCTTGGTGGTAGTGGAAGCCCGACTGTGGCTGAACTGGCTGCCTGTTTAGCCCCGAGGTCAGGTAGGCTTGGAAGGCGAGGTAGGAGCTTGGCAGTGGATGTTTCCTCTTCTCCAGCCCATTCACTCGCTGCTCGCTGTGCGCCCAGCAACGCATCGTTTCCACTCGACCTTATCAATCCACAAACCTGATACATGGACTCATTTAGCCAAGGACCAACAACCAAGACGTCCCTCAATGGTTCAAGGTTAATAAATGTATGTGTCGATGCCTGTTTGGAGAAGAAAGAGGAGAATCAAGTGCGTGATTGAAATGTCTTCCTCACTTTCGTCACCCCCCATGCTCAAGCTCAAGGCGGATCTACCATAAGCCCATCTCTTACGATTCCTATCTTCGTGAATCGTTTCATTTCAATCTCCCCTAGGTAGGTAATGGCCCCGTCGCTGCTACTTTGGGCGACCCAAAACGGCATCATAGCTCATGTAGTCTTTGACTCCAACAATGTTCGAATATGCGTGACAGCGACTCTGCTAAAAAAAAAAATAGACTCGTAGATGTGGAAGAACCGGTATGATGCCGCCATTGGGCGGGTTGTCGGCGGAAACGACGAGATATCCAAACTCAAATTTACATCACAGTCGTGTGTTGAAGGGAGTCAAGTGAAATTCTCCAACCGGTGAAAAAAATCGAACTTCAAAATATTCGCCGACTGTTGGAAACTCAGATCAATACCCCCAATCCATGATTTATACTGTGACGGGTTCACGACATGACCGAATCAAAATGGATCCGTGGTTAAGGCTTCTATTCACTACTCATGCGTGACTACAGAGAAGCTGCCGATCTTCCCACATCGCTTCTAGCGCTCAGTGCGTATGATATTCTCCTCATATACGCTGGTATATTTCCCGGTGTTGTCATTGACGATCTGCTGTGGATCAGTATTCTGCGTCTAGAAGCAGGATATAACTAGCAGCGGTTGGCTACTGACCTCATATCGCGGATGAGACGGGCTGGCATCTACGTTCAGCTCCGCCTGCATTCCAGGCTGGGTGATAACATCGGTAATCTTGCCAGTGCTGTCGGGAGTGTTCGAATTGGGGCCTGGAGATTCTCAGGTGAGCATATATCTCTTTGCAACGGTAACTGGGATGAATGTACCGCTTCCCACGGGCTTGTAGAGGACGTGCTGGCCTTTCTTGAACTTGGGCGCCATATTGATCCGATATTTGATACGTTCGTTTTCAGCTTTATTTCCGTGGCTGGTTTCTGCTTGAGATGCGTCCCATGGACGCATGGGCTTTTGCCCATTCTTATACACTGGTCTCGTCTCATTCTTAGGTAGAAGCTGATAGCAGTAGTCGGAGAGGCATCATCATTGTGTAGATCATTACTCAGATGTCATTATGTCGCAATACGTTTATCTATACCATGGCAGACTTGTTAGATAGTACGCAATTGACTTTAACGTGTCTGGGTTCGGATAAACCTTACGAGCCTAGGCGCATGGCATCTTCTCACCAACTCCTGTCCAAGATTATTCCGGGACGCAGAAGCCTCGAAATTTACACGCAATTCCGTAAAACATTTTGATGAGAAACTCGGTATGCTCAATCAAGTGTCATGTTGCGATAAGTAGTAACGAGAGAGCTCGATAGACTGTTGAAGGCTTACCTTAAAGCGATCGATCAAAGCAATTGACACTAGAAAGTGAAATCATGTAGGTATCATGTGGTGATGTGCCACGAGTCTTGCAAACGCCAGTCATGTCCCTGGTAGACTCGCACTCGGAATCGGCAGGTCGTCATCGTGCTCCGCCCGAAAACCTACGAAGCAGGAGACTTTGAATGAATGCCGCCGGCCTGTCTCAGTCTAGTGTCCCGTTCCATTCGTCACCCGGCCCTCCATCATTGAACTTCACCCTAACGATGAAAATTAACCTACCGACGCCTGGTTGCAAATGGTCGTCAAGTCTTTTTTTTTTTTTTTTTTTCTAGATATAATGAGATTCGATGACTTACCAGCTACTCAATCTCCGCTTGAGTTTCATCCATTGATACTTGAGAATTAAGTCGGTATCAAGGCATTCGCATTGATAGTCACTTCGGTGAGACCACAGCCATTACATCTCCAGCTACTACTTAATATCGAAGATGGGGCACTGTTACCAGTAAACAGGCGTGCACCTAGGAGCCTCATTAGGTTTTCTAGTCATGCAGCTTTTGTAGGTTAGGTGCTGGTGTTGAGGGATGCGGGAGGGGATTACCCTGGGACTGAACTATGATTCGCGATCAAGCAAATCGCCTGTGGCCTTAAACGGATCGGATCTGCTCGCGAGGTATGAAATCTTGTTACCCCGGTAATACATCACTTTCTTAACTGGAAACTCCATTACTTGTAGCGTTGCGGCAGTCCTATGACTCAATCCTACCAGCATCGATCTATCACAATACCTCGAATGGCAGCACTCGGGACCGAGCCAAGATCTCGCAGTAGCTTCATCAAGTGACGTCTACTATGCAGGATTACAGTGAACCTTCTCGCCTACCTTTAAGTTGATCGGAATTACTCCGCACCTTTGGATCGAAGAATGTCCTCATATACCTCAGTAGGACTCTCCACGGTGAACGTGCCGATACCTGGAAACTCACGGGATCACAGCAAGATAAAAGCATCAATGGAGTTTCAAGCGGAGTGATGGGGAGAAAATAGAATGGCCCCAACTTTTCAAAATACGATGCATCCTGCAGGCTGCATATCGTTTACATCAGGGCATTTTGAGGTCTATCGAGGTGGCTGATTGGAAGTGCCCTGGTGAGATATTTACTTACTTCGCCGCCAGTGATCTCCGGCCTGATTATCGTCTTCACTGTCTTCCTTTATCTATAAGTCTGTCAGACTCCATTCTAGGACGGCTGCCTTTCATATACCGTCCCCCGGAGCTCGTTGGCTAAGTGTATAATGACAAGCGTTTCGGTTGTAGAGGCCACAAGGAAAGCGACATGTATGCACCCGTGCCATAGGGTAAAGTCCACTGCTCATCTACCCAGTGATGACAGACACTCCGTCTTACTGTCGAGTCTCTTTCTCGCACATTTGTAAACAGTATAGTTCCATTGTGATAAAAGTGCTAGGTGAGTATTATCTCTATAAAATTATGTAGCAATCTATCTGGGTTACGAGTGCCCTTTCGGATCATCTTCGTGAGCAATCCGATAGCAGCCAATAAACGAGGTCATCAGACCGACCTTCTATCCCTTCATGAGTAATTTTCTTCGACATCATCAGAACCAGCAAAATCATGGTCAGCGGATTCGGGATCGAACAAACACCACAGGGCCTCATATCGCCGGTCACTAACGAACCCCAACTGATTCAAAGGGTCAATCCAACACCACATCTCATTGTCCTTCGTAACGACGTGCACAATCATCCCAAATAAGCGAAGCCAGCGCGATGGTGTCTCCATGATGCCAAAGGCTAAGGAGCCCTTGTCCACGCCGTCGCCATCCGGTACGTTGAACTTGTATTGATACAGAACGTTGCCCTGCGCCAATCGCTTGTTCTCGACTTCCGTTTCCTTTTCTCGCAGCCTCCTGCCCCTCAGTGTGGGCGATACCCGTCTCCCAAGTAGCAAGTCATCTCTCCGTGTTCGCACGACAATCTCGAAGCGGGCGGCGTATCCTACGGGTCGCTCGTACAGTCGCATAATCAAGTGTTCAACTTGTGATGCGACTATATTACACATGTCGCGTGTGGCGCTGTCGTTTGAGAACGGCTCGTACGCATCACAGTGAACCAAGACGCTATTGTGATCGCTCATGACGTGCTTAGCTGTCGCCACATATCGGCACGGCTGAGACTGGGGATTTTGCGCCTCCGCTTCGAGCTCATCCTCCTCAAGGAACTGCTGTAATGCCTGCACATCAATTACATAGTAGGCGGCGGCCAGGACTCGCTCTGTTGGGTCGGTTATAACTCGCTGTGCGGTGTCGAAGAGACCTCGCACGGATGCGTCGGTCAGAACGCGCTCTGATGTGTCGTCCTCCTCAACCTCGTTGACACAGCCACCTATAATGTTGAACTCTGGTCTGCAGCTACCCCACCTCGTGTGCAAGTGCACTGCGGTTGGACGGAGACCGGTGCCATTATCATATCGATTGTGGGTGTACAAGTCCCTCGGCAATTGATAATGCGCGGTGTCAGGGGGAGTGTGTTGCCCGCTTGTTGGGCTTGTTAACGTTGATGATGTGATCGAGCTGAAGGTGCTGGAATGTAGCGACTCCCGTATCGATGATTTGATGGCTTCCATACTGCGTGGTGCTGTAAAGCCAGTTTAGGGCGAGCAACGGCGGCAGATGCGTGCTCGATGAGTAGTAGGGAATGAAGGGCGTCAACCTGATATTGGGTCTAGACCTAAGTAACGCGGTCCTCGGACGAAGCTCCCATGCCTTGAAAAAGGCTACACAGGTTCTTTGTCAACATCTGTTGGTTCATTGAAGGATAGTAGTTGTGTTGGTGTGCCGATCGTTGGTTAAGCGGAAATGGAACAATACTGCAGACAACGAAGATGAAGCCAAATGATCACGGGATAATAGGTATGGTCAGCAGCTGGACCGTGTCGGTCCTTTGTTCTCGGTCGTGTTGGTTGGCAGAGCACTAACAAGTGTTACCACGTTCTCGGGACGACTTGGACAAGGAATGCTGGCCAACAGGGTTTGCACTATATTGATAGTTGGTATTGTATTGTCACTCGAGATAATAGATCTGCTATGAACAGGTAGTCTGGAGATTTCGGATCCTATCTTCATGAATTTACGGCATCGTATACTAGGAAGTACTTCTTCCGAATGCTCTGGATGCTGATTTGGTGCCAGCTCACGGCGTTAATCCGATCTCATATTCAGATCTGACATATTAGCATTTTGTATGATGCTTAGGGAATTTTCAAGGAAGTTGACTCACTGAGCCTTCAGACTGAGGATCTGATTTAGATGCACTAGTAGTTGGGAGGGTGTAGGGGCAAGAGACGGCGATGAAGGCGATGAAGGCGATGAAGGCGATGAATGAATGCCCAAAGAGATCCATCTTGGAAGGTTCGGCAGGACCGTCGTCGTCGTCGCTGTCCTGTCAGGACCCTGATTACAATTTCCTGCAACACCGACGACACCTACGCTTGCACGAACTGATACGACTCTTCCTCGTCATCCTGATCGTTCTCTACCAATGCCATCAGCCACCACAATAACACCACACGCGTAATACGAAGTCAAGTGATGCTCTTCGATTGATCGGCTAGCTGGTCGAAACCAGATGACACCTGCATGACACAGCACCGGTTCGACAGGTGTCTTTGTCTAATGGATCGTCATAAGAAGGAGTAGGAAGTTGTAGATGAGCTAACGGTTGAACCGTGCTCGTGCATCACGAACCCCGACTCCTCCGCCGCCGACGTCGCCGCGTTGGGCGGGTACTGTAGGTAGCTGGAGCTTCCGACCGAACCAGTGTTCGGTTGAGATGGCAGCAGGCAAGGGTATAGAAAGCTTGGCCAAATCTTAAATGAAGGTGCCCTGACCAGCCCTGACAGAGCTCGGATGGAGGAGCTGCAGGAGCCGCAGGTGCTGTAGGACCCTTGCTTCCCCTTGTTGCCCCTGCCCGAGCTGCCCCGAGCCAGATGTCCTTTGTCCACTATGGGATAGGCACGGGGCTGGAGTGGACATGATGCCTCAGGTACCCAGGCCTCTACCAGGCGAGCTGCTACCCAAGTTCGCTTTCTATGACGGCAATCTGGTTACAGTCGTGTTCCAGGGCCCAAGCTTTGCGATTACAGTACACTGGATCGTGCATTGCTAGTGTTTTGCGCCACCCTACGATCCTACCGCAACCCCAGTGTTCGAGGCGAGACAACCTAACGTTTCACAACTCGCTTCAGCAGGCCCCTTTCGCTGCTCAGCCCGCTGCGGAACCTACCGAGGGCCTTGCGGTCGTCTAAGCGATCACTCGTCACAGTCACAGTTACGACGGAGTCGCACATTTCAGACATGGCTGAAGATCACGAACAGAACGCCAGGCTATGAAGACTAGCGGTTTCGACTCCATCAGCTTTGTTACTCACCGCGATCGCAGCCTGAAGCTGCAACATATCTCAAGCCTCCGATCGCAACCGCAATAGTGCAAGCCCAGACAGGAACCAAGGCGAACCGGTTTGCGATCCCGCGCCGTGCGGCTTCGGCCTCGACTCATCAAACCCCCCATACCTCGGGCGAGGATCCTTTGGTGTTGTTGCCTTCATGGAGTAAACCCCGTGAAGTGGACTTGGCGTATTGGCGGACAGTGGAAGTCTTGACCGCGCACGAGTAAGTCTGGCGAAGGAATCCTCCACCGCTCAGAGCAGCCCAGGGTGTTGGTCGGCGCGGGCCAAGATAGTCTGGAGAGTCGTAACAACATCAAGTCTTGAACTGAGGATAGAATCGAATCTATATGATGGTTCGAAAGCGCATAGTTCTGGACTCGAACGATTCCAAGAGGTTGGATGTGAAAGTCGAACGATATAAGACGACCTCGATGGGTTTCCCAACTCGAGTTATATATCCAAAGGCTCTAGCAAGACCAAAGAAAGTGGTCTGACTTTTGCATCGTACGATTCTTTCCCAAAATCTGACCATACCAAGAGATCAGGGGATGCCTAGTGGTTGCTGGAGGTACTAGAGGTACCGCGTTATGTTGTGCAGAATACGACGGGATGGGTGGTGGCATCACGCAAGTGGAAGTATATTCAGACCCTGGCCCCCTAAAAGGCACGCATACCGGTACCCCAGGTTTTGGATGGTGTGCACAACTGCTAGTACAGGAGCGGCTGGGGAGTTATGCATGTTGCTGTGTGTTCAGCCGTGAGCACTTGTACATACATACAGTGGATAACTACTTATGTACCTAGAATGGGCAAATCGGAGCACAGCTCCTTTCTTCCAGCACCCTTGCCTTGCCTGCGCCCGCCCCGACTGCAAACTCCCGCCTCTGCAGATTCTCGTGGCCCGTGGGAGAACAGGATGAGCCCAAAGATCGCGGCAAGGACCGCAAGGCGACGCATCGGCGGCAGCGTTCTGCACTCAAGAGGAATCGAGCTAAGCCTCGAATGGCCTCACTCACTCTTGGCAACGGTGGAAAAGGCCAGGGAATCTTGAAGGCATCACAGCATCCGCCGTCCTCATTGGCTCATGCGAGATGCCATCTTGCCGCCCCAGCCTATCCGCAGCGTCCAGCAGCCGCCGACACCATCCAAGCGTTCCATAATTATCCTCCCAGCTTGCAGCTCTCGATCAATCGATTGAGAGGTGAAGCCGTTGAAATCGTCGTCGCCGTATTGTCCGTTATATTTTTACCAACGCAACCCCATCCCGACATGGCGGTTCGTGCTATTCCTCTTCCTCCTCTTTTCCCACCAGGTAGTTCATTGTCGTCTACATGCAGTAAATACCACCCAACGAAGGGAATTGTTGAAGACTGTACCTATCCACCTGCAGCATACTCTTGCAGCTAACTGATTCTTGCATGTTGGCTCTCTTCACACTGTCTCCAGTGAGCTCTAGACCCCTGTCGAAACGGCTCTCGGCGTTGCCTCAAACGCTGCCCGTCTCAACTCCTCCACTACCACCATCTTCGCCTCCCCCCCAAGGCAGAACGCAGGAGATCCTGGTAGTGGTACGCCGTCTGATCATATCGGCCCAGTCCACCATCAGGTGCAATCTGATACCTCAACCATAGCCTGCGAAACCTCCCCTTACGTCTGATCTACCAGACTGGGCTGCTCGACCCCTGCTCTCTTCGAGAAGCACAATCCGGATCTTGGCTCTGCTTGATTGAGCCTCCTCGTGTCTGCTCGTGTGTCCCTTGCGTCCCAGACTAGAGAGCCCCTCCCCCCGTCCCCCTGTCAATATCGCAAACCGCACAGATCAAACTCGACCGCAAAGTGGTCAGCATCATCGCGACTGGGCTCAAAGTTTCATGGCCATCTGACATCCGAACATTGTGGGCAGCTCCACGATTCTCCTGCGATAAACTCGTTTCCCACGGCGCACCGGATCTTCATACATCCTTACTACCCTTGCCGCCTTGCTGCTGTCATCCCTACACCACTCATTCTTTATGACTTTCTCCCCGCCCGCCAGATCATCCGTCTCTCTTTCTCTCTTTCCTTGCTCGGCGCCCAGGACGTAGAAAGACTTTGCCTCTCCCTCGAGCCTTTTCTGCTCCACCACCCTTCGCTTCATCTCCTGCTGGCTCAGATCGCTCTTTTTGTTTGTTGGGTTTTATATATTCGGGATCCCGTAGGATAAAGAAGGTCCCTTTTAATATTCGGGGGACAGAAGAACGTTCGAGGACAATTGGATACGAAGACGCTCAATTCGAATACCGTCGCCGTCGCCCGCTTCGTCACTCGCTTGGACTTCTTCGCCTCCGGTCGCCGTCGTAGATTCACGAGTCTATCAACGTCGGTACTGTCGCAGGTCGACAACTTAATTTGGATTGGTAACTTGGAAAATAAGGAGAAGGGATTCGACCTCAGCCGCCATCATGAGTGTCATAGAGCTGGTCAAGAAGCAATTTACTGCGAGCAAGTTGATCTTCAACATCTTGTTCTGGGGCTTCCACTTCGGAGCGTTTGCTTTTGGCTGGTGAGTGGTCTCCGCCATCATCCAATCATAAGGCCTCATTGCTGACTTCGGGACTAGGTGGAAGCAGGACACTGAGGTTAGACTGGCAGCTCTCAACACATTACAATGGTCTGTCTGGATCTCGCGAGGTGCTGGATTGGTCTTGGCTTTCGATGGAACCTTGATTCTCCTACCCGTCTGCCGAACACTGGTGCGATGGATTCGACCTAAGATCAAGTTCCTTCCTCTGGACGAGAACATCTGGTTTCATCGACAAGTTGCTTACGCCATGCTCATGTTCACCATCCTCCATGTTTCTGCTCACTATGTCAAGTAAGCGCGCCAGCATCTCATTGACCCCTGCCTTGATGAAGCTAATCGGTCCCAGTTTCTTCAATGTCGAGAAGACACAGATTCGCCCACAACTGGCCCTCGAGATTCACTACACGCAAGCTGGTGGTGTTACCGGTCACATCATGCTGTTCTGCATGTTGATGATGTACACTACCGCTCATCACCGCATTCGACAGCAATCGTTCGAGACATTTTGGTACACTCACCACTTGTTTATCCCCTTCCTCTTGGGTCTCTACACCCATGCCGTGGGCTGCTTCGTCCGTGATACCGCGGATCCATTTTCTCCCTTCGCTGGAGACAACTTCTGGAACCATTGCATTGGCTACCAAGGCTGGCGATGGGAGCTCTGGGCTGGCGGTCTCTACTTGACTGAACGATTGTATCGCGAAATCCGCGCAAAGCGATCCACTAAGATCACCCGTGTGGTGCGCCACCCTTACGGTAAGAAGCACCCCGTCAATATTTGGATTGGAGAATTCTAACAGCACAATCAGACGTCGTCGAGATCCAGTTCGAAAAGCCCTCTTTCAAATACAAGGCTGGCCAGTGGCTGTTCCTGCAGGTCCCTTCGGTTTCCGGCTACCAATGGCACCCGTTTACCATCACGTCTTGCCCTTACGATCCCTACGTTTCCGTGCATGTTCGACAAGTCGGTGACTTTACTCGGGCTCTGGGTGATGCAGTTGGTGCTGGTTCCGCTCAGTCCAAACTGTACGAAGGTGTGGACCCCATGGGAATGTACGAAGTTGCTCTCCAAAACGGCCAGCAAATGCCAAGTCTTCGCATTGACGGACCCTACGGTGCTCCTGCCGAGGATGTCTTCGACAACGAAATTGCTGTGCTGATCGGTACTGGTATTGGTGTCACTCCATGGGCATCTATTCTCAAGAACATCTGGCATCTGCGAAACTCGCCGAACCCCCCTCGCCGTCTTCGCCGTGTCGAGTTCATCTGGGTGTGCAAAGACACTGGCTCTTTCGAGTGGTTCCAGACCTTGCTTTCTTCCCTCGAGTCACAAAGTTCTGAGGCTGCCCGTGTACCTGGCAGCAACGGTGTCGAGTTCTTGAAGATCCACACTTACCTGACCCAGAAGCTCGATATGGATACGACCCAGAACATTGTTCTTAACAGTGTTGGTTCTGATCATGACCCTCTGACGGAGTTGAAGGCACGAACCAACTTTGGTCGCCCTGATTTCAAGCGGATGTTTGAGGCTATGCGAAATGGCATTTTGGACCGGACCTATATCAATGGCCTTGAGGGCAGCATGCAGACCACTGTTGGTGTCTACTTCTGCGGTCCTTCCGCAGCTGGTAAGCTGAATCTATGTCCCTATTCAAAAGCATCTTTCACTAACACTTTTGACAGCACGTGATATCCAGAAGGCCGCAAAAGCCACTACTTCTAGGGAAGTCCGTTTCCGCTTCTGGAAGGAACATTTCTAAGTGCGCTATCTTCAATTCTCGTGTGTGCCATCTGATACAAGATTCCCCCGGCTTTTGAGGAAGAGGACGGGCCAGTCCAAATTGGGGATGGGAGACGGATCCAGGAAAGTGGACGGGGAGGAGAGATTACAATGTCTCATGTCAATTTGTTTTCTCGCGTTGTACTGCATATAGTCAAATCCCGATGTCGATATCTAATATGACCACGAGCTCATCGAGCCGTGGCGAAAGGTTCAGGCTATCTCGGGTACCAGAGAAACATAGTTCTGGATTTTCATATCACCTCTACAACAATACAAGACACATATCCAAAACGCAAGCATATCTGATTTACTTCTTTAATCTTCAATGTTTATGGAAATTAGGCCATGCATGCAATTATCACGACAATGACAGACTGTAACCAAGAAACCTCCTGTTGACGTGTTACCTATGCAGGTAATTCTATAAATGTGGTCAAGTTGATTCTTCTGCCACCGCGTGCTGGGCTTACGCAGTGATAGCACCCTGCGCCTTGTTCGCTCGCCTCCAATCAGCGAAGGCATAGACACGATGATGGCTATGCACCTCTTGCACTTCCGCAACCCGAGTTGTCGCAGATCTCGGAAGGGCGCCTAAAGAGACCATGCCCCGCGTCGTAGTTATTCCCTCGCCATCCCCAGGGAGCTGAGATTACCTGCTCATCCACTCGCCCAGACCGTTTGAATTGATTCCTCATCGGCCCAGTTCTATGGAGCTTGTCACCTTGATCGTCGACAGCGGTCAGTGTCTGCGGGTGCGTGGGTGTGTGGTTTCTTCCGTGGCTGAAGCTGCAAGGTAACTGGTCCGAACGGTTGATCCTTCGGTTGGAGACAGTGCTAAGCTTTTTGCTTGCCTGCCGTCGATCAGGGACTGTCGATGACTCGCTTGCGGGGCGCTACGGCTATCACGGTAAGAAACTTTCTCGAAAGATCATTCGTTATTCGAGGAGCTGTGAGGATCTCACATCCTCGACTCTTCGTGCGGCTAACTCGGTACATAGTAGGGGCGACAGCGGTGGAGATACACTTCTAGAATCTCTTGTATCATCTCATCGTCTCACGAGATCATTGGTAGAGGGAGTTCAGGTTCAGGTGAAGCTGTTCATGCGTATAGCCTGTCGCTTAGCAAAAGTGGCTAGGAGGCCGCGTCTCTCATGTGCGAGTTGTGAATTATCTCGACAGAATGGCCTGACCTGGCGTACCAACAAAAAAAAAACCCCTTCCTGGTGCGGAAGCTTCCGTGTTGTGGGAATACTGGTATCTTTTTACCCCGAGCATTTTGACATCTGGAACAAACCCATTCCCACGATGCTCCGCGTATCATCACGAGTTGAGACGATGCTTCGTCGGTCATGCACTCCTGTACTTCCAATGTAACTTGAAATTAGCTGAGGCTGCCATCCTGCTTCCATTCGCACTGGGGTTCAATCTAACAGTCAAAGCATAGCATAGCTCGTATCTGATATCGTGAAACTCCATCTGACTTCCATTCAAGCTACACTTCGTGCGTTTTCGGCCCATCCTACGACGACACTGGAGTCGTTCCCACTCTCGGTCTTCGTCGGCGCCCAACGCTTCTGGACGCCGCCTCCGGCTCCCTCGGATTGCGGCTGAAACTGAGTGTTCGCGTCGCATGAACCCTCGCCCATCTGTATCTCTAGCTCCAGCAGTTGGGCTTCCTTGAATATGCGGGTCATGAACTTTGTTGCGGCGATGAGATCGTGGATCTTGAGGACTTCCCACCACTATTGACAGCGCGTACGTCAGCGGGAGTTCCAGGTAAAGGGGAACTGTCGTGGATTGGGGGATTGTCAGAAGTCAGGTATGCCTGATGATCGGGGGGACTTACCACCTGCCATCCGTGGATGGAGTATGTCTGGCCGGCGCCCTTTTCCTCAGAAGTAAGCTTGTAAGGCGTGACACTGTACGCGTAGTGGAAGAAGACGGCGAAGAAGACGAGCTCGCACGAGACAATCAGTAAGGGCAGTCCGATCAGCACGTCCGTGGAGCTGAGAAACTCCGAGTCGGCAATGGAAGGGGGATCGATGCCGTCGAGGATGCTGAACGCGAGCTATGATCTCGCATTAGTTCGAACAGTCTCCCGGCGATGGACAATCAACGTCGATAACCACTGAGCAGAAGAGGACCACCTACGCTTTGCGCAACCTGCAGGAAGATGAGCAGCTTGAACGCCCAGAGCTTGCTCAGCGCCCTATGCTCCTTGAGCTCCCGCCGCAACGGCGCGTACGTGTGCACGACGCCGATGACCGCACCGACCATGCTCGCGATCTGCACGACGATCAGGTACAGGTGCGCGTGGGCGGCGTCGCTCGCCGTCAGACAGTAGTAGCCCGTGGCCTGCGTCGACACCGTGGCGACCATCAGGACGACCGTCAGAGGCGGGCACTGGAACACCAGAACCCAGTGCCGGCGGAACCGCTGGAATGGCGAGAAGAACCCCTTCTTGTCCGCTACACTTCGACCTGCCCTCCGCGCGTGGGCTGCGAGCGGCGCGAGGAACGTGGCTCTCTGGACGTCGGAGCTGCTACCTCCGCTATCTGGTTCGGATAAGATTTCACAGAGGAGGAGGTAGAAGTACGCCAGTGCGTAGGCCTCATATATGACGAGGAAGCTCAGTAGATAGATGTATACGCGCGGTGCGAGAACCACTAGAGTACAGAAGGTCAGTAGGAGATAACTGAAATCAGTCAGGCGAGTATGAGAAGTATTTGGATACGTTGCAGCAGTACGGCGTCCCGCTTCTGATATCGGTGTCCGCCGGCCTTGGCTCAAAGGACTATCCGGATATACTCACTGAGAAAAATCCCAATAGAATAGACGGGGATGAAGGCGCATATGCGCAGGACATGTAGCTGCTCGTTAACACGGCTCAGGTGGGTGGCGTGCTGGTACATGAGCGAGAGGATCACCGCGGTGCTGAAGGCAGCACAGGCACCAGAGACGATGGTGTTGAGGTGGTAGAACTGAAGGGACCCAACGATAGGAGTCGTCGCGACTGCGAGGCTGTCAGTGGTTTGTGTCTTTCCATGTTGGTCAGTGTTTTCCTGAACGAAACGATGGAGATCTCGGCGCAGGCAATGTCTTCACTGTGTCTAGGTAGGTGCCTGGTATGGAGTCAGGGGATAGCGAAGTGAAGGAGAACTGACTCGAAACAATCGGCGATGCCAAGTCACACGCCGTGGCCAAGGCCGAGTCGTCGGCGCCGGCACCGCGGCTCCTCAAGTGGGAGAAGACTAGGCTGTCCATGGTGCTGGGTATCCGTCTTCGTCATCTAGCAACCGCTTCCTAAGGCGTAGTCCGGACCTACCGTCATCGAAGAGATTTGAATCATGGAGGGATCCCCAAACCGGAACCGGGACTTCCAGATCCAAAGGTCTTGAAGAACGGACAACAGATATATATGTTGAGATACGGAGATTCAAAAGCATGGCTGCAGGTCCTGTCAGGCCTGCCTGATTTGTAAATCAGGTTCGAAAATGGGTTCTGGAGCTCGACTGCTGACAGGGACTGTATGGCCCAGGGAGCAGCCAAGGTTGGAGGAACCGTTAACATGGCTGCACACTCGACTGCGATGACCATGCAAGTGCCGGCTCGTTTGAAGAACATGGAGAGTAACCATTGGATCGCTTTCTCCTTGGCGACCTGCTTCTCGGTTTCGTTTTCGGATGGTGCCGGCAGTGGCGATGTAACCTTCCAATGCGGGCTGAGATGGAGAAAACATGCCAGATCCCGCAGGAATTGGCCGCAGTAGCTCGTTCGAAGTGTGTTATACTTGGTCTTCCGAGATAGCAGTGATACATAGAGGCAGCAGCAACTTGGTAATACCCTGTGCGAGATACTATAAAGACTGTAGCCGCTCCTGGCTTGTGTAAATTCATTGTACTGCGATTGCCATCCTTCTTGTCATGTATGTACAGTACCTGCTCGATTTCTTGAGCTATTATTATATGAAATAGTCTTTACCCCTCTGGACCTTCGAGAACCTCTTAACCGATTGAAGCTTTTTTCCCTGATGAATTCGAGTCCTTCCGCAGAACCGCATTCTCCGGAAAGTGTCTTTCTAGGATCTGGGCGCGCTTGTCTCAGCTTCACATGCCTGTAAGTCGTCGAAAGAGGACATAGGAGTGCAAGGGTCGGATAAGGTGAAGAAATTGCTTGTTTATTCTATGGTCTGATTGTCTGTATGCACCTCCCCTATGAAAACAAGACATCAATCAGTCTAGGCTGTATATTGTATAGTAAATCATATCGAGACAGTGTCGGGTATTATTTTGACTCCGTGTTCATTGACTGTTCCCAGCATCGAGAGATAGCACCCCAATAGCGTTGTGGGTGCATTCTCATATGCCCTACATGGGGCGAGCCTTCGAAAAGTTCCATTACGGTCGTGTAGCCCGCCTTGCGCGCGGTTTCCGCCTGCACCTCTAAGTCTTCCCAGTGAATCAAATCGTCTTCTTTCGAATACATGTACAGCCGAAGTGCTCTCGTTGTAGCCATTGCATTGTCGAGGAACACTCTGACACTATAGGGACCTGAATTCTCGATGCCCAGTGCCATTGCTAAGAGGTGAATGCCCCATAAGAACGCCCACCAGATCCTCTTCGTTACGGCAAACGGCCAAGGAAACCACTTGGCCGTCCCCAAGGTCATGGCCCTTGCCCATCGCCAAACCTCGGTCTTGAATACGACACTACCGGGCGTCGAGTCGCTCACGCAGAGGTGATGCGGCAGCATGACGTCTCGCCCATGACGTTCTTGGTACGCGTTGAGCGTTGCGGCGGCATAAATACCACCTGTGTTGGACATGGCGTGCAGGATGAGACGCTCAGAGCCGTCATCTTTGACCGGGAAGATGGTGTCGATTATAGGCATCATGTCTCTTGTTCGCAGACTGAGCGTTTGGTAGGACACCATCAATGTTGACGAGATGATGACCAAGATGCGAGCGGAGGGATACAACGCATGGTAGCCATCGGCGTATTTGCTCACGTGCTTAGGCAGGCCATCCCCCCAGCCGTAGATGAGGATAGTAGTGGGATGATCTGCCGGGGCGCTGCGGGCGGTATCGGCGTCAGAGGCCGGCTTCTCGTTCCGAATGAAGATCCGGTCGGTGATGGGCGTGTAGCCGGAAAATGTGGAGGCTTTGACACCCATGATTCACCGGTAGAGATCCAAGGCAGTGGCCCTGGTAAGGCTGCGTGATCCGCGAACGTGGGATGAGATGTCGAGGTTTCGTCGTCTCGACTCCCAACTGAGCGACTCGGATTGAGGAACTGAAGACGGAGCGATCTTAGATGCTTAATGAATCTAGTGACTTCTATCATTCACGTGCAAAATCTCAATGGTATATCTTCTACGCATCAATGTGAGGCCACTGCCTATCTTGCCAAAATTGTTGAGATGCTGACATGGGAAGTAAAGTGATTTCAGCCTTTCAGGGGGTCGCGCCGCAATCGATAAGGTGGGTTGTTTGTCAACTATCCACCCAGCTCTGTCCATCTCTTTGGTAGGATTCTCTTGCAGTCTCGTCCTAGGACACACCAGACCCTGACCAGACCCTGACCAGACCCTGACCAACCCAGCGACGGCGTGCCGGATGCGGGTCGTGGTATCAGGGGCCGAGGCAAGTGGAGGCCCTGCGACATTCAAATCCAGCCCCAACAGCACCAAGCTGGTTCCTTCAGGCAGAGTGACGGGTAAGCCACGGCACACCTTGCAGTAGGGACGAACGGGACCAGAGTCAGAGCCGATTTCTTGTCAGTCGGATCCGAACCTGGTCCCCCAAGCCATAATAGATACCTACATACTTACCTAGGACGTGGCTGTAAAGGTTGCAGTGAGGACGCATGCGATCAGAATGTAGAACACACTGTCTGGTCACCAAATCAAAATGATCAAAGACCTCGGAAAGTATAGGCGGCCCGCTAAGGCCCGATCGGAATCCTGACACCTGGCATTTGGCTGGTTGAGCTGTGACTGTGGCTCTGGGCTCTGGGCTCTGGGCTCTGGGCTCTGTCTGGGCACTACCTCATCAAGTGCTAATCCGCTTTGCGCTCGCTTAGACACGTTCGTATAATATCACGATCTATTGACCTACAGTCACACAACACACAGATTACGAGTATCTCCAGTACTGGCAGATCACGACGGATATCTGTCGTAATATGGTTCCTTCGCCGTTTGGTCATGTCACAACCCCAAAGTTGGCCTGCGGCCTTTGTGGCCTCGACAGACCGCGAGACGGCGACAAGGAACACCACTGGACTCATTACATCCGGGCAGTCTATTATACAGGGTCCGACTCCGATGTTCCATGCCTTTCCGGTGTAGGATTCCATCATGATGCCAACAGCGCCTATCTGCTGCCGCCTGAGTATCATCAGCGATATAATGACGATGGCCTCGATAGTCAGTCGCTGATCGCCATACGCGGTCTGAGTCCGCCTGGCCCAGATGTACCTGTGAGCGAGAAGGCAGCTTATTCGTGGGGCTTTGTGTTTCATGAGTCCTGCTGGAAGCTTTTGGAACAAGCCATGGTACCCAGTCGGGTAGACATCAAGGCACTATGGCGCGTCTTGCTTTCCGTCCCTTGCGCTTTTGACTTGCCCAACTAGGGCCATACCTATGGCGGTCTCTTCTTGGGCACCAGCCCAGATCGAGAGAGAGGAGGGAGTTTCGTACTCCTAGGCGAAAACTCCCATCTAGTTATCCCGAGCACTTCTGCTGATCCTCTCAGAGTACCGGAGCTGGACGCCTTGCTGGCAAGATGTCACATCAAGGACGCGAAGCAAACCGAGATCCAAACGCTTCAATACCTGAGTCTGAGCCATTCGAGCAGGGAGAAGGATCCATTCTTCGTTTTGCCTTTAGAGCTCAGAGACTTACTCTTTACATATTTAGGCGTGCCTGATGTGCTGTCTCTGCGTCTGGCATCGCGTGAAATTGCCTCAACACCACTGTCGCAATATTTCTTCCAAAGCCAATTCTATACCGGTCGTGATCTCGAAGCCTTCTTTGATGGATTTCTCCTGAAAGGTGCTGACCGTCTCAGCCTTGATTGGAAGACGATGTACCGAGAGATGCGCATGCGGCTTATAAACAACATGACATGTCTTGGGGAACGCAATCGTCTTCGCATATGGAATCAGACGATACGCCCCATCCGTCACGCCATAGAACAAGTCTCTCAATCGAGCGAGCTTCGAGGCGGCCCAGACTGGGAGTGGAATCTAGAAAATGGCGGTGAGGCAGACTGGAAATTCGTTAAATCGTCCCGAAACGTTGGCCCTGAGCAGTATGGCGAAATTCGGCGAGAAACTTTTCGAGCCGAGGCGCATTTACCCGCTACTAAAGTTCAAGACGTATTTGTCAGCTTCGTCGAATTCTTCGGACACACTTACGTTACAGGGCTTAGGTTCACGTTTGAAGCCCATCCGGATGTAGAGATTGGATACATCAATAGAGTGTCCGAGGCGGCTCTGCACATCAATGGCGACTTGCAAGGCTTCCATGCAGTTGTAGGCGAGGGCGGACTCAGGGGCTTGGCGCCGTACATGCATACGATGTCAGAATACTTACAGTGGGTTGGTGACGTTGCCGACTTGCCATACATTGCTATAAGGTCTAGCGGCAAGCCCGTTCGCAAGGTTAGAGCAGCACTTGATGCGAGTTTACGCCACGGACTTTCCAAATCACTATTTCGCTAACGCTAATCAGGCATTTCGAATGCAAGCGCTATTGATTCCCGGAAGCTAGATATCTGGAAACTCGAGGTAGGAAACCCGGCCTCTACACCTTAAGCCTATCTGTTGAGCCTGGTCTTGCAAACATACAGGCCGAAGTCCAGAAGAAATCTGACTCTCCGTAGCGGCGGACCTTTTGTCTGATCGCAAAGCGCGTGATAGTACTCCTTATTCCCTCTACTCATATCCTTCCATGTCACTGAGGGGATGAGCTGGCCAAAACAAGGCGACTCCCTCCTTTCCACGACTTCAGCCAGAGACGTAATCTCTGGATCGATGATGTATAGTTCAGAGCTCTGATCAATGATGCCATCCCGATCCTTTTACCAGCAATATATGAATGGCTGAGTACTGAATGACGAAATCTCGGTGCGACTAGGTGAGAGTCTGTACTGTATTTCGGTAGGCCATTATTCGGCCAACCAAAATGTCCGTTCTGCTAATCATGAACGCCACAGGAAGAATACCGCAGTTCTTGCCTGCTGGAAGCCGGATACAGTGCATGATGGGTCCTACTCTACCCTTAAAATTGCTGGATGCCTCTACGAGCATATACCATTCGTTGTGGATACATACCTCAAACTCAGTGTTAAGGATGAACGGAGAGCGGTGACGTCGATGCTTAGAGAAAGGCAACGGGGGGCAGGCCGGGTTGGTTAACCGGCGGTATGAGCTCGAAGGAGAGGTTGACATCATGCTTCTAGGAACTCGTTAAGATGATCGGTACGACAGCTTGATAAGAATACTGACCAGAGGGTCTGCGAAAGTATAGGTCTATACATTCCTCAAGGAACAAGACCCTTGTGGTAGTGGTGCTCCGGCATTGTACTGAGTGGTAGATTTGAGGAACGACCGAGCAATGTTGAAAGCGGCGCTTTAGTGTCCGAAATCAAACGGCGCCGTTAGGTTTCGCTACTTTCACGGGGAGGAAAGGTCTCATTACTGCGTCGTTGATCAGCAGATGTTCTTCGTATATAGCTGCAGACAGCAGAGGCTGCAAGATTCAACGCTGATATAAGCCCTGCCCTTGCAAGGAGACCGGAAGATGGATCTTGTGAAGGTAAAAGTAATGTTACTTACCTTCATCCGCGTATGTCTGGGGGAGCGCCCACTTACGGACGGCCTCATCGATACCCCGATTCATCCTGGCAATGTATTCCTCCCTGGGGGCCGCTGGCGACAATCTCTTAAAGTCGACGTAGGCGAGGACTTTGATGCTTTGGCCCTTAGGGAAACTGTCTCCTTCCACGTAAATAACGCTTACATCATAGCGCTCGTATGCCCAAGGAACCCCTTCACAACGATCAAGGGTCTCCTCGTCGTCCAGGTGTAGGCGATATAGGACGCCGTAGACGCCAGGAGACCCGACAGCGGAGCTTACCGAGGTCTCTTTCATGGGGCGAGCGTCCACAATGTTGGCGTATCCACGTTCGTTGATGAGCCAATTCCACCCTGGAAGATAGGCTAAGCCAATCGGCTGGGACTTGGGACAGCGGCTAAGCATTTGGGTGGAAGAGAGGTTGGACCCGTAGGCAAAGTAGAGTAGCCTGCTTTCGCTATCGGAAGCGCCATTGCTAGAAGTCGTACCGTTATTAAACTCTTGCATGGTCTGCTTGTTATTCTGAGGAAGAAAATGTGTCGGTACGGCGTGTCTGCTGTCCGGTTGTGCCAAAGCAGCAAAATTGCAGAAAACCGTGCTGTGTTTTGGTTCAGAATATATTTCTGGCTGTTGAAAGAAAAGAATGGGAGCTGTCTAAGTCATCCCATGTATAAGCCGCAGGTATATCTAAGTCAAAGGAGTATCCGATGCTCGAGAAATAGGTAGAAGGCGATAAGTCTCTGTTGCGCCACACTGTAGCTGTGGCTTGACCCTGGGTTAAGTAAGTACTTAGAAGGCATCTCTCGGTACCTTGTTAGGGGGAGTGCCAAAATTTATAGACACTGGGGTCACCCTCATCATCATTCAATTGTTTGCTGAGAGACACACACAAGCACACTTTAGATCTCGTATTCATAAGATGATTAGCAACAGCCTGGAGATGGTCGACCAATCCGATTGATCCGAACCCTAAGCAATCCTTCTTAAACCAAGAAGACCTGATTCACACAATCATCCTTCCTAACTGCCTCTCCATGCATGATCCCATGCACGTATGCCTCACCAACGACCTTCCATTTGTCCCTGTCTACACCACGAAGCACAAAGGGAGTTCCTGCACCAGCCAAGATCCAAATTCGGTCGCCTTTGTCCACAGACTGGGATGTGATCCCAAAGAGTCCATGTGTTGTTCGAAAAACCCGCCTCCCAAGATACGCCACCCGAAAGCTTTCTTCCATGTCTTTGCATCTGCACTCGATTGCTTGCCCTTCGGGTGAATCAGGGTCTTCTGCAGTGTCCATCATGGCCTGGATCTGCCTAAATGATGGGACCAACCGTTCGCCTCTTGCGTTCGATGAGAGGATGGTCACAATGTCTTTGGCTGACTGAAACTGTCTAGACAGCTTCTTAGTGTCTTGTGCTTGGTTGCGGTACTTGGATTCTTCTAGTTGCTCCCCAAGCTCTAAAATGCGCTGCATGAGAAACGCTGGGAATGCCTCACATGCCTCTGAGCCAACGCAACGGTCCCGAAATGTGTTCTTGATCAGTGTCTTCAGGAATGCATCACAGGGTACTTCGTTAGTGGGATACTTATCGTCGGGATAGTTCTCTAGAAACTCGAGCAGCGACTCAATCGAGAAACGATTCATGATATCGATGTATCCCGGCCCAGTCTCGGCGATACTGTCATGTTCAAGCCCCAGCACTTGCAGATGATGCTCGCTCTCCATTTTTGGATCTATGAACTTGAGGCCAAGGCTCGCTTGCCACCGATCTGGCATCCCAGTCTGCTCTGGATGTCCGCTGAGAAGGTTCATGGTTGCTTTGGCACTATAATTTGGTACCCAGCTTGCCAGATCTTTTCCATTCCTCGCTAGGGAATCCTCGGTCAAGCCAATAATACCCAGACTTTGCGACTCAACCACTGCGATCAGCGTAGCCTCGTAGTAGATTTGGCTCAGGGGCTTGTTGTAGTCGATCTCAATCTCGATGTGTTGAAGAGCATGCTGCCTTTGAGCCATCCAAATATCCTTCAGAGCAAAGACACGGTCTCTGCTCTCGGTAGCATCAAACGATCTGGTACAGTACAAAAGCCCCTCCAAGGTCCAATTCCTAAGGCTAGTTCTCTGCAGCGAACTGAATATCCGCTGGTTATCGAGACGGTTGTCGGTGAGTTCCATGGCAGCACGATCCACATTATAATCGTCGTCATCCATACAGAAGTCCACGTAGGCCTTGAGGAGAGTATCCATGTTCGATCGTATCATTACCTGGGACGCCTTCAAGATTATTGACCACGCCATGCGATGTTTACCAATTAGTGCATCTGGCTCATCCGCGAAGTATTTCTCCTGCACTACCCAGATTCTCGTGAACCATTTCCGCTGGAGAAACGCGCCATAGTCCAGCCAGGCCTGGTAATCAACATCGTTAATCCCGAGTACCTGCGCCGCCGTGATCAAGCCGTCACCAGCTGCAAAGCCGTCGCTACTGAACGAGTGGTTGGTGACTAGATCCTCGATGGCTTCGTCGCTCACTTTGGAAAGGCGTTCAAGCACTTGAGACCGCACTAGGCGTATGCTCATCCTCATTACCAGGCCAGATGACCACCCTCATCGCGCGTTGGTAAATATTGCCCACTTTCGAGTATAGTCAGCATTATACTACGACGATAATATTCGTCAAGTCTGAATCATACTCAAACCAACTTGCTTGCTCTTCTCTCCGTTATCCTTCTGGTTAATGCATATTGCGTCAATCCACCAATAGGAGTGATTTTGATCCTCGCCGAGATGCTCAAGAGCATCGAACAGATTCTCTGTGACCGCCAGTGTTGTTCCGCCTTTATGGGTGATCTGTTTACTAAGAAGGCCCGACATAACTCTCTGGCTCTCAGGAGAAGATAGACGCCTATCCAGAGGGTCACTCCATGTATAAGACAGGGCATGATATGGCGGGACATTATCAAATCTGAAGATCTCAAGGGAGTATATCAGTTGTTGAGATGGTCGCCGATCTATCTGAAGGAGGCGAATCTCGCCCTCCGGAGCTAAGGCTGTGTATTTGTAGGGTGCAGCCATTGCAAAGAAATGGTGGACATGTTGATGAGAGTGAAAGAGTGCTATTGCGATTGGAGAAAAACTGGGACGGCTGGCACACTCAATATCCATCTTCAGTCCCTGCAACCAATGTCTTTCAGTCCAGTACTTCAGGCATGATTAGCCTCGGTTCCCAGGGGGAATATGCAGGATTCCTCAACATCTATGATTGATTACAGGGTTTTGGAATGGTCACGAAGATCGAGAGTCGACGTCTTAGCCACCAAACCATTTGGCCCCAAAATCATCCGGCCCGCTAGCAGGGTCCTGGCTTTCAGCTGTATGGAAGCTTATCAAACCGTGCAGTATCGCTGAAGCTAGTCCCATGCGGCTGGGATCGAGTGCTAATGTCGAAGAGCCTTCGCAAGCACATCCCCAGGCATGGGACGGATTCTAATGCTGTAGGACTGGCAGGCTGGCGCCCTTCGAGCACACTTCTCGCTAGCTGCGTTGCTTTTCATTGGCCTTGACTGTATGATATAATCTTAATTTGTAACGGAACGTTACATAGCCACAGCTGCGTGCCCAGTCCACAGTGGTTTCCATTACGAGCATGTGCCAAAGACGTTGAAATATCTACAGGTGCCTGTGAGTGAGCTGGCTTACAGCTGGATATCTCGTGGAGTAGGAGTCCTAGCGTTCGGCCAGCATTGTCGGACCTAGTATTTAGGTGTTCTTGGCCCCGTATGGTCGACGATGGGTTCCACGTGGAATAAGTTGTGATTAACCTCCTAACTGAGTCGCTCGTTACCCTACAGAGATGAGTCTCTTGTTTTTTCCCACTCTTTTCCTGCTGCTGCAGGCCACTGTATTGACAGCAGCGGCTGTACGATCAGATTCAAGTGCTGTGGCTCAGCCTGCGGGACATGCCTGCGGGACTATCGTGAACGATCCTGATGGTAAGTGAAGCTGGTGGTGCCGGGAACGGGAGATCATCCTGATACCTTCTTAGGATCATTCGTCTTTAATGCGAGCGACGTATACGCATGCCTGACCAGCGTTCCGTTCAACTCCGCGGTGGCTTCCAAGTTCATCGACTATTACAATGACACTATCGGATTCCAGACGGTCCAAAATCTCAACAGCCCACCCTCGAGCTATCGGCAGCCAAGTATAGATCTGATGGCAGGCCTTCAACAGTTACAAGACGCCTCGAACTCAAACTCTTTTGCTAACCAGTATGAGTTTGAGGTTGCTTTACAGCGACTCCTCATGGCTGCTCACGATGGTCATCTATACCTCCAGGCCGGTATTCTGTCCGCTTTCTCATTTGGAAGTCCGTACGACATTGTCACACTATCTGTAGACGGAAGTGAAGTGCCCAAAGTATATTTGGCTGGTCAGTATCATTCGCTTACCTTCTCACTAGAGCCTAACTAATTACCATCAATCGATGTATACGATAGCAACTCTTTTACTACGTTCCAGCCTTCAGCAATAAAGTCTATCAACAGTCAGGACGCAGTAACTTATCTGGAGAATTTTGCGGCCGCGAACGTGGCTGGGTCTATCGAGTCCCATACCGATTGGAACCAGTTGATGTTCAGCTATGCGGGGATATCCAGGGGTATCTCGACGTCTTTAGTGGATTAACCCGTTCTATCCAGGCGACACCATTACATTTGACTCTGAGAACGGTACAAGCATCACAGATAAGAATCTGGGGATATACTGGAGTCAAGGTCCAACGGGCCCTCTAGAAACGGGCGGGGACTTTTATAACTTCTTCGTGCTTGGATTCTATCCCGCGTCGTTTGATTTCAGAGCAGAGTCCGGCGATTCCACTGGGGACGATGCCTCATCATCGACAACTCCTGTTCCAACTGCGTCAACGTCTGCTACGCCCACACCCTCGTCTTGGAACTCGCCGGCTTATCCAGAGATACCTGACATTGCCCAGCCGGATCTCGGAACATATGGGGGTGGATTCCTGTCAGGTCAGTTATGATAAACCCGATGTCATACGTGTAAGAGGATTGACAACGTACAGCGTACTTCCTGAACTCCACTTCTGTCTCCGTTCTGAGCATTCCAAGTTTTGATGAATTCGACGCCGCGCTCAATACGTTCCAGGCTACCGTAGACGAGTTCATAAAAAGGAGTAAACAGGCCGGTCTCCAAAAAGTCGTTATCGATCTCCAAGGGAACACGGGCGGTCAGGTGTTGCTCGCATTCGATACTTTCCGACGATTTTTTCCCGATATAGAGCCGTTCGCTGGCTCACATCTTCGTGCCCACCACCCAACCGATGTTATGGGTCGGACGTTGACAGACTATTTTGATCGTCTCGCGACGGACAATGACGATTATCCGATCCTCGCCGTCGACGAATAGGTCTCTTCCACGCGACTGAGCGCCGAGACGGGCGCCAACTTCACTTCATGGGAGAAGTTCTTCGGACCTGTCACTGCGGGAGACGACCGTTTCACTACGACACAGCGGTTCAACCTCACGAGTCAAGTCTTCATCGAGGAATCGATAGATAGCAGCAACTTCAACGTCAGTGCGAGCACAACTGCTACTGCGTCGCCGCCATGGGCACCAGAAGACATCCTCCTCCTCACAGATGGCGTCTGTAGCTCCTCGTGCGCGCTCTTCGTCGAGATGATGCACCAAGAGGCTGGCGTCCGGACGGTCGCATTAGGAGGGCGACCAGTGTCCGGACCAATGCAGGGAGTTGGAGGCACACGAAGTGCCCGTGTCATGGCGACCGAGACCTTGGACGCCAACATAGGTGTCGTACAAGTGCTTCTGGAGAACTCCACGGACTCCCACTTCCTGCCAAATCGGACTGAAGCGCTTGACGTGTACATCGTCGACGCGGGTATCAACCTGCGCGACCAGGTCCGCAAGGGAGAAACGCAATCTCTCCAGTTTGCTTACGAACCAGCAGATTGCCGTATCTACTTCACGCCACAGACCGTGTTCAACTATACCAATCTCTGGAACTATGCTGCCAACGCCATCTGGAGAAATTCCAGTCTTTGTGTCGAGGGTTCCACGGGCTTGGCTGGCAATAGCACTAGCACAGCGGCGTACATCGAATCATCTACTTCCGGACCAGGCATCGTTCAATCTGACCAACTACATACCTACCGGCCCTTGTGAGCAATTGGCAGATCCTGGAAATATCACTCAGAACTTGAGCGGTGATATCGTCGGCACGACGCGCACCAACGTGCCGTTTCATGGCTGTGAAGTTGATGACGACTGCGGCTTATTCCAGGTGTGCCGGTCGGTTACGCGATACTCCACGGATACAAAGACAACCTTGACGTGCGTGCCGACATGCAATTTCCACGGCGCAAAATGCAATGGTGGAGGACGCTGCGTGCTGACGGGGTCGACTAAAATACATGTTGGGTCGCAAACCGTGTCCGAAGGCTTCTGCAGCCCGAAACCCGCGTCTTGCAACGCGAAGGGAAACCAAAACTTGCTCATTAGTGGTTTGATTAACTAGGGAAAAAGACAGTGGCTGTCCGTCCCTGGGTTGCGATTACGGGGTTTGTTGGCCAGCGTCAGAGTGGGATGCAGCGGAATGATGCCCGCGTTGGCAGAACATCCCCAGTCTGAAGTTGAAAGAGGGCTTCAATTCACCTCCATACGTGGATTTCATTCGGCCTGCAACATCATGCTGCATATCATGAGCCACCGTTAGTTGTGAGAGGAAATAATACTAAACTAGTCTTTTGTCTATCACGCCATCTTATCAACCATACATTTGCGCCCGAATACCCTTGTGATTACACACTCGCCCGACTCATGCGTTCAAGGTACTCAGCCTGATGCTGACTGCCCTCCTGTGCGCCTCGAGCTCCTCTACCTTCGCAAGCTGCATGACCGCTTCGCCTACATTCTTAAGCCCTTCTGCCGTCAAGTTCGAACTGGTAATGTGCTTGACGAAGGAACCGAGGTTGACACCCGAATACTGTTTGGCGTAGCCGTAGGTAGCTATAATGGATTAGAACCCTTTCAATAATGGACACAGGACAAACAATCCGTTGTCATGAATGAAATTACTTACGCAGTGAATGATTGACGCCAGCAGAGTAGTCCCCTACACTCTCAGGCGTCCACTGTCCAATGAACACACTACCGGCATTCATGACTTTGTCTACTACTTGTTCCGCGCTCTTGAGCTGAAGGATCAAGTGTTCGGGCGCGTAATCATTACTGATGCGCATGGCCTCGTCAATGTCCTTGACCATAACTGTGACAGAGTGATCAATCGCTCCCCTTACGATATCGACTCTGGGTAAAGCCATGGCCTGCTTGTGGACCTCATCCTCGATAGCCTTGAGCTGATCCTCATCCAGGTCAATTGCGATCAGAATAACCTGACTGTCTACGCCATGCTCAGCTTGTGACAGCAGGTCAGATGCGACGAAGGCAGGGTTCGCATCCTTATCTGCGATGACAAGCACCTCTGAGGGACCGGCAGGCATATCGATACTAACACCTGCATTGGTGTCGTTGCTGACCAGCATCTTGCCAGCTGTGACGAACTGGTTGCCGGGTCCAAGGATTTTGTCAACCTTGCTTACGCTTTCAGTACCGTAGGCCATGGCAGCAACGGCTTGGGCACCGCCAGCGAGAACGATGCTCTCGGCCCCGATTTTGTGAGCAACGTAGACTATCTCCGGCGTGATGCTGCCATCAGACCTAGGTGGAGAAGCTAGCACAATCTTCTGGCAGCCAGCCACCATTGCAGGAACCCCGAGCATAAGAGCAGTACTGGGAAGGACCGCCGTGCCTCCTGGTACATACAGACCAACGCGTTCGATTGGCCTTGAGAACCTGCTACAGACAACACCTGGCATGGTTTCAACCTGGAGAGGCTTGTCTTCTTTTTGAGCAGCGTGGAATTTTCGAATGTTTTCGTAGGAAACATCGATTGCCTCGATAGTCTTGGCGGGCAGGTTCATGAGCGATTGCGGAAACGGGGCTTTGAGTACGGGCGAACTCAATGAAGTAGCTTTCTCGAATTTGTGAGTGTACGATAGGAGGGCCTTGTCGCCGTTCTGACGAACATCGTTGACAATGGGTGTGACAATGCCCATGATGGTATCGGCAGACTTTTGGGACGGGCGTTTCAAAAAGCTCGAAACATCAGATTCGCCCACTTTGCTCACATCCACTCTCTTCATTGTGATTTTTTGAGTGTCCGGCGCGGTGTGAAGTTCAGTTGCGGGAGCTGATGTGAGTGGTACTGCAGAGACTTTCGCCGCTTCTTTTGCTTTGTCGGCAGAATCTGCGATACCTTCCTTCTTCGCCCATTGCCCTTTGGCATTTCCAGGTCTTCTCTTCACTTTCAGGCTCTTGGCATCCAGGCTCTTCTCAACATCTGCGAGGCTGACACCAGCGGCAACGGCCTTGGTAAGAGCGAAATATATCAAATCCGCTGCCTCGAAAGCCACATCCTCGGGCCTTTGTGCATCACAGAGCTCCTCGGCCTCTTCCATAATTTTTGCCCTTAGGAGCTTTTCATCAGAAAACAATCTCTTGGTGTATGATCCTTCGGGCGCTGATTTCTTTCTCGAGACTAACGTTTGCTCGAGCTTGGCAATGCCCCTGAGGTCACCGAAGCATCCGAATTGTTCGAGGTGACAGAACCTGCCTGTCTGTTTAACGATGAACTTGAGCGCATCGTTATCGCAGTCCATTGATATCCTGACTAATTCCTGCGTATCTCCTGATGTGGCGCCTTTGTACCACAGCCCGCGTTTCCGGCTCTGGTATACGCCGGTTTGTGTTCTGAGGGACTCGGTGACGCTCTCTTCGCTGCTATAGACCAAGCCAAGCGCCACTCCTCTCTCGTCACAGACCACTGTAGGTAGCAGCTTATCCTCACGGTCCGTCTTCCATGAAGACGAAAATAGCTTGGGTACAAAAATCCTCTTCTCGCCGGCCTCATCTTTCTTGGTTGTCAGACTGGCTGAAGGAATAATCGGAACAGCCTTAATCTGAGCGCAGATGTCGACAAAGTGTTCGTATATTGCTTCAGAAACTGGCTTTACAAAAACTTGGGGAAGTTTAGTAGTCTTGCTGGACTCCAGGAAGGCCCCGACATCGCAAGATCTCTGGTCAAAATTCTTGAGGAGAATGCCACTTTTGGTTCCGGCAGAGACATCCTTCAGTCTGTCAACAGCCGGAGCTATCCTGTCACCGAAATCCGAAAATTCCGAGATCCTGTCTAGCTGGACAAAGACTTTCTTCCCGCCGTGATCTAACAGTGAGATAATATCGTCTTTAGATTCGAGACTAGTAGCGTCTAGGAACACTTGAAACTCGGTGCTGTGCTGCCTCAAGTGGCTGAGAATTTTCTCCAAGTTCTTCGGGGTCACATCGAAGAACACGCAACCAAGGCAGGAAACTTCTTCGCGGTTCAACCCCTTGCTGGCCGCTAGACCCGGCGGAACGGCCACTGAGACAAGGAACGGGAGCGGCAGGGTCGACTCCATCTTGTCGGCTTTTTTACTTCATGCGAATAAGGCAAAAGTGAGAAATCCACGGAAAGACATTGGCTAGTAACTCAAGACTTTTCACTCCCAAAACCAGCGTTCCTAGATCGGCATACAGTTCAGTGTCATAAGTAGAGCGGGGCACGAAAAACTGCTAGACTCCTTGCCCCTCCAAGCGCATATGTAGCAATCACGACCGGCACGACTGCCCCTCCAATTGCATCATATGCACCTGAAGCTTTAAGGTGTGGTCTATGCTTTACCAGTTGGGGCCAGAGATAAGATAACGAACGAGCTATCCACAGCCATCGGCAAGCTTGAATTCCAATTGCCTACAGCCTGCTTTGCGCCTACTGAAGAATTCCAGCCTGCATCATTATTACAACAATATCAACGGTAACCTCACCCTCCATTCAATATCACGTTCTCCCAATTAGAGCCTGAATTTCCGAACTATAACTACCTCATGTGAACGGAAAACACCTTGCGATCACCCGGATCAAGCCATCACCCCTCGTCCACGACAAGATGGCCTCCTCCCAGACCAACGGTGTGCCCCCTTCCTCCGCGCCATCGCAACCAACCCAAAATACCGTGACGAGCAGTGGCAGCACCACCGTGCCAAACACACAGGCCAGCAGCAATCCCGCTACCGGCGCTAATCCCAACGCCTCATATTCCTCCGCGGCAACAGCAGCGGTCACAACAGCTCCTACTTCCAACAATAACCCGCCATCCTCGCCCACCCACGCCCGCGCCCCCTTACCGCGAGACGCCCGCACCATCGAGCTCCTCCTCACCGCCCAAGGCGTCACCTCCTGGGACTCCCGCGTGCCCCTCCTCCTGCTCGACTTCGCCTACCGGCACACTTCCTCCATCCTCAACGACGCCCTCCACCTCGCCCAGGACCCCTACACCACCCAGGCTGGCGCCAAGCCTTCGGGCACCTCGGGCGCCGTGCCCAACGCGCCCTCCAACAGCGACGCGACCGTCTCCGCCTCCGCCGTCAACGTTGCCATCGCCTCGCGCCAGGCCTTTCAGTTCCGTGGGGGCGCCGGGGCCGGGGGCACGGGCGGCGGTGGCGCGTCCAAGGAATGGCTGGCCGACCTGGCGCGCGAGCGTAACAAGGTGCAGCTGCCGCGCCTACTACAGAACGAGTGGGGTGTGCGCCTGCCTAATGAGCGGTTCGTGCTGAGCGGGAGTGGCTGGTCGCTGAAAGAGTCATGGGAAGGGGCTGGGGACGACGAGATCTCGAGCGACGAAGACGATGACCTGATGGAAGGCGCGGACGGCGGCAAGAAGAAGGACGGGAGTGAGAAGAAGGGCGATGGAGAAGGTGGTGAGGATGGGAGGGGCCTGGATGAGATGCTTGGTGACGATATTGGAGATGAGGATATGGAGGGCTTGGAGGAGTGACGGAGGCTCATCATAGCATGCACTTTTGAGCTTGCGTGTTGTGTCATATTTCACGGATACCAGGCATTTTCCTGGCGTTACGGGCACTTGGCATTCACATACCAAGGATCAGACTTGGTATCATGGTTAACGATTCCTATGACAACAGCTTCTCATGGGAACGCCTCTTCGACTAGATGGTGCAGATTGGAGGAATCAAGCAGATAGTATGGACCTGGAGGCCGCAAACGACAAGAGCAGCTGTACCCGGATTACCAAGCAGCCTCGCCTCAGTCACTATCATCAACGTCTCGGGACACAAACAGTTCTGGTATTGTACAATTTCTCGGATGATTGTATACTACAACTGAATAATTCTGGAGATGCCCAAAAATGGATGATCTCGAAATCTGGCCTAGACCGTGCCATTCAATTCCAAAAGAAACGCCCAGCGCTATGCGAAAAAGGGTCTACATAAACGTAGCTCGGAGGTCTCATTCGGAAGAGCCGCCGCCGTGGTGGTGTGGGCTCTGGGCTTGATATTTAGGTACGATCATAATGGTAACTCCCAACATCCACAAATATTCCAGCCGTAGACGCAATAGTCTCTGTTATACTCCAATTTGGGTGAAATCCATATTTGCCGACGCCGTTACTTCCCGTGCCTTTGGGTATGTTGAAACCAAGAAATGTCAAGCGCCGAAAGTTGAACCTTGCCTCTAGTACTGTTTCGTTTCTTCGTCCACCCGCAGATTCTTCAGTCCAGTAATCAACTCTGCGTTAGTATCGGCGACGGCCACCCGGGGACCTGATTTTGGCTTGACACCGTGTGGAACGGCCTGCGTGTGCTTAGCGTCTTCGATTACATCGTCTTCCGTTTCAGCGGCAATCTCATCGTCGTCACTGTCATCTTCTTCCTCGTCGTCTTCAGCATCAGCGTCTTCGTCCTCTTGTATCACGGAGTCGGTGTTCTCTGGATCGTCGTAGTCCCCACTCAAATAACTGTCACCCATCTGCCCGATCTCTTCTTCATCTTCGGCATATTCCTCCTCTTCGTCTTCTTCCTCGCCCTCGTCCGATTCGCTGGCCGAAAAATCGTCGAAGTCGAGAGGCATGTCTCGCCAGTACGTGAAGTCGGTGTATTCGATACCACCACCTTTCACAAGCGTACTGACTGGTGGGAAATAGTGGTCTACAACTTCGCCCATGTTGACGTAACTCAGCTTCAGTTTGTTGAGACTAAGAAGATCGAGAGATACTTCGGCGTTGGAATTAATCGTAAATATACGATTGCGCGGCACATCTACACATCGGTATGATATCTGATCTGTCAATCTGTTCCCGAAGCCTGCGTAGAAGCAGTGATTTTCGGGACCATATAAGCTCCGGATGTCTCGGAGGGTAGCCATTTTGAAGACATGTGGCTTTCGAAGGTATATTTCGCGTCGAAGCGCGGCCATCGTTCGATCGGGTGAGAGGATCGTGGGACCCCTTGGCAAGCGGAAGCCATCTTGAACAATACCATTCAGATATGCCCTCGTTGTATCTGCCTGACCGACGGATCGACTGGTCAAGTACATGATGTTATAACCGTTTGACACGATATCGTTATACAATTTCGCGACACCAGTATGCGTCCAGTCTCGTCCAATCATGTTGAGGACGTGACCTAGTGCATCGGACTTTGTGATAGTTCCATCGATATCCGATATGACGACAGGAGTTTCGTATTTCCAAAGATACATGTTACTTTGGCAGGTGGCTCGGTTCACCGTAAAGCTCATCGAGTTCTCTCCGGGTTTCAAGTCAAGCTCTTTCAACTGCTCGCTAGTCAGACGGAGTGTCTTGGCGTAATTCTTGGAGCTGTGGTGCTGGCGCTGGCCAATATCCGAGGCAGATCCTGGTGTCGTAGGAGGTGTCTGTACACCACCCATTCCAACGTCAGACTCTGTCCTCCTATGAACAGGGTCCCGCGAAGATGTCGTTGAATCATCACTGGCGTAACCGGGGTCTGACATAGCGTCGCTAGCTAGATTCGGCGATGGTCTGAGTGATGCAACCATTTTCTTCATTTCGGACTCTTTGGCTTCTTCGCTGCTAAAGATCCGAAGATTCCCCTCAATATCCATGTCAATCAAAGCACCAATATCGTAGTTTTCTCCCAGCTCTTCAGTCAAAATAACAGACAGAACGTTTCGGGCTACCCTCTCTGCTTTGAGGGCATCTATTTCGCTACTCTCTGCCATATTTATCTTAAGGTCGTTTGGCGAGACGATTTCAGCCGCCATATTGATATTTTCAACTTTGAACGCAATTGACAGTGCTTCTTGGAGTTGAACCAAAAGCGCATTGTTTCCATTTTTCGCTTCGACGAGCGCTAGGGGCTGAGGACTGTGTGACCCCGGGAATGTGTGAGGGTTCTCAAGCTCCTCGTTCCTTTCACCCAAATCTTCGTATCCAGAATGGACTCTCGAATTGGGAGGAAGTATGTTATCACTGAAATTCGAAGGCGCGCCGGGCCAGCCTCTCGGGGTAGGACGACCATGGCTCAATTCGGGCGAAGTAGCGATTGGAGTGGTTGGCACTGTGTTGGAATAAATATCAGTGACCGTCCTTCAGAAGCATATTGTCCTAGAATAGGAGGAGCATACCTGCACCAGGGATAGTCAAAGGCGTTGGCCCAGGCCTAGGGACCGTCAAAGATCTAGCAGGCGCTGAGGGTTCGCTGCCATCCAGCTGCAAAAAATCTGGCTCTTGTAGGGCGTTGGGGGTTTGCGATCCGTCGGGGTCAAGTGGTGGGCTCGACGTCGGGGAGGAGAGCGGGGATGTCTGAAGACTCTGGGGAACGGCATCGGTGGTCTCGAAGATAAAGAAAGCCTCGCCGCCCTCTCCTAGCTTCATGGCGTAATTTTGTCGAACGCCATTGACCTTGAATTCGACTTTCTTCTCGTAAGGGCGCAAGAGGGAGAACTTGCCGAATCGGACGTGGAACGGAGAGCAGTATAAACTGCCATCTTGGTGTTCGACAACGATTACATCAATGGCACCACTGAGGGTGGCAGGGTTGATCGAGTTCCAAGCAGTGGACACAGAGTCACTGATGTTCCTGACGTACTGCATAGTTTGAAGGCGGTTCGCAGCGACAGATTATTGGTGTGGGTTTCGGTCCTAAGACCGGAAATGGGAGTTGAATTGTAACCAGGCAAGCGGACGAAGATGGTCCAATATGATGTGTAGCTATGATTGGAGGTCGTAGGGGTAGGAGCAAAGGGATGCGGCTATTATGCTGAAGCACGGCGTCGGTTTGCCTTCGCAATGGCCGTTCGATCGCGCAAGCTGTCGGACGCTCGGGGTACAGAATGCGAATTTGGGAAGAGGAAGCGTAGACGACTTTCTTTCGTTATTGCTGGCTACCTCCCGGGTTGACTGGCTATCAGATTGCTGGACTGAGTTGTCTGGGTGCCACCGAGGAATGAAGGTTCAAGGACAGGAGGACAGTGTCGGGGCTGCAACCTCTGCTCCGTTAGTTGAAGCGTGCTGGGATGATCGCAGGAGTGACGTAGTGGGCAGAAACGGATGGTAAGGAATGATTGGGAAACAAAATCCGTCACCCAAAACGAGCGGATGAGATTACAGGTAGGGAGGGTGATAAGTATTTGTTAAGATATTATTGTGAAGGATCTGATGTGGTCAGACCGTACGGCGAGGTGATCAACTGCAGCTATTATGACATGTTGCAAGAGGCATGTATCCAATATAAATGGATTCCCTGCAGGAGGAAGAGGAAGAAGCAAGGTAGTGAAGAGCGGAGGAAATGTTCCAGGTCATACCGTATGTCGATGAATCGCATGTATCATTGCCAGGCAAGCTTACCTTTTAACTGCGTACCCGGGGACAAGTTTCGGATCCCTTTGAGCTCTAGCTAGAAGTACTGCAAATGCTCACGAGGTATTTTCGCAGTGGGCCTTGAGTCCTGTCGCAGTGGTTCACTGGCCAAAGATGGACAGGCAACAAGCCAAGCCAGCTAAGGGATGCTGCCGCGGAGCAAAGACACATGCTCACACGTACTCTTTTCAATTGGTTTGGCGCTATGTACAAGTACCCCCTAATACCAAGTACCTAGGTAAGAGCGCAGGAGCAGTCAGGTAAAGAAGTACCTAGGTATCTTACCATTGAATCCATGAATCCCGCCCGAGCCCAATGCAAGGAGGTACATATGTACGTAGGTACAGATATAAGTACCTAATGACCATTACAATGCCGACATCCATATAAGCTCCAGTCGCAAATAGCTTAGGATCGATGGTCACCTGTTACATATCCAAGCTTGCTGCCGCACCTGGTCTAACGACAAGGAGCGATCATGATATAACACAACTTTCCTGAAACTTTCACGGGGACACGACAGTACTGCAGTATCCTTGGTCATGATGGTCTCAATTTAGGAACGCCTCCCCAACATCTCCCAACACCTCGGCACACCATTGCTGCTGGCCTCACCATCCCGTTACGCTAAGGTAAATCGCATCGACCGAGCCTGACTCTGATCGCGGATAGCACTGAAAAGAGACCCATAGCCCCTCAATTGGGGAGCCAGTCATTGGGCATATTTTGCTAGGATGGGTTGAGGCAACTTTTCATCTACCAAATTCGAGTAAGAATTCCGACATGCATGTGATATTTACTCCTGCTAGAAATCGTCTCAACTTCCGAAAAAGACGTATCGTGTCAGGCAAATCCCGGCCGTTGTGAAAATTAGATAATGCTGAGTCGCACTAGCTTCCTCCCCACTGAGAATATCTGCTCCATAGCCTCATCTATAACGTCGAGGCCTCGTTCGCCTGTATACGAGGGCAGACGAGGGCAAAGCATCTGTAAAGGCCAATGTCATTGTCCCTGGACAGTTCTAGAGCATCCACTATACAATACAACAACAACACACACAAAAAAAAAGGTGTACCTGGCCCTTTCATTCCGACTTTCCGAAGCAGGAGACCATCGAAATCTTGTTCTCAAGTAGTAGTCTTATATTCTCAAGTCCTGGAAAGTCGCGAGTAGCACTTGAAGCACTTGGCGTATAGTTTTCTGCAAAATTGTACAGCAGGTCTCGATTAGTGCTTTACAAAGTTATTAGAGTGGTATATTATTATCTTGTATTAGATATCTCAAGTTGCTCGCGATGAGAGCCGCAATTCCCTCATTGTCGCATCTGTGACTGCCTAGGTAAGTAGGTACCTAGTATACATAGAGGTGAGCAACCTACCTAGCAGAGCCGCAACAGACGCGTCGGATATTCCGACTATTTCCAAGCCTCTGTCATAGGTAGCACATGTGGACTCGCCTGAACCTCGTTGGGAGATATTCGTATCGCTCCGAGTAACGCTGTTCATATGCTCCGACGACTAGTATATCTTGCCTCAAGAAAATCGTCTGACCTCGTATCTAGGTAAGTAAGAAAATTGGCTGTGCCCGTGTCGACGCACGAAATTCGTGTCATTATATTTATTAGGTGCCTAGCCGACACCTCCTCCGCGAGAAGAATCCCGGCTGTCCACCCGATATTGTTACGGATGAAGAATGAAGCTATCGAAGAGTTCACGTCCAGTACAGTAATCGGCACCTACCTAGGTATGGTCTCTGAATTGGCCAACGGAATGGTACATGTACCGGTAGTAGTATGGGATACGGGATGCGACGTTGACAATGCACCCCATCCAACATTATAACTACCGATCTGGATTTTACAGCCTGTTATGCAGATAAGTGCATCACAGTGGCAAGAGCCCCCTTCGTTTGAGAGACAGAAAATTTCGAGATGGTTCTGGGAGTGTAGGTTGTGGTCTGTGTGGTATGAACTGATTGATGATGGCATCGCTACCTTGGTGAAGCAAGTGAGACTTGCTTCCTCGGCTGGTAACAGGCAGCGGGCAATGGAGCAGAGCACGCCCTCAGTCTTGACGCAACTGTCTGCACGCAAGTCAGCACCCAGCAGGCGCCAATTGTCAAATTTGGCAGCCCTAGGGGCCATGGGTACTCTCTTGGACAGTGCGTGTAATCATTGACGGGCTCTGTTGATTTCTTCGAGTCACGTCCAATGGTATCCATCTGTTACCTGACTCAACCCAAGTTGTCGCCGGATTGTTACTCTGCCTCTGCATTCACCTCTCTTGTCTGTCACGCTCCTCATCCGACCTTTCTAAGCTAAAATCCACATTTTTCTTACGCTCGAGGAGGCTCTCCGAGAGGACGAAACGAATTTTCCACGTCTTATTCACCTCGCCTCTTCCCCGATACAGCACCCCAATCCCTTCCATTGTTTTTGCTTGCCCTTAATCCGCCCCGCCTCGCCTCCAACACCTGCAACCTGCCGAACTGCATGCCTCTCCAGACCGACTCCCATGTTGGACAGGCCTTTCGTCAGTTTTTCTTCGCCCGTATAACCTTCTCCGATCCCGTCTGACCCCGACCACGGCGACATGTTATGGACCCCATGGACCGCCACTGCTGTCCCTACATTACTCTTCGTCGCCGCGCTTCTTGCCTGGTGGTTTTTTGAGCCCAAGACCGCCCACCTGAACATCATCGTTGTCATCGCTTGTGTTATCTTCTATTGCTCTGTCGCCCCCGACCTAGCCTACGAGACCCCGCAGAAGATCTATCACCTGTCCAGATCCGTTGCTACTGCCTTGCGACTCGACGTCCTCGTCGTATACCATGCAAACATGCTGGTCACCGGCTTTGCATTCGCGTGGTGCGTCTCCTACTTGCTCGTTTGACCACGCTCTCCCAGCAGCTCACTTACGTGCTCGAAATCAAATAGGTTGGCCCACCGCGCCGTTCAGACTCTGCGAAAATCCGTAAACGAGCTCATCGGCGTCCTTGGTGTCGAGGTCCCTGATGCCCCCGATGTCTCACTTGCCGGCATTCGTGCTGACGCCGCCACCCTGAATTGGACACGTCCATTACCTACCCGACCGGTCGCTAAGTTCACTATTCAGGTCAACGGAGTTAGTGGTGAGTAATTAATACTTGCGTCCATGTGCTAAGCAATGTATTGACGGGGTCTCTAATTCAGTTGGCGACTCCGCAAACCAGGAAACGGCTATTACCGTGACCGGTCTGAAGCCGAATCATTTTTACAACGTCCGAGTGATCGCAGTGGGCTACAACAACTTTCAGGCTGGAAGTCGTGTCATACGCCTACGGACCTTTGGCCGTGATGGCCGGCCGCAACTGGGAGACGGTCGTCTCCCCTCCAATTTCATCCCCGAGGAACAACAACTGGCCTTACCGAGCGAACAAACGGATGAAGATGGTATAATCAGAAGCCCTGCTGCTGGTGTCGAGACGGCTTCCATTCCAGATATCTCGACTGCGTCTGCGCGCGACCCTAATCCCAGCACACCCTTACGTCGTAATACGGTAACGAGAAAGCATTCGCCATCCACTGCTAGTATCGAGCAGTCCGTCAAAGATGCGTTGAGTTCACACTCGGAACAGTCGTTACAAGAGCTCGGCGAGAAATTCGAGAGCATACGAAGAGAGATCGAAGAGACCCAGGCTCAGATTGCCAAGGACGAGAAAGAGCACAAAGAGATGATGGACGAACTGCAGGATGAGAAGAAGACGAAAAGGAGGATTCAAAAAGAAAAGGATGATACGACAGAAAAGTTGAAAAGAGAAATGAATTCTACCGAGAGGGCCATGCGAAGTGTCCAGCAGAGAAAGACGCAAAGGGAAAAGTCCTTAAAAGACAAGCAAAACGAGCGGCAAAAACTACATGACGACATTGCAAAATGGGAAAAGGAGATGGCTGCGATGCGCAAGCGTCAGTCCTGCTTCGAAAATGAGAAGGAACAGTGTCAAGAGGACGGCGATGCTCAAGCTGAGGATTTGCGTCAAGAAATTGCACAGGCGCAAGCTAGCCTGGCCCAAGAGGAAGCCGAGTTGAAAGAGAAGGGCAAAGAGCTGAAGGAAGCAGAGGAGCAAAGGAAGAAGCTTCCTGGAGGGGAGGAAAGTGAAGAGTGGCGCGAGACGGATCGCGAAATCAAGAGAAATTGGGATAACCGAGCAAGAGATCTCCAACGACGACTATATGCTGCCAACAGGAAGCTTAGGATGATCAACGATTATGAGCATGTTCTCCAAGCTCAATTGACAGCCGCTCAACAGTCTGGATTGCCTTTTATGTACAGCCAGGCCAACTCCTCTGGGATCGACTTTGAAATGCCGACGCAGAATCAACTCAAAAGACGGAGCCGAAATAGCAATTCGCTAGCAAATGCAGTGGTTACCTCGCCCAGTCAGTCGTTTGCTGCAACGGATCACGCCTTTACTCACTCCTCGACATTTGGTCCTTCGAGACCTCCGACAATCCCACCAGGTTTTGCTCAAGGCCCCTTCATAGATCACAGTACTGACTTCTCTGCGCCCCTTGATGATGACACTATACGTTCGCTTACTGGCGGCGCGCCTCTCAGTCCTACCGCGACATCGCTATTGCCAGCTGGAATGCTCGATGATATACTCGACGATGAGCCTCCTAGTCCAGGCTCACGGCCGGCTCGTCACAATACGTTCGGGTCAGGCTTACCGCCAGATGACGAGCCTCAATCGCCCGACTCATCTGCTCGGTCTCCAAGTCTGGTGTCAAGCCCCCAGAGCTCTTCCCAGCATCTACCGTTTTCTCAATTTACTGGCGAGACGAGTGAGCGGCGATCACTCAGGGGGCCACGCGGCGAGTTTGGCACCTCTTCTTCCCCAATTACCACTCCTGCTCAAATATCGACTCGACGAAGCTTCATGCCATGGTTTCATCGAGGGGGTAAAGGTCCAGATGAACCTCCAGCTTTGGGGTCATTGAAAGCTGGCCAAAGTCAATCATTTCCCCGCCAAACAGACGAGGGAGAGCCTATTCCAAACAAGCGGCGAATTAGTTTCTCATCCAGTTGGAATATGTTCAATCGTAACTCCGCTGGTCCAGACCTGCCCGAGGTAGGGCCAAGCCCGCGAGCGGTGCCCTCGCGCCGGCTAGGTCTTGGGGCGCATACGAATAGCTTGGGCAGCAACATTTTCTCTGAGCGTGACCCAAGCAGTCCGCGTCCAGTTTCAATTGCATCCTCTGAATTGCCTCGTCCGTCCACTGATAGTGGTTCTATATGGGGTCGTACACCGCATCCAACTCGTATATGGGGTACAGAAGAGAGCCCATGGGCAGCTTCACGAAGTCAATCCCGGCGCCCTTCGCTACATGGATCTCCATCTATCCTCAAGACGACCCTGGCTGACGCCGACGACGAGATTTTGGATGACTCTGAACTTCGTGTGCCTTCCAGCCAGGTCGGCGTCATTGGGACAAAGCCTGTCGCCAAAACATTAAGCCAACGTCTGAACCCAGCGGCGCCCACATTTATGGCTAACTTCGGCCTGTTTCGAGGTAAGCACGAGAAGGACAAGGACTCTGAAAAGGAGGATAGGGATTCCAAGGAAAAATCTAAGGGCAAAGGCAAAGACAAGGAGGTAAAGGAGAAGAAGCCCAGAGCGTCTATGACGTCTCTATCTGAAACTGGAACACCGTCGATGGACGATTCGCCTTCGGACCCCCGGAAATCTCGAGACACGTTCTCGGTCGATACGCCTTCAATGACCGAGTCGCGTGAGTCCCTAAGCTTGGAAGCCTCCTTTTCAAACACGCCATCGGATGCCACTACCGGTCTTGGTCTTGGCATGAAAGAGCCAGAAAGTGGGCTTAGAAAACTTCTGCGTAAAGGAAGCTCGTCCAAGTTCAGTTTATCATCTGTGCGTGGTCTCAGCAAGAAAGGGCCGAATAGCGTGACAAGTTCAGATCGCAATGGTCCGGCAGATCGCACTAGCTTTGACGAGTTTGCGGGCGAGGATGGAGGTAGTCAGTTCCTGGGTCGAAGCTACGACAGCTTGCACAATAGCCCCTCCTTGGGACCGATGAGCGCAAAATCGGCGAAAGACAAGCCAGTCGGCTGGAGCGCGAGGTTCAGTATCTCGAAGAAGAAATCGGGCAAAGAGAAGGAGAGTCTGGATCTGGAAAGAGAGGACTCGGCTCCACCGACGCCTGCTACTTCGGCCGCACCCTCTACACCTGTCATTGAAGAGACGTAATCCATCGCTGTATATAGTAAGGTGCACCTCCAGCCTCTCGAAGTCAATCTATAGAAGCTCTCCGCTTAATCTCGCGATGTCAGACTCAGAATCGGTTCACTTAGTTTTGTAGTCTAATCTTAGTGAAATATCTCGCATGAAACCATAGTCTAATTCTACTAATATTTATCACGGCACGCGGTACTTCATAAAAGTTGGATTACATCTTTTGTGCTGTTTGAAAGGCGTACGTTTTTTCTTGATAGAAGTATACCGTTCCTCCAGGGGGACAGGGGACATGGCGGTGGGGATTGGCAGTATTCTCTCGGACCTTACTTGGTCAGCTCAAGCTCTCCAAAGCTCCGACTGCAGCGGGTCAGGGCTCCTGCGAAATTGGCCCATCGTCCGATACTCTTGCATGCCCTTCGGCGCCTCTGCCCGCAACATCAATTCGTTTCCCAACCCGCCACCTGTACCACCGACAAAGCGAAGTCACTACCATATGGAGCGCTTATGATACTGAGCGAGCCCATGTCCCTTTCTTTCGTGCCCGTTCCTGAGCTTCCGACCGAAGTGAACTAACCGAAGCGAACTTTTTTCGACTTCGAACCGTGCCCCGGTCTACACACTGCTCCTCTGGACGAGAAACCCCACACCCGAAAGTCTAAAGCGAAGGAGGAAACACAGCAACGCAGAATCAACAAGGCAGACTACGAGGAAAGAGACACATGGCCGCGATGATGGCGGGGGAGGACAAAAACGCCGGAGGAGGCGAGGGTGATGCGCAGCGCAGGCTGGCGATGCCGTCGCGGAACCCGCTGCCGCTGTCGGCGAGCCAGGAGGCGCAGGTGCGCGAGGTGTTCAACGCGCGGGTGCGAGCGGCATGCGCGGAGGAAGTGAAAGGTTCGTCGTTACCCCTCATCCATTCCGTTGTCTTTCCCTGGGAGTTGGGTGTGGTACGTCGGCCCACGGGCAGACCATATTGCACCTCGGGTGTCTTGCTTCGGCTCTTGTCAAGACAGAATCAAAACCAGGCCGCATCGTATCCCACCACCACATGATTCGTTCTGCTACCACACCAACCCAAGCCGTATCATCACACCTCAACTAACCGTTGCTTCTCGTCTCCCTCAACAGCCTTCGCCGACTGCGCCCGCAACCGCACCTTCTCCATCCCCTTCGCCTGCCGCGCCCTCTCGCACGCCATGAATGCCTGCATGCTCTCGCACGCCACGCCCGAGGAGCATGACCGCGCCCGCGAGGACTGGTTCGCCGCGCGGCAGGAGCGCGCCCGCGAGCGCGAGCGGAAGGAGCGGAGGAAGCTCGAGCAGGAGAAGTTTCACCGCGAGTGGTGGGGCCTGCCGGAGCAGGACGCGGAGAAGGTTGCCAAGATCGAGGAGAGGCTCGGGAGGGCGGAGCGGGTTGGGGGTGGGTATGGGAGAGGAGGAGGAGGGCAGACGAGAGGGGAGGGGAGTCGGTAGGCCTAGAGAAAAAGAGAAGAGGGATGAGGATGAGCGAGATGAAGAAGGATGGGTGTATGCATATATCATGGCGTTCGAGGTTGTGCTTCAGAAGGGGCACGGTATATCACAAGAGCTACTCGTGCTTCTGGGGCTTGTCCTTGTAGCCCTTGTACATCAATAATAGATTTTACTTGAACAATTACCTGGTGTAGTATTAGCCGCGGCTGTGCGCCCAAGAACTGCCTGAATACGTCCAGCACATCGTTTGAGCTACGATTTCGGAGGGGAATTACTCTAAATATTGTCAAGTCTCTATTCAAAGACTGCACAATGCCATTCAACTCTATGTCAACCCAACGGATGTTCTAGAATACTTTTGTGTGCCTTTTTTTTTTTCGTCGTGCCTGGTTATGTCTTGAACAAAAGGAGTTTGTCACTTATTCTTCCGGCACTAACACGTCGACCTTCTCTTCGTTGATCTGGAATTCGCCCATGAAGCATCGGTATCCACAAAGTTGAACCCGCACCCTCCATACACACGACCGTGCCGCTCAACGCATCCTGCCAGAGGGTGCAATTCTAATTCTTGAGCGCCTCAGTGGGCAGAGTAGCAACCTTCTCGTCAAACACTTTCTTCGCACCAGCCCAGACCGGCTCATTTTGCCAGTTATTCAGCGTCTTGAGGTAGGGCAATAGGTCGTTGCTGAAGGCCTCGGAGGACTCGCGCGGCAGTAGAGACGGCAAATGGTCAATGGAAATAACACTCAGGGGCGGATCCGAGAGTCCCTCGACGGGCACTGTGGGCTTGCTAAAGGTGGTGGCAATGGTGTAGATGGGTATCGGGTTGTTGGGGTTTGTAGTGTCAGCTGAGACGTCACAGACGACACTTAGCTTGCGGTTAGGAGATTGGAGAGACTCCTTGTTGACGAAGTGGGGGATCTTAGAGTCTGCGTTGTTGGAATCGGTTAGGAATTGCCGTCTTGAGGCATCAAAGCAGAGGCGCGAAGAATCTAGGGTATAGCTCACTAAGGTAGATGCAGTTGACGAAAATGTCGCTCTCGACGATTTCGGGGAACGGCCCTCCCTTCTTGGTCTCGTCAAGATCCCACTTCAGGATCTGGCTTTCGGGCACACCGGCCTTCAGGCACATATCAACGGCACCTCGCCCACAGCGCCCCAGCGCACCAATGACGATCACGCGCGGCAGTCTTCCGGCCTTCTCCTTTCCAGCCTCAAGGTCTTTCTTGATGTCCGCGATCAGCTCGTCCTCGTTAGGATAGCTCTCGACGCCTGGCAAGGGCTCGCCCGCCGGGTGGGTCAGCTGCCAGGCCCAGTTCTTGAGCGCAAGGGCGCTGCCGCTGAAGCCGGCACTGTACCCGAACGCGGCCACGCGACGGCCGGTCTTGGGGTCTTGGAGGAATTCGAGGTCGAGGAGGGTGCCGCCGCCGCGGGGGAAGCGCGCGAGCACGGTTTCCCAACCGCCTTGTTGTTTGTAGCAATGTGCGAAGGAGACACTGTGGGAAAAGAGTATTAGATTGCGGCTTGAACATCCAATAGATCGGAGAGCAGGTCAGGCTTCTATCCAAATGATCGGCTCCCATAGGAATCTCAGGATCGTGAAGCCAGCTCTTTGGGCAACGATCATTCGCATTCATTCACCCGTGCGCTGGGACTATACGTACTGAACATGTTTCAGGGGGACTAGGATGTGATATATCATCAGCCACTGCCTCTATGACTCCAGTCCCAGCATAATTCACTCACAGGACTCTTCGGGTAGCTCCTTCAGTCCCACGATAATGTGATCGTCGGGGACTTCACGCCAGCTCCCAGTGGGCACAAGTGTAGCGCCAATTTTGGCGAATTCCTCATCGTCAAATATGCGGACAGGGCTCTTCTCAACATTGACGGTATACCCCGCGTCGATGAGGGCCTTAGCTGTGGTGGGCGTAAGCGCACTGCGGTGCTCGAGGGGCTTGTCCTCAGACCGCAGGTGGAGGATTGTAGGTGCCATGATTGGATACTTGAAGGGGAACTTTGGTAAGTCTTAGGGAACTAGGCGTCAATTGGCACTAATTGGCGCTTGTCGGTCTGAAACTATTGCAGGATAGCAAGACGAGGAAGGAATAAGATACCTAGGTAAAGTTAGGTAGAAAGATAGATGCCTAGGTCAGATGTGAGGCATGATACGAGGCGGTTATTGTCCGAATCAAGGTGGGATGAAATCGCCAACTTTTTGGCGGGGCAATTGAGTTTACCGGGGGTTCCTGCATTGCCCAAGCTGGGGATTGCTTGGACAAGCTCGCACAGTGGGATGACGCAAGAGGGATGATTCACACCACTGAAAATCTCGACGCCGATGTCGCCCAACGGTCGCTACCTACAGTACCTACTTACATAGTACCTGGTCAGAGCCTGGTAGTTGCTGCATTATTTATGCAAGGGATCCCAAGAAAGCATTCGTTCCATGTCAACACATGAGTCCTAGAGCTGCAAGTTGACGAGACAACAGAAATCCGTACCTACCTTACAAGTCGGGGTTATTCTGATCATAAACCACTACTAGTATGCGCTACATACTACTTCTTACTGTTCTTTCCCACCCATGGTACTGCTAGGTACTGTATCACCTCAGTATAGTGGGTAGTTAGACGTTGTTCTATATTTATCAATGAATGCCCCTTTGCCACCGACGTTGGAGTCATTAGGTTAAATGTTCGGCCCTGAGAAACAGCTCAACGTCTTGTCCAATTGGTTGCAGCCGACTTACTTGTCATCGGAACGGGAGCTGTCCATACTTGTGAGCTGTTCAGACCTGATTCCATTCGTTGCGACCATAGTCTCGCTCATTGTCCAGGTCAACTCAATAGTATTGGTTGTCCTATTCCAGTTCACGGGCATGTAACTAAGCGGTAGTGACTTATTGTCGAAGAGCAATGATACAGGCGCGTATATGTCATCATCAGCTTTACTGGTGCTTGCGTTGTGACATCCCTTCTCATCTTCTGGTCTTCTCCCTCAGGTGCTGCAGATTACTCTATTCTCGCCTCAGCATCATCATTCGCCTGAGTCCTAACATCCATTGGCCCGGTTCCTCTATTTCACAGCCAACTTATTGAGTCTTCGCGTCTTGTTTTCAAAGCCAGAATTTAAGAAGCATGATATCTTAGGGTCCTTGAAGGTGCAATCTACACCATGATATTATCATGTGGTCATTTGGATCAAACGTCCATGGAAGGCCATACCCACGACAACCTTGACCGCAGGAACACCGGCCTCCGTCGCTGATGGTATTAGGAATCAGAATGTCAACTAGAGTGGCTACGATTCATCTTGAATTAGATGACAGGAATCAGCTTGTGGTTGACCCACAAAGCAAAAGCGTAACCAAAGTCCTACTACCCATGCAAATCGTAGGTCATGTAAACGACTTAGTTAGTCAACAACTCTGCGATGTCACTAATAGGGAAGCACCCAATTCCCTCCTCCACTGACCAAGGGCATCAATAAGGCTTGGGAGCCTGTGACCCTTCTCATCCAGCAACTGCCTGGCCTCACGGACTTAGTCTGGACTAGCCATACGCAGATGCCACTTTACATTTTGTTAGCAATCCCCGGCGGCTGCCCCATCGTATACATTGTTTCGACCTCCCGAGTCTACTCCGGTCAAGTGGCTCCGTTCCATTTCTTTCCATTGACCCGGACGATTTCGCACCTGCGTGTTCAGCGTCCCTACATAGCATAGTCTTGTCTTTCTCTCCAATCACCACCTTTGGTGGGTTCAACTATGTAGAAGACGGCGTTCTGCAAATGGTTGCTGGAGTGGCCCTCCCGGCTTTCACACATACTGTGGCGGGAGCTGGTTTTAGGAGCTTCGATTGACGTGATGCAGGCCGTACAGACCTGGAGGTCTTGCAGGGCTGGCTTTGATCCCGGTGGAATGGCCGGTGAAGAAAAAAAAAAGATGAGAAAAAAAAAGCCTTTTCCAGGAAGTCTCTGGAGTTCACTTGTGGCTTATCCAAGCCTCTCTACTGCTTATATCAGTCTTTGTTACCGCCTTACCGACTTCAACATTCTGATAAAACTTACGATTCGCTGGGATGACGACAGATCTCGAGCGCCTTCAGCGCTCATGCCATTAGTCGACGTAGCCTTAGATACTGGGCTCGATTCCCTACACCCCCCCGTGTTTTCACTGCCAATTACAAGTACTTGGCGAATCCAGTAGGCCCTACGCTTACCTTTTTGTCACATACGCCCACTCGAAAAGCTAGGTAGATCTTCAAGCTTTTACCAGCTGCAAGAGCTTCCAAACCGCTTTGCAGCGCCAAGCTTCCGCATTGTGTGAGCTCCTAATCATACCAGATTAGGTTAATGGTGCACGAAAGCTGACTGCAGCCTTCTCAGCAGCGAATATTCAAGGTCTCGTCGCGCAGTGCCCGAATCTGGAGCAGCTTGAGCTTGTTGTCAACAGAACTCAAGACGACGCTCAGGTGACGAACATATATTACGCATTGAGCAGACTGCCCCAACTAAAGCAGCTCCAGCTGAGATGAACGTTCTCAATAGAGAGCGAGAAATATATTGAAGTTTATTCACATGCTGACGACGAGGGCCTTGAGAGCGATGAAGATCAAGTAGATCTTTACTGTAGAGCCGAGGAAGATACCTACGCCCGACTTACATGATGTGTTCTTCAACGGAGCAATCGATTCCTCTCTAGCACTGGCAAACTTCGATTTGATCAATCCCGGTGACAGTCGAAAAGTCAGTTACCTGCGGCTCAAACCTGAGTGGGTTACGGAGCTGGCATCCTTCGAGTGTGATCTCTGGGATGTCATTGGTTGCGTTGAACCAAACTGGGCGAGAAGACTGGTGAAGGCAAAGTCTCCATCAAGGGGATAGGCAGGAAGAAGAGGATGGGGAAAAGAGAAAACTTTGAATTATTGAAAATGAGGCCCTTCTAAGGGCTTGGAACGATATGCGGCTGAAAGGAACGTCAAGCTGTTAGAAGGATTGAAGCAGCCCCTTGAGCCCGCTTAGGGCCTTAGATGTTATCCTTTTAGGAGAGACTGTCAAGAGTAAGCAAGGAATAATTAGAGCATAGGAACTGATAGTTCACCAGCATCAACCAGTTACAGATCCGTAATGTATCTCCCTCTCCAGACATTTTCTCTCGTACTACCCATAGCTCAACGAGGCAAGTACAGACTACACCAATAGCGCTAGAATACAGCTCGAGGGTTTTCAGTGCTTTCTAAACGCGCTTGAAGACATAGAGACATGCATGATATTGAATCCATGTCGGGAGTCATGATTATGGAGTAAATTACCTGTCTTGTAACTAGCGCGGAGAGCCTCTGTTTAGGCTGGGGGCATAGGGCTTTTTGATGTACAGTATGTCTCCTCGAGTCTTAAGATTCTTTTCTGGCCATTGGTTAGATACTTCCACATGAAATTCGTGCTGCCAGTTTTGTGAACAGCAATTGTTAATTTTTGAGGGTGTCTCTCAAAGCTGGTTATCCTTGTTCACAGCAGGCACGGTATCAGGAGTTCGGTGGCAGAGTGAAGGAGAATCACAATATGTTAGTAGCTAGGTAGCGGGTAGGGTAGAAGTTCATTGATATCTGGCCTCCTCTAGGTGCATGGGAGCCTTTAACGCCTTATATGTAGCGACCTATAATAAAATTACCCCTAGGTGTCCTTCTACGTAGCAGCTAGGTTCCCTGTAGCCCAGGCTTGTGACACCCGGGTGGTATTATTATCCAAGAAATCGGGAGAGCCGGAGATCTATGGCAGCAAAGACTTGAACGATATTCTCGGCAGCTGCATGGTTAGTGTTGAAAGATGTTTATTCTATTAAAAATAGGAGTGGGGTTAACATAAACTTTTGTGAAAGGAATCCTTGGTGAGTCTCAAGCTTCCCAATGAGCTTGTAGCTCTATCTTTAATACTAAAGTTTGACAATTCGCTCTAGCATGTCTTGACTTCAAGTTTCCTGGGCCGAGGATCTAGTCGATGTCTTGATTATTAGTGATAGAAGCCCATAGTTATGACTATTATGCTCTTCAAATACCTTGCGCCTGCTTTCTCAAACTCCTCGTCGAATTGCTTGATGCGTTGGGTCATCCGAGACCTGGCTTCTTGCATAGCTTGCTCTCCATCTAGGATCCTTTCTGAGAGAACGAAATTTCGATTCCCATCGTGCTTCGCTTCTTGGACGAACCTTCTGAGAATTGACACACTGGTCCTCCTGAAAGCTCCAGTCATCCTGTCCAGAGATGATTGCCTTGGCCTTCTGTCGGGACTGTCATGGAGTCAGTGATGCCAAGATGAAGTCAGAGGATCGTAGTATCCAAACCGGGTGGGTATACTTCATGATTGCGAGATAAGATGGTAAATCGGCGTCACTTTGCTTGATATTGGAATTCGATGGATTCAATACAATGTGAAGTCTGAAGATATCGACCTTGACTGGAAAATAATGCTGCATGATTACTGTGTGTCTTGTCAACGGACATACTAGACTCTTATGTACTGCTCATTTTGATCCATATTGAGGCCTCATTTTAAGGATGTTGTAGGTGATAAAATCGCCATATCCTGCAATCGATCCTTCGTTTCGACAGCTGAAGAACCCATTCTCGTACGTTCCTACCAATCATTATCGAAAGTGTGACTTTACACGCAGTCCAACAAAGTGATACGAGCCAGTCCGCCGAAAACAAAATCACTTTGGATATACCGCCGAATAGGGACCTGGCCCACCCACATCTAAGGGATTATGAAAAGAAGTGCTTTCATGTGATACCGAACTCCCTCTGGAAGGTACGGGCATAGCGTCCGGAATTTGCTCTATCAAATCAAGCTGACGCTACATATTTCGGTCATTGTAGTTACAGCATCTAGTTACAGGCAAGCGGGGGAACTGAGGCATTGGTAGTCAATGCCGATAGGAGACGGTAAATTCCATCTGCAAGGTGGTCAGGCAGTGGCAAAAATGTCCCTATTCCGTTTCGATCAGAGATAGGGCATTAATGGAACGTTGTCTTTCTGGCAGAATGTGTGCCATGACACCGAATCTCTACTATGTAGGTATGTGACGACCCATGCACAGAACTTTTAGCCACAGCAAAGGCTTGCCACCTTCCCGCTCAGCCACACTGAACGGTGGTCAGCCACGATCTGTGACCGGAGCCAGGAGATGATTGGTTGTAGGATGCAGCGTCGCATGCTGAGATGTCCAGAGCATGCGGCGTACGACATCATTGCATAATCATCAATCTGCAGAACTCTCGGTGGGATGCATCGAATAGCAGAGCATGCTGTACACACACTTTCCTCATGCTGTCTTTCAGAAGCTGGGCCTGGCTTTTGACTGGACAAAGTACGATCCGGTAACAGTCGCAGGTCGTACAGTAGCTGGACTGGAGTAATTTAGCGGCCAGTAATGCGTTTGAGATATTTTCACTGGGGATTGTGTAATGGCTCTAGTTACAGGCTTCTCGGTGTATCGACAACGAGGTCCCTATATCTCGTAGTCATCAAGTAACTATGCACCTTCGTACACAATTGAAGTCACGAGTTTACAGACCAATTTGGTAGCTGCTTACCTTCTGGGACGGTGATGTCTTGCTAACTCAGTATGCAGGGTCTGTTTGAATATGCTCTAGTTAGAGAATACCGGTACCTATTGATACCTAGAGTATGGTATCGTGTGATAGCTCTTTGCGATAATGTTACTCGTAAGACTGTGCAAACGGATCTCTCCCAAATATCAGCAGCAATGGCTCCTATTCAACTAGGAACCGATGTATGAAAAAGCCCGAAGGTATATCCTGCTTCCATGCTTACCTTACCTTAAGTACTTTAGGTAGGGGAGGAGGTACATTGAAATACATAGCGAGATTCTTGGACCACCTTGAATGGACATCTGCAGGTGCCCCTCGCTAAGCCTGGTTTGGGCTAGTAGCACCAGTCGATAAGGCGCGCCGATAAGAAATTTTGGTCTGCCCCTCCATGCTCTGGCACCTCCGATTCAGGTGCAAGTTTTCGAATAGCCTCTTCTTTGGGTCGAGTCACTTGCAATCACCCGCATTTTTCTTGCCTCAAGTGTGCTCCCTTTGTGAGAAATAGCATTCTATAGCAATGTCTGCTACCACTGAACAGGCCGAGGCGCCTCACAAGCTCTATGACACCATTCTCACTCTAGACTTTGGCTCCCAGGTCACGCATCTCATCACGCGGAGGCTACGCGAGCTTAACATCTACAGTGAAATGCTGCCATGCACTACCAAGCTTGCAGACCTAGCTTGGAAGCCCAAGGGAATCATCCTTTCTGGTGGTCCATACTCAGTGTACGACCAAGATGCGCCGCATGTCGACCCTGCCTTCTTCGAGCTTGACGTGCCGATCTTGGGTATTTGCTATGGCCATCAGGAGCTTGCATGGAGGCTGGCCAAGGATAATGTGGTCGCTGGTACAGAGCGTGAATTCGGTCATGCTGACTTGACGGCACACCAACAAGGCAATGGCAGCCAGGCGGATCGGCTGTTCGCGGGAATGCATGAGGCACCAATGCAGGTTTGGATGAGCCATGGTGACAAGTTAAGCCAGCTACCAGAAGGTTTCTGCACTATTGCCACAACGCAGAACTCACCCTACGCTGGAATTGCGCACCAGAGCAAGCCCATCTTTGGAATACAGTTCCACCCTGAAGTTACACACTCGCTGCGTGGTACCGAGATTCTGAAGAACTTCGCTGTGGGAATTTGCGGCGCTCAGCAGAATTGGAACATGCATGACTTTATTGAGCACGAAATTGTGCGGATCCGGAAGTTGGTGGGTGAAAAGGGCCAGGTGATCGGGGCGGTTTCGGGGGGTGTGGATTCCACCGTTGCAGCACGATTGAGTAAGTCATATATTTTGGAAACTCTTGAATACACTACATTTCTGTTGATAGTGCTGACATCTGGTGTCAAAGTGAAGGAAGCTATTGGCGACCGATTCCATGCTGTACTGGTCGACAACGGTGTGATGCGACTAGATGAATGCCAACAAGTCAAGGAGACGTTGGGCAAGCACCTTGGCATCAACCTCACCATTGCTGATGCTTCGAAAAAGTTTCTTGATGGCCTTAAAGGCGTCGATGACCCAGAGAAGAAGCGCAAATTCATCGGCAACACCTTCATCGACATCTTCGAGGAGGAAGCCATCAAGATTGAGCAGGCGGCCGAAAACACACCAAATGCAGGCAAGGTCCAATGGTTCTTGCAAGGCACACTCTACCCCGTATGTCATGTTTCTCGAAAACTATTCACTGCAGATGCAATCAGTCCATATGCAAATCAAGTCTGACCGTTCGACCACAGGATGTTATCGAGTCCATCTCATTCAAAGGCCCTTCAGATACCATCAAGGTAAATCTCTGAGCGTGTTACTTGCTTGGAGCTCTGTGACTGAATAGCAGTAGACACATCACAACGTTGGCGGTTTACCAAAGCGAATGATGGACGGACAGGGCCTTAAGCTCATTGAGGTAAGCTCATCAGTTTCAAATACCCGTGACTCAATGCTGACATTTCTATCGTAGCCTCTTCGTGAGTTATTCAAGGAGTAAGACATCACATATCGCATTTACGATTCACTTTAAAGTACGCATTTGAGGCGAATGCTAATGCTGGCATTACAGCGAAGTCAGAGCTTTGGGTCGAGAAATGGGTGTGAACGAGGAGCTTGTTATGCGACATGTAAGTGTTTGCACCTCACATATCCTCGATATGATGTTGACTTGAGACCATTCAGCCCTTCCCTGGTCCCGGTATTGCGATTCGCATCCTCGGCGAAGTTACCCCTGAACGTGTCGAGATTGCACGAAAAGCAGACCACGTGAGTAGCGCAGCCTTCAATCCAGCATTAAGTTGCGTGTACAATGACTAACACCATGATTCAGATATTCATCAGTATGATCAAGGAGGCGGGTGTGTACAACGACATGAGCCAAGCTTATGCCGCCCTGGATACAAATAAAGCGGTCGGCGTGATGGTATGCAGATGATCAATCCTTTTTAATTGAACAGCATACTGACTAGTGATTCTACAGGGTGATAAGCGACAAGAAGGCTATATAATCATTCTTCGAGCTGTCGTAACGACGGATTTCAGTAAGTGGCAGTCTCTCCCTTCAGCTGCCCGGGGCCTACCAATGTGCCTTGAGCAATCTATTCTTACTTTTTCTACTATGAATACATGGAAATCCTTGCTAACATCGTCCAAAGTGACGGCTGAACCATACGAGATGGACTGGAAACTACTGAAGAAAATCTCGACACGTATCGTCAATGAGGTAGATGGCGTCAGCTGTGTGACATACAATAGTACAAGCAAGCCTCCAGCCACCATCGAGCTGCAGTAAAATAGAGACAGGTTTCTAAAAGTTCAAATTAGAATCACTAGACATCGCTCACAAAGGCCTAGAAAGCCCTTTTGCGTTACAGAGAAAGCCAGAAAACTAGCCACGAGTCACCAAAAGCGTGGCCAGCAAAGTGTATGGCTGTAATGAACAATTGAGGTTGGAAACAGAGCGCGATTAGACTACCAGATTCACCCACAGAAAGGAGGTGCGGTCAATAGAGCAAAGAGGAAGACCTTCATATCGTACAGAACTAACTACCAGACTGTTTAGACGTGAAGAACCAATCCCCCCCGCCCCAAGCAAAAGAAAAAAAAAACACCTTGAACTTTCTTCTTCGAGCAATTATTCCAGCTAGCTTGTATAGTCAATATTTCCATGTTATCTCCCTAACGTAGAATCCTCAACTATTAATCGAATGAAATGCCGAGCAAAACCCACAAACGCACAGCTCCACCCCATAACCCTTAATTGCTTGTGCTCTGGTCACCGAGACATTATCCTCTACCTGGGTAGAGTTCGACGAATGTTCTTGGTACAACGTGAGGGGCTTTTTCACCCTGACCTTGCCCAGATAAACTTGTTCGACGCCCTGAGGGCTGCAGAACGCGACGCCATCCTTGTCAATGAACTTCAACCAAAATTCAAGCTCAACTTCCTCTCCGTGTCTGCAGGATTCAGGGCATTTGAGTCCGAGATCGCTCCACACGGCTTGAACTGCTCCATCGTACGAAGCATCCAGGCTAAGTACTTGGCAGAGGTCACCACTGTGAGCAAGACTCGATTCTGGCTTCAACGATAACTCGGCCTTCCAACCATCGAAGCAGGCATCAAGAACAATGATGGGAGGGCCTTCCATTTCCTCGCCAGCTTGGACTTCAGCAGTCAGGTGCTGACCACAAATGAAGGGCCTGGGACCCGGGTGCTGGTCATCTCGGTTGTAGTCCGATATAAGCTTATCAAAAGGAGGCCAGAGGCTTCTGTCGTTCTCTGCAACGAGGGTCAGAGGTGTTGATTTGTCTCGGAGATTTTACCGATGGATAATACGCACCTAGAACCAGTTTGTAAGAAGACTCGTCCGCTTCCATTGATACCTTAGCATGGCAAAGGATCTCTCCAGATCCAGCTGTGGCTGGTAAAGAAAACGAGATGATCGATACCCCAAGTTCGTAGACACCGGCCTTGGAAACGCCCTGGAAGTATTCGTTTAGATCGGCATAGCGAATACCAGGCAACTTTGTCTGTACAAGGTCTCTGCGAGTCTTTGGAAGGTGCTTGAGTCGGTTGAACCATGCCGACTTGCAGAGTACATCGCCGCCGGTGTGTTGCATCATCTGATGCACATGAAGTCCGACGTATAGATTCTCGGGACGACCCTCAGCCTTGATCGAAACACAGTTTTCGTCGCCCACTGTCTGCTCGATTTTTTCGGGCAGTGCGAAGTTGATACCGCTTTCTCTTATTTGTATCATGCTGATGACAAGAACAACAGAATGGCGTGCTAGCAAACTGTATCCTGTCTCGAAGTGCGGAAGTGGAAGAAATAGAGATGGAATAAGATAGGTAAGTGGGAGGCTTTTGAAGGTGTAAGAAGGCGCCGGGATGTGTACCAGGTAAGGCTGCGTGGCTATCTGATCATAAATCACGACTGGTTTGAGGTATGAGATCTAGAGCTTTTATACAGGTTCGAGCACAGTGATGTGTGCGAAACGTTGGCCATGACTCCTTTGTACGAATCACCGTGTGCGACTTTGTAAGCCTCCCATGACCATGAGGCGCTGTCAGGTAGGTAGGACCCAACATCCTGTTCACCACTGCACTCGCGTGCTACCGAATCCCAGCTGGCATCTGAATTCCTTTGTGCATTTTTGAATTAGTGCTATAGTAAGAGCCAATGATAACTACTTTCTCTACGACTAGTCAAGGTCATGGAGGGTATGTTCAGTGGTCATCTGAAGCTGAAAATGACGCAAATCCACAAGCGAGAACAAACATGTTGCCAACACCCAACTTGAAACGCCATCCTTTGCGAGAAGTTCGTTCAACGCTGATTCAGTCTCAAATGTCGGCAGAAGGGTCCCATGAGTGCTGTTGGTTGGCAACGTCACACAATACGTTGCCAACCAAGAACCGTCCTTTGTTCCTCCCGCGAGTCGCCACCACGAACAACGCACAACCAACCAACACACGCTACACGTACTCGGCGCAATTCAGATCGTTGCCCATATCCATGACCTCGGTAATTGTCACGTTCGGGACAATATTAGCCATCCACAGAACATGGTTCAAAGTCGTGATATTGCCATCGTCTCCATCGTAGTCGAGAAACGCCGCCGAAGGATACAGCCACTCTCCGTCCTCGAGGTTGTCCGTCACAAGCTGGCCCCCTCATATCCGTAAGTCGCCCGGGCAGGTCGGCCGCCTGCCACTCCCACCAGAGTCGGTCCAGGTTGGTGTGATGCAGGTAGAAGATAGGGTCGCCGGGACTGGCTGACTGGTCCTTCACCGTCCCGCCCACGCCCAGGTGCACGCTGCTGTGCGGCTTGGCGCTGAAGCACGGCCGTGCCGTCACATAGTCGTCGATGGCGAAGCAGGGTTCGAGGTACAATAAGTTGGCCCAATTCCAGTACTGCACGTCGTACTCGCGCGCGAGGCAGAAGTTGGTGTAGTTGTTGACTCCCCACTGCTGGCTGAGCCGCAATGTCGTGTTGGCGAACGGCCCATCAGCAACGCACCCGCTGCTTGTCGTCTCGAGAGCCAAGTCACCGGCACCCCAGACAGAGGCGTCCTCCGGTGGACCTGCATCCGCGTCCCGCTGCTCGTCCCAGTACACGGCACCGCCCTTGTAGCCGCACTCACTCTGCAGCAGGTACTCGTGGACGCGCATGAAGAAACGGTGTCATGGCAAAAAGGCCCCGTTGCCGTGGATGAAATTGGACTGCACGATGTGTCCCCACATCAGTTCGTCCCACCGTGTCCTGGCGCCTTGGATGCCGGTCCGCGGCGGAGAGGTCATCAAGCATTTCTCAGCTCGAAGGTACTCGCGCTTTTCCGCCTCTGCCAGAGTGTGCCTAGATGAAAAATGCTCAGTCGGTTATGAGTCCATGCGTATTTGTGTCGAAGGCGACATACCAGGCTTTGCGTTGGACGCGCTGTGTACACGTCACATTCCAAGTGGCCTCGACAAGTCCGTTTTGACCAAAAAAGAAGCCAATCAAGGCAAGACCTTTGAACAGGGACTGTCTCATTGTGGCAAAAGAATGGCCATACGACTCGGACCGCGATTAAGAACACGGGTCGGGGTTGCAGATGCCAGTGATAGCAACGGACCTTGGACCGTACGTCTGTGGTACGAAGAAAATATCAATCAGCCTTATATTTCATCTTGCCTCCTCCCTCTACTCGCAATTGAACATTTATCGTGCCTAGTCTCATGAAAGGGGTTGTGGGCTCCAACGCGCAAGGACATTGCGCATCGACCTTCAGTATTGGGCGTCAAAGTCTTGTCCGGCAAGGGTAGGAGATACTTCCGTCCCATCAATACAGTAAGTCAAGTTGGGTTCGCTGAGAGGTTCCACCAATACGAAGTTTCGACGCCAACATGAACCTCCATTTGCGGATATGAACACCAGGGCCTGCGAATTCGGTGTGACCTTTAGTTGTCTGTATTCCGGTACGGGAGAACCACAAGCAGACCGAAGCAAAGCACAAAACAGGATCACGGTGTCGAGGTTGATGCCAGAAGAGATTGAACACATGCTGTCCAGAGCCGCAAAGTGACAGGCGTGATGCCGAGAAGCGGGTATGCGATGCGGTCCTCGCGATCGAGAGGCCGTCACAGCTGCTCTTGTCCGCTTGGTCCGCAGTTTGGCCAGTGCAACGAGCACCGTCTAATATCTTCTTCTTCTTCGTGAAAGCGCCTAATGACTAGGTTTGTGAGTGTTGCGACTCCATAACGCCATCGCTAAGGCTATAGGCACTGTCCCGGGACCGCAGATACTTTGCGTGCTCCTCCTAATACTTCAGCGGAGAGGGCTCAAATACCATATCAATACCTAAGGCATAGCGGTAGTCCGTAGCTCATTTAACGCTGTCCCATGAACAACTGTCTTCCGCACTGGGGTCCTTCCAGGTGTTCTCCTCGGGTCAGAACTCGCCCTGGATATGTTTTAGAGTAGGATGCCTAATCACCGCGAGACGTGCGAATCCTTTCAACAATTCTTCTTCTGCATTTCCAACTACATACCGTAAGCCCTCACAGTCAGCGTACAGTAAGTCACCAGGGTAATAGATCATGATGAAAGACCATATGAATGTCTCAAGCTTGGGCAAGAGTAGGAGCTTCGCGTCCATCGCACTGTTCGCAAGGGTATTGGAAAATGTAGGATTTTCCGGGATGTTGAGATTTATCTGACCGGGAAGCCGCTCCAAAAAGCTATTCGAACGCCTGGGCTCAGGCTTGGCCTTCCCAGGGGCGGGTGCATAATTGCAAGTGTGTTGTTATTGATCGGCCTCAGGTGCTGCTGACGACCGAATATCGGGTTTTCCTCCCTATCCTTGTAAGGACGACCGGACACAAAGGCGGCGCGAAAGGAGTCGTGGCCGAGTAGGGACACTCCGACGATGACAGAGATTTGTCAGGCGAGCCCTAGTTAAGACGTTTGTGTCCGGGTCCTAGCGAGGTCGTTGAGGATAGGGCACAGCATGTCGTGCCGCGGAATGGCAAAACAATGGCCGGCGCGCTACATAGGCTATCAGTCATTGGACTCGGCTGGCATTGACCGACTTGGTAGCAAGATGCCGAATCACGCCTACATACCAAAGCCAGTACGCTTTTCCATTAAGTCTGTGTTTTTTTTTTTTCATGTGGAGTAGGTGGTACGCATCAGCTTACCTGCGCTGAAAATTGAGACTTGCTATCTCTTCGGGGTGCGGTTCGTCAACAGCAGACACCGAAATCAACATATAAGTAGATACCTATGCGTTAGCCTAGACCAAGTCCACCTCTGAGGACAGTCCTTTGATTCCAGTTGGCGCTGTTCCGGTATGGGCCTGCATACCACTGATTCCAGCCGGTTGAGGTAAACAAGCGATAGGCTGATCTTGCAAACAACTGATACCGGTACCTGCAGTTTGCCTACGATACGCTACCTCGCCTCTACGTAGGAGGTCGGTACCCGCGACATTCACCAGCGCCTACGGTACCGGCCTCCAGGTTGACGTCCTACGCAACAAGATGTTCCGGAAGTTCAACTCTGCTTTCTCGACGGTGGCAAGTCCGGCGCCGAGATACATTTGCAGACACGTTGGGGCAGCGGCCTAAGTAAAACTCGGCCAAGCCCCGTGGCGCTACGGCTTACGGCAGCGGATACCTGCCCACGCCGCCCAACCAGTTTCTTCGTTCCCAACCGGCCCCAAATCCTGCGTCGGAAAGTCGGCATTAGGCCTCTACGCCTGGGCCTGGGGCACGCCGAGGCTGAAGCAAGCACGGCGATCAGTCGGGAGGAGTCACACAAGACAAGCTCGGCGTGGTCCAAAACATGATGTGCACCGTTCCGCGACAATCGACACGGCAAGTTCGGGCTATCTTTGGTTCTGTCGCCGCTCGCGAAATGTAGCAGATTGAAGACCGGGGGCGATGATGTGCCTCACTGCGCCGCCAGGTATGGAAATCAGGCCACCGGGTCACCCCCCTAACTTGGGGCCCTTTCTACGTAATATGTACGGACCGCTGGGCGTTGGACAGAACCGCCGGTTCCCAAAATGCAGAGCTATTGGCCGTCAGCGCCCACTCGCCCCGGTTGCCCAGACGCGCCAAGCACGCACATGCCAGGGTTGCCATCGAAGCCAAGCAGCCAAGCTTCCCCTTGACAATAAAAAATGTAACTCACAATGGTGAAAGATCTCCGACCGAAAGAGGGAGAATAAGCATAAGGCTGACGTGTAGGGCAGAGGTGCCTGCCGATGAGCCGGGAGGATTATGGGAATACGAGTCTCTGTTTTTTTTGCTTCCATTCCTTAATCCCATAACTGTTCTTTACGTTCGTCTTTCATGTAGTAATTTTCGTGTCTCCATTTTGGGTCCTGCTGCGCTGTAGGGACGATGATAGCGCCCAATAACAAACCACTTGCTACGTGCGGCTCAAATCGCGGTGTCGCCGTAGTGTCATTAACCATCGCTATCTGCTGTAAGCCGGTGTCCCACGTATCCTGCCCGGCAAACGTTGCCCCGTAGCAACTTGGCCATGACGCGCGGCATATATGTACTGACTTCAATTTAGTTCTTGTAATAACATGGAGACTAAACAACGAGTGGCCGTCTTATGAAGGTACTATTCCAATGCAGTCTTCCACCTTGATTTTCGTACTTGGTTGCTAAGCGTCCTTTTGTAGCAGTTGACCTGTTAGACCCGGTGCCTTATTATAATGTGTCGCCCATAAGCGTGTCGTCACTCCGGATCATGCCCATGGGCGCTTCTACCATATTTGGTGAGAGGAACAAGGGCGATTATGGATGGCGAAAGGACTTCCGCGATCGAGTGGTTGCCACTGGATCCGACGTGAACATGATCGGATCCGCGCGAATGGGCGACATGTTGGACAACGACTGCGAAGGTCATATGGGCTTTACGATCGAGCGTATTCACGAGGAGGCCAAGCTCGTGGTACCAGCTATGCAACCCAACCTCGTGGTGCTTCTCGCCGGCGCCAACAACATCTACCAGCTCGTCGACGTCGAACATGCCGACCAGCACCTCGAGGACCTCATCAGGTACATTCTCGAAGTCTCGCCACAGGCGACAGTCATCCTCTCCACGCTGCTTCTGAGCCTGCTGCCGCCTTGTGTGCCACTGAATGATGACGTCAACAAGAGATACCGTCAACTATACAGGAAGCTGGAAGCCGAAAACAAGCCTGTGGTGCTGGCGGAGCTGCACCCGGACAGTGGACTACCGGATAGGCCTGAAGCGGGCGACATCGGCGGCGACGGGGCCCATCCGACGGACGAGGGATATGCGAAGATGGCCAAGATATATTCAGAAGCCGTGATGGAGGCGGACAGGAGAGGTTTCCTACGGGAGCCGGTCGACAACGGCATACCCGCCGATGGTAACAGCGAAGGAGAGCCCAGAATAGGAGTACCACCGCGGCCGGAGAGACGGCGCGATCTCGAGACAGAGAGCTTCTTGTTCAATTCAATACAGAAGCGAGGGTGGTGTGAGCCACCAGAACCAGCAGACTAGAGTTTTAACGAGGTCAGCATGAATAGGAAGAGAGAAATGGCTGTACAGATAAACCTTGAACAACGGCGCTTCATGGGCAAAATGACTTCAGATATCCGTTTCTCTTGACACCACCTTCTTGCGGTCTCTGAACATTTACCCAGCTAAGCCGTGATGAACGAAGCCGGCGATGGAAGCTCGAGACGCGAAAGACTACTTACTATTCGAGGTGCGCACAAGCCATTGCGTCTGATGTGATTGTCATCCCGTCACTATCGCTACCGCGGTACCGAGTGGGGGCTCCGTTGTGGCCCAGGCCGCCCGCCTGCCTGATCCGCCGTTCCGTAGGGGACGGGCAGCACGGACCGCTAACGTCGTCGACTCCTTCGCATACTGGGCGTGGTAAAGTCTCGATATAACTTACCAGAATTGGGTCTGTGGCACTTCAGCATCACCACGAAGACATCCGTCGATATCCATGGATTGGTCGCCCCTCGCCACCCAAAACGGCACAAATGTCTTTTCGTGTACTCCCCATGTTATCCAAAGGTCATACAAGATGAGCTCCGTCTCATGTCAAAGGACCGGTAACTGCATATGCGGGTTGTAACAGCTCGTGCCTGGTTGCACGAATTAGAATAAACAAGTATATGTTATGTGGTGATCATGTGTCGGTGCGATATTTCCATATTTTGATACCCATTCCCGGTACGCCTTACGCCTATGAGCCTAAAGTACAAACGCCCAGATGATTTCGCTGGCCCATGACCTTGGTCAAGCTTTCCAGCATTAGTCTTCCTTAGCTTCAACTGTAGCCCAAACCAGAGCTACTCCGCTTCTGCAACCTAGTTCTCGATTTCGGCTCGCCATCAGCATCCGAAACACCCCCGCTTGGTAAGCGACTTGTTGCCTTATTCAGGAGATTCCCAAGACGGCCGCCAATAGGGGTCCTGGGCTCATCCCACGCATTTCCACCTGTGATGTCTGCAGAATAACCGTAATTAGGCACCACTGGTGACTGCTGCTGCTGCTGCCTCACGGGTGTATTGTCTCGTGGTGGTTGGGTTTCGCCTTGGGCATGAAGGAATCGGCGATTCTCGATCTCGTACTGTCCTCTGGTGAGCGCGGCTTGGTTCTTCTCGTGAGCTCGCGGGTCTGAGCTGAAGCGCTCATCCACGACCGAGTTGAGCGTTCCGCGCAATGTTTCGCCGGCGCCCTGACTGCCACGTTAGCTTCGCATTCAACTTTCCACCCCGCTGCCATACTCTGGCCACATCGTGACATGTGCTGAAAGGCGGGGACGATGAGGCTTACATGGATGCCAGCTGCAGCGGACTTGAGATTCTGTAGAGTCGATCTCGGCCGCGACGGATCTGGTCGCGCCGTATCGTCACTGCCCTCCCCAAGGGGTCGATTGCGGCCCGGGTAGGAGAAGCTAGGAATGCTATTACGCGCTGGTGTAAGCGAGGACTGAGGATAGATCTGATTGGGGTCCTCGTTGCCGCTTGGCAGACTGGAAGCTACAGGCGCCGTCGGGCTAAGGTCCGTTGCGCTGGTGTGTTGGGCTGGGGCAGGATCGCGAGGAGGTATCAGGCGCCGTCCGGGTGTCTCGGAGCCCCGTCGCTGCGGTCGCGACGTCGGCTGCCCGTCGGGCGCCAGTGGGGCCTGCTGGGCCTGTGTCTCAGTCTGGGGCTCGGCGGCTTCGGAGACGGCGGGCAGCTCGGTCGCGTTGTTGTTCGGCTCTTGGATCGTGGTGGTGGCGCCATTCGGCTCCGCCACGGTGATAGTAGTCGTCGTAGTCGTCGTGGTTGTCGTCACCGTCTGACCAGTCCTCGGGTTTGTCTCTTGTTTGATTGTCGGGCTTGTGTACGTCGATGGACCGTCTGCTCTCGGCCTGGGACTGCGGTCACCCGTACCTGACGAAGCATGGGCGCTCGTCGACGCATTGGATCTGCCTTCGGCCGTCAGCGAGCTACTTGGCTCGCTGCCACCGTATGCAGAATCTTCTCCTGTAGGCGCAGGAGTAAGCGAATCCTCGTTCTTTGGCTTGTCCTTGTCTCTAGGAAAGAGCTTCTGCTTCCACTTGGAGCGTTTCTCCGGAGATTGCTCTGCAGTCATCGTAGTACCTAGTGAGTGCAATTGATATTCAATGTAATTTGCTCGTCGAATAGGTAATATTGATGTTTATTCCAAGGAGACACCACTGTGGATGCTACGGACTACAGTGGGTATTTACTGGTCTTTGGGAAACTCAATTACCTACCGCTTACAATCTGCATTGTGTCAAAGCCACGGATACATGCCCAATGTCGTAGTGTCCAGCCAAACGGGCTACCTTCAACCCGGGAAACGGCAGGCCGGATTCGCGACGATCGATGATATCATTTTGCACCGCCACAACCAGAGGTGAACGGCAAGCATCCATGCGAGCTCGTTAGCGGTGAATATGCGTGCCTCGATAGGATTTCCACGTAAGGGTAGCATTTCCTGATTTCACGTCGACGGCAGTTCATCCCGTCTGTGCACCCACACGCGCAACGCTGCCGAATCCTATCGATTGGTGCGCCATTTACATCATGGAGCTCTCATGTTCTTCTGGACGTTGGATTCGCTGCGAACATTGTTGCAGTGAGTACTATTGGTGGAACCCTCTAGTACTATCATTTCCAGACCGTCGTGGCGTTTCTCTAGTATCTTTCTTAGCTTACTTAATTTTCTCTTCTGCTACTCAGGATTGGTCAACAGGAACGGACTCTGGAACATGGTTGATGGAGTCGATATCGGAACCATGCTAACCTTATTAGCTTTTGGGGCCTGGCCAGGCAGATAGATGTGAGCCCGTCAAGCTGTCCGTATGAGAGAGGGTTTTCCACATTGTTTACATATATGGACGGTTATCTTCACTACTTCAGTTGGAATATACTAGACATGGAACGTCATTATAAGATTTGGTATATGGGTAACACTCAAGAGTAACCCTATTAGTCAATGGATCGCGACAAAAACGCTTGCGGCAGGTCTCTTTCACAGCCGTAGATATAGTGAACATAGCCAGTAACTCCAGATGCCAGTAAACGCTTGCTAGATAGCATCAACACTCAGGTTAACACGCAGTGGACAGATATTCCGTCTACATTATTCACCCCTCGATCAACCTATCCTCCTCCCTTTCCCTCGCCATTGCCATCGCGCGCTGCAATCTTTCATTTTCCTCTGCTCTGATCCTCGATCTGGCTGACTCTAGCCGTTCGACACCCGCATTGATCGTCTCGATATGCACGCTGAGTGGAATGGAAGTTTTATCCTGTAGGAGCTCCGGTGCCGCCACCCTCTCCCTCAAGTCCCCAAGCTTCGTCTGTATGTCACCTAGGTCGTGTAGTAGCCCCATCACCTGCTCTTGTGCCGTGCTTCGTTGGTGCTCAACCTGATGCAGAAGTGAAAGTTGCGCTCTCAGGTTATGCAACCGCGCGTTATTAGCGCCCAGCAGAGTCCAGATATCCCAGAAAACGTCGCTACGTGCACTTTTGGCCGCTTTGCCCTCGCGTACTGTGATTTCCTTGATAAGATCTAGGTGATTCTCCGCCTGGCCGAGTAGTCGCAGCGTGTTCTGCGCCTCGAGGATGAGATGCCCAATTTTATCCGATACAAGAGCCGTGTGCTCGACATATTTATCAAGTAGGATGCGCTCATCGAACACGGCTGGCTGGAAAGGCGAGAAGAGCCACTCCAAGGTCTTGGAGAGTAAATTATCGTTTGCTTCTCGATTGGCCGCGATAGTGTCGATGTAGCGTGACGTCCATCGATTGATACTTATCACATTGTCGACTGCGCTGCCAACATGCGTGTTAAAAGCCTGCAGATCGGACGCTGTGATCCGTACCGTCTCGATGTAGCCCTCCATCTCGTATACCAGCTCGTCACGCGCGGGTATATCGCTGTATTTGACCATAGTTCGTAGGTCGCGCACGGAGGCTTCTGTGCGTTTCATTTCCATCGGCAATGACACGCCCGAAGCCGAATCCTCCAATACTTTTTCGAACTGCGATTGAACATTCATAAGTTCATCGAACTCGACCGGCTGAGTGCTGTCCTGGGATCCTGTCATTGGCATAGATGGAGCCGGACAGAAAGGAAAGTCGACAAGCGGCAGGCGACATAACGGCGACAATGATGTGGCGATAGAGTCAGTGATCATATTCTTGGCAATCATACCAGCACCAATGCACATATAGAGCGCCAGTACGATGGCAAGTGGAAATTTGGCATATCGCAAAGCCATGCCAACGATGGATACAATCCAGGCCGCTGAGTTGAACATGACCTCGGGAAAAGTTGAGCTGAACCTTTGATAGGGCGAAGGGCTCGAACTAGGATCCGTGAAAGTGTGACCACTCGGCCGCGTAGAGAGGGGAGGCTTGCGTTTCCGGGGACTCCCATCGAGTGAGTCTTGGCGGAAGGCCCTTCGCCTCGTTGGCTGTGACTCGTAAGATGGAGGTTGAATAGTTCTCGATGAACGCCCGCTACCGTGTCGGGGGCTGTCAACATCAATGGTAGGCATGAAAAATTCGGGCACTGGGGTGCGTTCCTTGTCTGCAGAGGCTTGCCTCGTGGATGATAAGGAAGGTTGGAAGGGTGCCCTTAAGATGACCTGATCCTCGTCGGCTTGGTTGGCGAAGTCACGAATGCTGTCTTGCGATGCAAACGGTTGAGTCGAATTCGACGATAGTTGTGACTGGCCACTGGAAATGAACTCGTCGTCAAAAGCGTCGTAAACAATACTGGTATCGAAGCTATCATTCTCTCCTTCTTCTACCATGCGCCAGGAGCTTTCGACTGGTATTCTAGTTTGTCTTGTACGAGCCATCTTTGATAATGCGTGACCTAGATCAAAGGTTCACCTCTGCATTGCAGTGACAAGAACCGACACGGTGTCACATGCAACACACTGTGTCTCTTGCGCAATACTCAGGGAATCACCAGGAAAGATCAGCCCACCAAGAACAGGGCAAAACACGAAGGTATCGTGTGTTGCGTGACTCGACTCTTATGGTACAAAAGGGAGCCTCTGAAGAGACACCAATCGCGATGGAAAGTGGCAAAAAGCTGGCGACACAGGGATAGTTTATATACGTACAGAGATATAGACGCCAAGAAACGGGTCTCGATGTAGTGCGCTTCGCATGTAAGGCAGCCTATGAGACTCTGCTAGAATGACTCATCAGACGAGGACTGATCAACGCTACGCGTGAAGTGCACAGACATAAGCACCTACGCAGGCAGATAGGTATTTGCGCAAGTTGTTGGGAGATGGTAGCCTTGCGAAGGGACGAGGTTGCGAGATTGCCTAAGTAGGTAGATGTATCTCCTTCACGCAATGCGAGGGCGACTGGCGATGACGTTTGGGCGGCAGACGGCAGGTGACCCAGTCCGAATTATTGACCCTTGCGGCTGTCAGCCTGTCACATGAGTTCGCGGTCACGGCGTGTCTCACTGTGATTTGCCCCTTGCAGTTCTTCCCATCAATTTCCTGCATAGAAGCATTCAACTCCGTCTAGACCTAATTTGGCATAGCTCCAAAGCCCCAAAGGATGCATACCTATGTACCAGATAGGTAAGGTACTTACTTGGTAAGAGAATAGGTAGCAAGTGCCCTTGTAATAGATCGGCACTTGAAGCTGTGCGCAAATCTCACAGCTAACCAGCGTTCAAGTAGCTGAGCTGTGACTACCAAATATTTCCATCTCACACAGAATACAGATGATTGCCATGGTATTTCGCAGGTGATAACGACCTATTGGCGCCATGCTCGTACCAAGAGTCGTGGGAAGATACCCCCCAATCGTGACTCAATTGACTCGAATACGATCCTTCCCAGCTCCTTTTCCTTTCGCCCTGCGGCGGAACTGTTCCTCACATTCAACCACACATGCTCCACCAACACCACCAGCAGACCATCGGCAGCTTGGTGTACAGCAAGAGCTCTTTACCACCTCCATCTATAGCCCCGGCTCCCCTATCCTGCTGCCTAACGGTGCGCGAATCTTCAACCGTCTCGTCGAGTTTCTGCGAAATCAATATGTGCGTTATGGATTCGACGAGGTTATCACTCCCACCATATATAAGAAAGCTCTGTGGGCAAAATCGGGGCATCTAGAGAACTACAGCGATGACATGTTCACCGTGATGAGCACTTCACCCTCGCGCAGCGATACCACCGAGGGCGGCGAGGAAGAAGAATATGCTTTGAAACCTATGAACTGTCCCGGTCACTGCCTAATCTTTGCCTCGCAACGCCGGAGCTACCGAGACTTGCCCATCCGATACGCCGACTTTTCTCCCCTGCATCGAAACGAGATATCTGGTGCCCTGAGTGGTCTGACACGTGTGCGGAGGTTCCACCAAGACGATGGGCACATTTTTTGCCGGCCCATACAGATTGAAGAGGAGATCAAGAAGACTCTGGACTTTGTTCGTGTTGTATACTCGACCTTGCGACTCGGCCCCTATCGATTGGCTTTGTCAACAAGGCCGTCTGACCATACTATTGGAACCACTGAGGACTGGGAAAGTGCTGAGAACGCGCTCAAAAGAGCTTTGGATGCATCCGGTCAAGACTGGACGATAAATGAAGGAGATGGCGCATTCTACGGGCCCAAGATCGACATTGTTCTACGGGATTCCGACGGCAAGGAACACCAGACTGCGACGATTCAGCTTGACTTCCAGCTACCCAAGCGGTTCAATCTATGCTATGATGCACCAGCCCCTGAGTCGGAGCGACGAGGACTGATTAGCAATGACCCGGTTGAGCGGGCTAATATGGGTCTGGTGCAGCCTGTCCTCATTCACAGGGCAGTACTGGGCTCAGTGGAGAGGTTGATGGCTTTGCTCATCGAACACTACAACGGGGAATGGCCGCTTTGGTTGAACCCTAGACAGGTAATGATTCTGACCGTCAACGACAAGGAACCCGTCGTTGCATTAGCTAGGTCCGTGCAAAATACACTCATGGGACGGGACGGCCCAACAACGAGTGCCCTATCCAGTCCCTCTCAGCTTGCAGTGGATATCGACGATAGCGCAAGGCCATTGGGCACAAAAGTCACAGAAGCGAGAGAGAAAGGATACAGCGTTCTTGTCACCGTGGGACCTCGCCAAGTACCAACAGGCTCCATCACGGTTCAGATGGGTGCTCTAGAAGGCAGCGACGCAACACCGGGTCAAGGAGCAGGATCAAAAGGTAAGAAGCAGGTGGACATGATGCCTTCTGAGCTGCTTCAGCTGCTCAAAGCGAAAGCTGAAGCATATGAGTGAAGCGGAATCAGCAATGTATGATACGGAAAGTATACTATATACAGCCGCGCATGAGCAGCGCTGCTTGGTACCTGTAGAATAGGTCCCTGAGTTGTATCATGGTAGTTTGATGGATAATGGCCCATCAAGCCATCAGCTCTCCGGTGTACTAAGCTGTGCCTTCATACCCACTACCCTTAATGCGCGGCCCAGGCGCTTTTGGAGGCATATCATGTGTCGTCAGCTCCCATCCGGACCTATATCCTCGTTATCAGATGTCGATGCCGTAATCCCTCCTAGCCGTCAGTGGTCGTCCGCGAGAGCATGAAGCTTAAACCCGCGACATTAGAGTCGAGTTTCACAAGTCGTCACTGCCGTTCAAATGTCCTCCCCCCTGCGCCGCCTTCAGAAGTTCCTTATCCTCCAATCGCTCGAGGATCCTGATAGACCTTGCAAAATCAGCTAATGAGTGACCGAGCCAAGCAAATTACTGCACGGGAGCAGAACAACCGTGTTACTTACTCTTTGTAATGTTCCGGCACGTACGCACCCCGGGCCTCGGCATCCTGGACCAGCTCCCGCCGCTTCACCAACTGCTCGCGCATGTAGTCTACCGTGCGCTTCAGCACCAGTCCCTCAGAACGCCCCTGACCTTCCAAACCAGGGACAAGCTCGCACAAACGGTCAAACCCAGCACGGATTGCCTCGCGGCGCTTCTGCTCTGATTGGTAAAATCAGCATTTCTCATGTGGTAAAGGATGCAAACGGATGCTTGTGCTTGAAGCAGAATTGGTGGGCGTGTACCGGATGCAATGTGGTTCTGCTTCTTCTCTTCCTCGGTCAGACGCGGCTTCTCATCCGCAGCAGTTCCTTGACCGTTTTCTCCCTCCTGGGGAGAGTTGGATCGGGGTTCTGACATGATAAAGGGATGGAGTTCGATGATATATAACGGATATACAATGATAGGGGGGCTCTTATGCCTTGACGGTTACCAAGATGAGTATGGCGATGAACGTGAACTATACCGGTAACCAATAACTTTGCGGAGCTGGAATTGCGTGGGAGAGCAATGAAAAGACCTTGGATATGAGAGGGCTCTGAACATGTATGACACCGAGTATGCGGTTGCCCTCTACGCAGCAACTTGCGACAAAACAATGAAGGCCCGTGTCTCGGAGCATCTACAGGTACAAGGGGCGTTGCAGCCTCCTTTCATCCTACATACCTCCTCGACAACCAAGCAAGTGCATGTGACAGTGAACCAGTGAGTGCTATCCATAAGGTAGGAACTAGGTACTTACTAAGTAGGTAGATAGCCCATCAGCTACCCCACAACCTGCGCCTGCCACCATCACAGTGCGGCGTGACGCGGGGCTCACCAGCCTCACGTCTGGCGAGCCACACTTATCCAAGGTATGGAACCCCTCGACGATACAAGCCATAGCAATGGGCGATCATCCCAAGCTCCAACTGAGGATTTTAGCTCCCGCCGCCTGGTGCTTGCGTAGGCCCCCTAACCGACCCCACCATCGCTTCCACTTCTCACGACTCCCCGTTGACGAATACATGGTGGAACCACGTCACCATTGTCCTTACCACACTTTTCGATCAATTGCAAAGAGACCAACCCATTCAGTGCTCTCCTGATACTGCCAAAAAGGTCTGCTTCATCTCCATCTACCTGTCCCTGAACCCTCGTGGTTCCCATCCAGCACAATGGACGACAAATCCAAGCCCCTCGCCTCCCAAGTCGAGACGCCCTCGGAGCCTCCGCCCTCCTACACCGCGACTAGCGAGCACCAACCCGCCTCCTCATCCTCCGCCAACCTCCCATCGCGGCCGCGCGCCCCTTCTCTCCGCAAGGGGCCCCCGCCGCTCCTGCCTTTCGAGCTCCCTATCATCAAGTACATGCGCAGCCACCGGTGCATCCTCGCCTCCGCCTCGCCCCGCCGCCGCACCCTCCTGTCCCAGGTCGGCCTCGGCCACCTCGAGGTCCTGCCTAGCGGGAAGCCCGAGAACCTGCCCAAAGACGCCATGGACCCCTTCGCCTACGTGTCCGCGACCGCGGCGCAGAAGGCCCTGGACGTGTACGCGACCGCCATCCGCGCCGTGGAGGCGCACCAGGCCAGCGGCGGGTCGTCGTCATCATCCACGCCCGCGAGGGACGCCGCCGGCGGGGGAGAGGACGAGGCGCTGGACCCGCGGAAGTGGAGCCCCGAGAAGGGCGACCCGGACCTCGTGGTGGCGGCCGACACGGTCATCGTGACGCGCGACGGCGCCGTGCTGGAGAAGCCCGGGTCCGAGGCGCAGCACAAGCGGATGCTGCGGCACCTGCGCGACACGCGCGTGCACCGGGTGCTGACGGCCGTGTGCGCCGTGGCGCCCAAGGCGGACGCGAGCCACCCGGGGTACGAGATGGCGTCGCACGTCGAGGAGACCAAGGTGTGGTTCGCGCGCGAGGCGGACGGCCTGCCGGACGACGTCATCGACGCGTACGTCAAGACGCGCGAGGGCGTGGACAAGGCCGGGGGGTACGCGGTCCAGGGGATCGGGGGCATGGTGCTAGTCGAGAAGGTGGAGGGGAGCGTGGACAACGTGGTGGGCTTGCCGGTGCGGAAGACGCTGCAGCTGTGCGAAAAGGTGGTGTTTAGGCAGGGGGAGGAGGAGGAGGACAAGAGTGACGAGGAGGAGTGAGGAATGTGAAAACTTTGCCTCAAGAAGCCTGGCATCGGAAAAATTGGACGGTAATAGATACATACATGGGAACGCTTTCAAGGTTGGTATCGCATTTATAGACACATGGCGTGAAGCACAGGCATAGAAAGGGGCGGTCCCGGGAAACACTGGAAAGTTAGTCGTATATACAGCAATGTGATGGTGTCAAAAATTGACGCGATTGTATACCAACAAATCAAGGTTTGTTGTCGAAGTCATGCTATGGTGATATCAGCTCTTCTTCCCAAAGGCAGATGGAGCGTTCCGGGTGGGTGGCTAGTCACCCCCTCACACTGCGCGCCGATCGAATATGGTTTCTAAAAGCTGATAGTGCCAACCTGGGAACTGAAGCTGGAAATCAGCACCGAACAGACTCTTGAGGCTTTCTGGCTGGCCACCGATTCGATCCCGACGACCGACAGGGCTCCATGAAGCAGAGATGCTTCAGTTGAATTCAACAGAGTTTTATTTCACGTAATATTTCAAAGCGGTGTTGTGATACGAATCATGTCCCACGTGTTGACATTCATTATCCAATTGTAAGCTTATGGCTGGTGTTCCCAATGACAAAACAGTAATTCTGTGGCCAGATTGTAAAATGGCAGTGAGCCGATACAGAATCATACTTAATCAATACGCCTGTAAATGCAACGAAACCTCATAATGCCAAAAACGAAAAAGTTACAGCTCGTGCAGTCGTGATTTTTGATATTGAAAAACGGAGAGAGGGTATAGAAGATATTGCAAAGAGGGGTACTGAGGAGGGTATCATGAATGAACAATTATAATGCGGGTTTTGTCTGGAGAGATACCAAGCCGCGTTGCTTGCGATGACAGCACCTGGCACTATAGAAGTATATCTTCTTTATGATACGATGAAAAAGGAAATTAAGGGATTTCCATTGTTGATTTGTGTTTCGTAAATCGTGCTGTAGTACCCGGCTGGCGGATGTTGTTGCAGGCGTTCTGGATCCAGTAGTTATATGGGAGCGTTATTTCGTGAGTAAAAGCAAGCCAAGAACATGTTTCGTATCCACGTCGCTCTTTTCTAGCAAAGAACAGGAAGAAAAGGGTTTAAGCCACCGGTGCGCAACGCGATTCCTGTGGCGATTTCCGTATTATGTACTGTCCACATCCACATTGGATGGTTCAAATTCCGATGTGCCGAAGGGGTAAATTCGGGGTCCGATATAAATGACGATATTATGATGAGGGTTACAGGAAGAAACGGCCAGTAGGCGTGGCGCTATGAGAATGAATTTCGGGATGTGAACAGCGATCTAGCTGGGTGGCTGGGATACGGCCGGCTGGCGTTGTTTGCCTCTTTTACCGAACTTCGGAACGAACATGGTTGGGTGGACTTTTTCGATATGTTTGCTTAAATTGCAACTTCTTGAATCTTTCTTGGTACAATAAGGGCAACTATAGCGGTCGGGGTTGCTTTGGTGTTTGCGGAGGTGTCTCGACAGCGAGGTTGCGGCCGATTTACCAGAGTATACTTTTTCGCAACGAGGACAAGACTTTGTGTCGCTTGGTGCAAAAGAACTAGAAGTAGAATGTCAGTCGCTGAGTATGTCATCATATTAGACCCGGCGACTCACGTTTGTGATGTAATGTCGTCGTGGATCGAGCTCAAGGTATCACTCGCAGCGGTGGTGGAGCGCTGGCTGGATGGGAAAGGGAGGCTAGAAGACTTGCTTCTCGTTGCCATTCTGCTGCTCGCGAGCAGCTCCGAAGGTGCATGGCTGCTGTCCTGACGTCGAGAAAGTTCATGCCATTGGTCGTGGATATATTGCTTGGAGTACTCAGCCAGTGCTGGCTCGGAAACTCCAGAATTTCGAGGAGAGCGCCTAGAGTAGCAGAAGTGGTGTGGTTTTCCATCGGCAGCATTGCGGCAGGTATCCAGCACATCCTGAACGAATTTCTTAAAGTAATTTCTGTCCGTGATCAAGCGCTGTTATTCGTCAGTGAAAGTACCTGGAATGGCAATTCATGGGAGCGTACCTTGCTTAAAGACGTGATGTACAACTCGATTCGTCTGAGACAGTCTAGATTCCCGAGGCAGAGCATGCGTGCCGTGGCTGCCATAATACCGTCGATGATGCCATCACTCTCGGTGGACGGTCTGCCTTTTGTCGACAATGGGGATAGAACAAGCCTGTGGATTTCGCCAGCGAACTCGGCATGACGATTGATGGTAGTCGATCCGACTAGATGTACCGGCCCCGGTGGTGGAGGGTCCCGTGGATGCTGACTCCCGCAGTCGGCGGAGAAGAGCTCGAGCAAGCAATCGATTTTACCAAAATCTAAGACCTATCAATATCTTCTCAAGTTGAACCTGAACAGACTCTGTCTCACCATTGAGGAATTTGAGAAATAGCTGGAATGGGGCAGTCCTGTTCAAACCATTTCCCGATGCAGTCAGAGCTGTGACAGAGCTTGGGTTCAATGGATGAATTGGGTGTTGGGGCTCTGGCGTTGGTGATGCGAACGGAGGCTGGTCGTTGGGACGGTATTGCTGTGGTGGCGGTGGGAATAGCTGACCAAATTCGGGCGACAGAAACGACGTAGAACCATTCATGTTGTCGAGCTCGTTAATGAAGTTGCATTGGGTCCCAGACGAGTAGTTGCCCGGTCCCAGGTGGATATTCGGCAGCGATGCGGCTGGGTTCATCCAGAGTTCCGGTGACACCGTGGGACTAGGTGATGGGGAGTCATGCATCGGCACATCATCCTGAATAGCATATGAAAGAAAAGATATCGGCGAAGATGTTGCTCCATTGAACTGCCCACCAATCTCACCCAGGCTCGTATACTGCTCTTGGTATTCGGGGTCTCGCACGCCAGGTTGGCTGGCCACATTGTTCCTGAAGGACAGCAGGTCGTACAATCTATCTAAGTCCTGCGCTTCGACCAGTAGCGACAAATTGTCTTTCCACATGGAAAGCGCCGAATGGGTATCATTCGTGATGCAGGTGATGTCTCGAATGAAGTCTTGCACGACCATGGCGGAGAAGAGCCCAAACGCGCAAGAAGGCGTTTCCTTACAGAATATGTCTCGGAGTACCAACAGTCCCTCTCGACGCATTTTCGAGGGGCTCTCGTGTCCGGTTAACCATTGCTGCAAGAAGCCACAGGTGGCAGCTCGTGCCTTTATCGATTCGTAGAAGCCGTCGGTTTTTTCTATGAACCGGCGTAGCTGGTTCCACTGCTCCTGGCTCCGTTTCTCGTAGGAGTAATCGGATCCTGCGATAAGTCGATCGTTCACGGGATTATCCCACGGCTGACTCGACGACACAGTGGGTTGGCTCGAGAAGGTCGAGAGTCCGGGGCGGGATGTCTTGGCCGGCGACTCTACTAGGGCTACTGATCAGCAAACCCCCATTGCGCAGGAAGCTACGTAGCTTAGAAAATAAGTAGCAAATAGTTTTAGGTAGTTACCTCTCAGTTTCTTGTTATGCTGGTCTGCTCCATCGTAGAATTCAACGATAGCTATGAAGCTATCAATCATTGCCAGACTTACACTCGACGTATGGTAATCATCGTCAGGGCGGATCGTGATATAACCACCGCCGTGGTTGCCCGTCATCCTGCCGGCGTCGTCACCAGCTCAGTGGAGGGTCAAGTTGAGAATGCGGGGTTGGGAGGCGGGATGAGCGCGACGGGTATAGTAACATCAGCCGTCTGTCAGTAAAGGTTGCCTTGTGCTTTCTCAGTGCAGTTGAGCGTTTGAGTTGGGATAATACCATTGTCGGACAAACGAATAATAACAGGGGATAGTGCGACCATTTAAGAAAGTTACCGATTGTCCTGGCACACACAATGGTGGAAGCGGTGATGGTCGAGACTATAGCTTGGAAATGATTGTCCTAATTTGTGTGCGTGGGGTAGTCATACAGAAAGACCCCCAGCTCGGGCAATCCGTAGTGTCGTTGCAGTATCATAAGTGCCAGTGCCACGCTTATATGAAGTAATACCAGCGAGTGAGGTAAGATCGTTCCTATATGCGGGTGTCTTGCGTCTTGACCATCATGGGCATCAAGTTGTTTGTAATCGACTACCCCATTCGAGATGCGTCCAAGACTGATGCACTTGTCCTCTCTCTCTCTCTCTCTCTCAAGTGGGTATTGGACCGCAGCATGGAATACAGTACCTGAATCATAGAACAGCTGCTCACTAGAAATGATTGGGTGCTTAGGTAGCTGGATATCTCCAACTCCAAAAGTTCCATAGCTCGTGAGTACCGACTACCTTGTTCTACTATACATGCAAGGAGATGATCAGGCCTTTCAACAAAACAAATGCTACGCAAGATGAACTACCAGTGGGTGACACGCTACTTCGGTATGTATGTAGGTAGATATAGACGACCCTGGCCCGGCTGGTGGTATGCGTATCTATCTAAAGTATGCAAGTGGCCGCGGCCTCAACGAACTACCTCATGATCCTTGCCAGGCATGATACAAGTCTACGATCGACGCACTACCGAATGTGAAGCTGGGTTACTAATGCAATGAAAGGTTGAAAAGTCTGGGGGAAAGCTACGTAGGTAGACATACCTAGGTATGTACAATGCAAGCACTTGGCGCAAGACCGCTTTAGATTTCGTAGCGATTGGATTGTTACCAATGGCGCGAGAGTCACAGCTCCATGCCATCAGTCCCATCCTACGGTCGACATACAACAAGCACCCAACATGGCTTGTGTCATGTGCGGTGAACCACTACTATGTTAAGGAGCCCACGTGTAAGCCGACGTATCAAACAGCGTCAGTTGTGACGACGATGATCAAGCAAATCCATTTCCAAGGAAGCCCGTCGCTAGACAGTCCCGACCAGCCCCGTCCGGGTGGCAAAATACGCGCCCGTGTCCGCGTACTCAATGCGATGGACTCGATTCCGCATCACGCCCTGACGACGGATGAGGTGCGGCCGAGGAACTTTAGAGGTACAATTACGCCTAGGCGGCACCATGGAAGTGGCGTACTCGATCAGGAGACCAAACCCGACCGTTTCGGCCTCGCACGGCATGTCCTAGACAGGTAGGTTTATCCGCTTAAAGATTTGGACCATACCTCACGGGCTCGAAGTCAGAGAAATGCCTGAAGGAGCGCCCATCTGGCCCTGGGAAACATGTTGGTAGCTGGATTGGGTGTTGGAGGAGAAACAGCAGGCAATGGCCGATACTTGTATACGGTGTGAAAATCACTGTATTGCGTACCACTAGGTCAACCCGGTCTGCCAGTGCAGACGGAGGTCTAGTCCTCGACGTAAGTAGTGAAGTATCTTGCTCGGCGTTGGAATACCCAAAGTTTGTAATGTGTTCATGTACGATGAGCTTCTACCTGCAACGATGCACTCTCGCGGCTTTTCAACCAAAGCTGTCCGTCGATCTGTACAGCCCACAAGGATCATGACCAGGGAAGCCCCTGATCTCTTCCCAGACTAGCATCACCGGGCACAGTCCCAACGGGATAGAGAAGCCAGATGCGATGACCATGACCAGTGGTCCAGACGAGGCGAGCAAACGGTAGAGTAACGGCAACCCGGAATATGTATCAATGATAGCATTTGTTGGTTATGTTGAGTGTCCTTACTTGCCATGTGTGGGAATACCTACACATTACAATAGTCGACCGCCGCTCACCGCTCATCCGAGAGCGACATACCACTTGGTACGGTGAGGAGCGGCCTGTCCTGACACGATGAGCCTTGTGTACAATGCATACATACTACATACGTATGAGTCCAGTGCCTAATTGTTCTGGGCCGACTTGGTCTTCACAACCCAGAGCCGATTAATGCCAAGCGGTGACGAACACGTATACATATGTAATATGAGGTCTAGTTGATCCCCAGCTTCTGCTGGTGATCGCGTCATCGCCGAATTGTAGTAAAGGAGGTAGATGGGATATGTAATGATGAGACAGGTCCTGTATGTAGTACCTAGATCACTCGTCTGTCCTGGCCAGGCCATTGGAGTCCTAGGCTGTACAAGCCCCTTGTAGGTCCTGCGAGATACTTGCACCTCACACGTGGGGCCTTGAATTACTGTAGGTACTTGATTGTAAGAACCATAATGTGAGCACAACGGGCTACCTTTCAGGGTCCATAAAGGCACAAATGGACTTAGATATACTGAGACCAGAGTCAATTATACACAGCACGCGCGGGAAAGCCCGTATCAAGCCATGCGTTGCAAAGAGTTGTCCAGAGGTACATTCGCAAGAAATCCGCCATGGGTCAAGACCTGTAATGATAAGAGAGGTCATGAGAGATACATATGTAGGAAGAGACCCGGGGGGTCGCGCAGACCCTGTCCCATGCGGCTCTGTATGTTGTCCCTCAAGGCCTCTCCAGCCTCTCTAACTTTAGGAGGCAAGGATCCAACTCACTTAGGTAGCATCGACGTGTCGAAGGCCATTCGCACCTGCTGCCTGCAAATTCCCCCCTGGTTTAAGCCATGTAGCCAGCACAGTGTACGGCCACGCACCTTGACCTTTGGATCTTCCGGCCGCTTCCGAGAGTCACAATCGCAACCACGACGTTGCCATACGCCAACCGGTAACTCACAGATTTCGGGATATCTCCACAGTCGATTGGCTCACTTGCTCCTTCGCGGTTAAGGGACTTCCCACTTCAGGCTCTCGTTTGCGATCAATCAGATTATCGTAGGTGCAAAAGGGTGGTTTATGCCGCTGGCAGTGAGGCGCTCTCCTTTGCAGCAGGAACCGAACGTAGGAACCGAACGTAGGTATCCACAACCGCCTCAAATGCAGAAGGGCCATTTGGCGACAGCAAGCATATTCCAGACTTCGAACCGTTTGTGCCATTGCCACCAGTGGCCATCACATTTTGCCAGTAGATGATCAAAAGACCTGGCATGTTCGGGTGATTCACGTCGAGCGGCGCCAGAAAACAACACAAAGTCCAAGGACAATATCGAGGACAAAAAGTCCTAGATACCGACACGGCAAAAGACTTCAACCCTTCATGATGCCTAGATTCCGCGCGTATAAGATGCGAGCGGATCGCTCGAGCCAACGAGTTGATACTTGATGTAATTTATCATCGAGTCGGGCATTCGCCAAGAGTCTAATGAAAAGCAAAGTCACGTACCTACATGATCATAGCGTACAACAGCAACCATGCCAGGCACACATACACACAGTTGCAAGCAATCAAAGTCATCAAGACACCGATCCGAGACTGGTAGCAAATCGGGAACGAAGCCAAAGAAGCAGAGAGGTACGCAAGATATTTATCCGCCTGATATTCTGGGCCTCCTCCCATGCATTTCCCGCGGGGGACGGCGTATTACTTACCTTACCCTTCCGACTCGAAACACATGTGCTACCATCTAGCTGCCCTGTGCCGACTGGTACATCAACTAACATTCGGCAGCTCAATCCGCCTCCATGGAAAGGTGGCTCGCCGAGGATGCACAGTCCGCCTATTGGACCCCGGAAAACCCCCGGCCAAAGACCTGATATGGCCAAACAGTTGCAAACGATGCACCTCGTGCCTACTCCCACTTCCCCGCTGGAAGCGGCCCAAGATGATGAATCGTCACTTGAAGACGCATTGACCGGCGGTACTTCCGCTTGGATAGTTGACGGTCCCGTGACGAATCCACAATGCCGGACCCGCGCCGCAAAGGCAAGGAACATCACCAGACGCAACGACATACATAGTCAGCGGCCGCAGAAGGCCCAGGCCGTAGGTCTCTACCTGCAACACAGCATTGTGGCGATCGATGATGCATGGAGCGGTGGCCGGGGATCACAGACCCGGGGACTGGGGGTTTTCAGGGTCGGTGAACTGGAAATTGGGCAGCAAGGCAGGGCCTGTGGCTGCAGTGTTTCGCATGCAACCGCAAGCACGTGTCGTGAAGACCTGCATCGACTTTGCATACGGGAACCATCCGCGACTTCAATAAGGTACATACCTGAAAATTGGACATGACTGAGGCTGGTATGGCAGTACTGAGAAGATCTATTGATAGATAGGTACCTGCCTCGTACCGAGTACCTTAGCAGAATGAGCACGATCGGCGATTTGCAAAGCGTCGGTGTACTACCTAAGACATTGATGCAATGAGCTGCCTTCCACTTCTACATACCTATTACCAGGTAGGTAGGTAGGTAGGTAGGTACTTAAAGTGCCTACATACCTCCTAACTACGATGTACGTCTATGCGCCCACTGGAGGATGGTGTAGTGCAATTAAGCACACCCGTTTAGGTAATGCTCTTGTTATTGACGGTTGTTAGCGGTTTCAGAGAGCCCGTTGCGCCGGAACCTCCACTAACGATGGATTCGGCCGAAGCTGTTAGAGTTGATCGCTAGCGGCGTAGGGGCAAGCGCTACCTGCTGGATGATAAACGCCACCATTGATGACAGCATTCGCTGGCAACAAGGACAACCTGGCATTCTGTCCCTTTCCTGGTGGCTCTACATACCTTCGCTACCTATGTACCTGGCTGTACACTGGGTCTTGACTTGTACCAGAAAGACGTTGCAGGATGTCGGGCCTTTGGCCCGCTGAAGGTGGCTAGGTACCGGTATATACGCTACCGCCTGTCCATGATAATCCGGTGGTGATAACCATCTTTAAGGGGCATTGGCTATGACGATTTGCAGTCTAGAAATCAACAAAATCATCCACTAGTACCCTTGACACAACGTAGTTTGATCGTTCTCTCATTTCTCATATCAGATATGCGGTATGAAGTTCGTCCAACTAACGGTAACGTACACATTAGCTGGCAAGTGTCGCAAGCTGAAGATCGCCTCTACTATGATATAACAACGTGCTACCACCAGACTCAGCACGGAAAGCGCTTGAACATAGTCCCAAATATCAGGCCACCTCCTTTCCGCTGGCGGGACCCTCCCCACATTGACCCATAGCCACGAGAGGTTATATTTGCCCCGGTAGCCCAAGATGGCCAACACGCGAACCATGCCCACACTGAAGCACGAGACAGACGCCAATACGACGGCGGATATCCGCCACAGCAGCCTCTCGGTCGTAGTCGGGAACTCCTGATTCCACGCTAGCAAGTGAATGCACGAATGGATCATCGAGGGCACCACGAGAGAGGCCAAGACGCTCAGCGGCAACTGGGTCGGCAAGATGGCATCGTCGGGGATGCGCTGGACCGGCGTCCGCTTCTCCTCCTCCTCCTCCTCCTCACGCACACTCGGGCCTTGCTTCTCCAAGTCGTAGCTCCGAAACGGCCTCCTCCGCTCCCACACCTGCGCAGCTTTCTGCACGAAGTCGAGCGGCGTGTCCTCCCAGGGCGCGTGCGCCGGGAGGCCCGCGTCCGCCCGGATCTTGGCCGTCGAGAAGGAGCAGGGCAGCGTCGTGGGCGTCTCGACGTGCTGCGGCTTGTGCCACCAGAAGAAGTAGGACATGGCCGTGGACACCACGAAGGCGAGGGTGAAGAGCTCGAGGGGCGACAGCGCGAGCCTCTGGCTGGCGCGCGCGACGGCCTGGATGATCATCCAGCTGATCTGGAGCAGGGCGAAGGCCTTGGCGAAGCGGTCGGCCTTGCTCTTATCCCAGATCTCCTCGCATGTGATCTTGGGCAGCGGCATGTAGCCGTGCGACACGAGATAATGGATGCATTCGGCGTTGACGGGGAAAGCTGGCTCGTCTTTCGGCTCGAGCAAGAAACCTAGCGCTGGGTATTAGTGGTGTGCACGGAGATATAAGTGTGTGTGTAGGGGGCTCGAAGATTCACTCGTACCTCCGCTGTTGGCGTAGAAGGCATGCTCAAGTGTCCATCCATCGGCTTCACTCAGCCGGGCCATGTCTCTGACAGATTTGCTGGCACTGAGCCACTGACTTGCTGCGATCATTGTCAACAAGTCAGGGGCAAAGATGGCAAGAAAACCCCATCGGGCTCTTCGCCACATGACCCTGCCCCAGCTCTCTGTCTTCAACGGAATGTTCAGATGTAGCACAGTCCATATCGCCGTGATTAAGACCACGAGCGAGCTGTAGATGATGTCAACCGTACCGCGGACATTGGGCGTGTCGACCCATCCGACGAAGTCCTCGACTTGCTCTATGGCCTCCATGGTGAAATGCTGTGTAGCTCATGTAATTTTTGACCAGACGCCGTGATGTCCAGGCTTACGGTGCATAGTCCGTCCTCATCTCGTCATCTTCGGCACCGTTGGGGACAATGAGTGAATGGCGTGAAGAAGTGAAGAGCCCTCAAGACAACGACGAAGAGACTAGGTAGAGTTCCGACGGCACGGTGTTCTCAAGTATGAAGGACGCCGTGCCCCCAGTCCACGCTGGGCCCCCCGGTTCAGTGTGGTCAGCTTACGATTCTTGCATGCCTAAAGCCTGAATTATTACCGTTGCACATGGCGGTTTGCCAAGGGGAGTGAATGACAGGGGGGACGGGAAGGATTTGACTCTAGCGAGAGAGCAATAGCACCAATGGAGGCTCGCCAAACTCACACACCAGAACAGTTGAGGACAAAACAAGTGCGCTGTTCCTGGTCAGAGTCTGGTCAAGCTAATTTGGTGCCTTCAAGCTCATTCACGGCAATGGCAAGCCCCCATGCAAACCACGATTTCTAGCGGCGTGGGCACCGTGGGCCAATTGGCAAGGTTCCTTCATTTGCGCGCCGCTGCGAGACCAACCAGGGCCTGTAGGGCTGCGCGCCCCCGGCAGTCGGTGGTATTCTCGTGCCAGATTGAGACAAGGCCATGAGCAGTGAGGTTACATCGCGTCGTTACTGCACGGCTTGACTGTACGGATTGGGGGACCCAACGAGGCCGACTCCCATCGCTGGGAAATCTGCTCCGAGATCCATCAACAATTGTGCGATTTCCGGGATTTCTCGGTGCCGATGAGAAGTCGAAATATGTTTGTTGGTCCTTCTGTGGTACACCAATCGCGATCAACTATTGGCTATGTACTTATTTAGGAATGATTGCTGAGGTCCCGTACAACATCTGATAGTGTCCTGCAGCAGGACCAAGCGGGTGGCTCTCAAGCTTACCAGGTACTTATGCATGAATACGACGTATAGCAATAAGTACCCTGCAGTACAGAGTTCAGCTCAATTCGGTGGGTCAAATCACTGAAGGTTCTTATTAGTAAGTAAAACACCGACGATGTGTGTAAAGTACGTGTAGAACTGCCTACTTAATACTGTCGGGTTTCAATTATCATTACATATTGAGAGTTCATAGTCACTTCTCTGGATTCGGACTTGAGATCATTGAGGTCCCTCCATGGAAGTAGGAAGTCTACAACTCCATGGTAAGCCCCTTGAAAAGTAATCTACTTCGGCCCGCCGAGTCACCTAACCACCATGTAAGGGATGTATAATGGGCTAGAGACACATCCCAGCCGGCTCCAGGATCCAGACTTAAAGAGTAGCAAGCAATAACAAATGACCCTTTCCAGCTGCATCTTTGTGAGCGCATTCGGTTCCCAGACAAGAGTCGTTCCTCCGTACAAGCTATGCCGACTTTACTTCTTTGTCCAAACTCCGATCAGTTCATCTGTCTTTTCAGGAGAGCATTTGTCCCATGGCAATACGAGAGGTCTAGAGTAACCCGAGGTCTCACCGGAGCGCCCATGGGTTTGGATGTCTATTTTTAAAACTCACCTGCGCGATCCCGACCAATAAATATCTGGCTCGTGCCAATAGGTTGGCGAGCTTAGCCGTTGGTAGCAGATACTGGATACATATGTAACCACGCGATAACGCTCCTTGTCCAGGATCCCAGGCCTTGAGATGTCCAAGGGTTGGCTGGCGGGTGTAGCCCAAAAAGACTGTCTAGTGCGTAACACATCAAGAACAGAGCCCCTTATCTCAAGAGTTAGTTTGCGGAATGTTTACAGGGCGGCGAAGATGACTAGTTATGGACAAAATGGCAAATCTGCTTTCTACCTCCGCACGCACACTGGTCTCGATGACAGCCTCTCTCCATCTCGGAAGACGACGCACACAGCTACCTGTATTGCTAGGTACTTGTCCGTGCGACTTTAATGGAAGAAATTCTGCCGCACTTAAGAAGTTGAGTATGCTCTACAAAGCAAGCCTTGGATTATGGGCAAGGTGCTTGAATCGAAGCAGAGCAGTTGTGCCACGGCTTGAGTTATTACTCCTCTGCTTGCAGGCTACCAAGGTTCAGGACTGTCTAAGTACTAATCGGTTGCGGATATTAGAAATAAGGCCTGCCGATCTGTGGGCACGAATCTGGCTTCGCAGTCGCGAGGCCGTGCTCAACGGAGATAGTAGAGAATCTGCGGCAAGAGCAGCTTTACAAGACGAATGTCCACAACCTATATGAATCCTCAACCGCGTCCATCCTGGACATTCGAACACTTCCAAGATGCCACAGTGATCAGATGTGAGCCACCCCCAGGAGCAAATGGAGCACTATTTCTTAGGTCCCAGACTGGAGGTCAGCAAAGAGCTCGAAATTTTGGAAAGGTGCGTCGATTAGATAGCCATCTCATTGGTATTATTCCGCCATCAACATTTATGCGATCAAAGCTATTACAAAAGATGTATATTATGAAGTTCTATTCCAGCGATCCACTGGAGATGCACCTCTAGACCATGTATAGTATCATGACTCATTATATAGTACAGTATGTATAATGCCGGAAAATGCGGCACTCGCTCTCTATATCCAACTGGCTGAAGCGATTCCGGAACCTGCCAGTGTGTATCATACCTCGCCGTGGGAAGGACGCCTCATAGGGTGGGCTTCCGTATTCAAAACGAACTCGTCTAAGTTGATAAGATCAGGCGGCGAAAATACAAGGTAGAAGTACCTGAGAGTCTCGGCCAGCCAAAAACTCTGTTACGATGTTAACGAATGGCCTGAGATAATATCGATACGAAGAAGAACCTACCTCCATGGAGTCACTCTTAACGGTATCTGTGACTTTCACCGACTTAATCGAGGAAAACGCCAACTCGGTCTCAGTAGCAGCGCGGATCGCCTGGAACATTCGCCATGCCATGTCTTGGTATTCCGACTTGCCGGTCATGCGGTACATCAAAAACACACTCTCGATGGCTTCGGGGCGCAACAAATATCTGGGATCGCGCGCATTTTTGAAGCCCTTCTTCAGATCCTTGGCACCGTCGCGTTGGTACTCTTCCTCGTCAAACTCGCACGGCTCCAGTGTTTCACATTTGAGCATGTTGAAAATCTCGGGCATGATGCCGGTGGGCATCGCGTCGTACGCCCACACGCACCCCTTGGTGATCCTCTCGCCGATCTCGACGTGCTCGGCAATATTGAAAAGCTTTCCACCTAGCCCAAACATGCCGCCGACGAAGCATCCGAGGTGTTGCGCCTCCGCCGTTAAGCGAGGGCCAGCCGAAGAAATATAGACATTGCCCGAGAACAGGATGTCGTCTTGGTCTGGTAGCATCGGCCGGAACAACAAATTTTTGATAACGGTGTCCATTGACTCGCGGTAGAGCTTCTCGTATGTCGAGTCAAGCCCTCCAAGGAGTGCGTACGTTTTGGGGAGGTATTCGTATAGACTGTCGGCCAGGGCTCCAAGAGTAAAGGTATTATCGCCATCTAGCTGCTGCTGACGCATGTCGAAAAAGGTCGGCCACATGCCAGGCAACTTCGTCTTGTCTTGCCATGCATCTAGCATTCGGGTAATGCGATTGATGGCGTCGAAATACTTATTGTTGCCAGTCAATTGGGAAAGACGCGTGAACTCGACGGCCTGGGATGCGATCGAAGCAGATGGATCATGATTACCAGCGAGCTGTTTGCCGTCCTTGGCATCCTTGAAGTCCAACCAGAAAGGGGGCATGTGGTTCGGAGTGTCATAAGCCATGTACAGCATGTCCCCGAGCTCAATCGCTTTTTCTAATAAAGCAGTCTCTTGGCTCAAATCGTAGGCGCCCAATAAACCGCCCAGATGCCTTATTGTTGTCTCAAAGAAGTTGCAAGAGGTGTCTTGGGTGTCTGAGTAGTCAATGGTGACAGCTGCAGCGGCGGCCTCGTAGAATTCGTCTTTCAGATCCATGATCCAAAGCGTGGGTAATGAGTCGACGAGTGTAGCTCCCCAGGCACCGAAGCCGGGGACGTCGTGTCCCTCCCCTGACACTGGCAGTACCTCATCATATCCAAACCCAACATCTCTGTAGCTATTCCAGCTCTTGACAAACGCGCTCTTGACTTCCGCGCGGCGTTCGGCCAGGATCTTCTCGCGGGCCTGACCCTCTGGTGTGGTATCGACCTGGAAGTCATATTGCACTTTGGGGAGCGAGAGGGGGGAGCCGGTCGGTAAGGGAGTATATGAGGATATCGGATAGTAAATTTTCGATTTGGACCAATCGTAACTGTTGTGAACGAAGGTAAACCCCCAAAGGACGTCGTGCTTCTCGGGGATGAGGTTGAGGAGAAGATACAACAGGCATATCAGGGAGGCGGCGATGGCGATTCGAGACTTGCGTCGGAAGAGAAAGAGCATGCTGTCGTGAGGCTGTCGCTGGGTTTGCCATGCGACATTGTCAGACCACATGGGAGAGTTTGGTCGAGGACGGAAGGAGGCAGAGGGCAAGCTGGCAAGCCACCAGCCGGTTGCGCCTCAGCCTCTGGAAAACAAGCCCTAGGAACGCCAAGATGTTTCTACCGTAAGGGATGGATGTCGGTTCTGGGATGCGAGTGGCGGGCGCTGCATTGGTGAAACGCAAAATCAACCCCCCGCGGGAAGGATGCCGTCTATCGATGCGACCTTGACCAAGTAAATAAATAAATAAAAATTCATGAGAATCGAGTATGTATGTCCATGTGGGAGCATGCCAGGACATCTGTGAGGTACATTAAGTATGTATTAGGTAGGTAGGTAGGCATTGTTAGGTAGTCTTAGATTGGGAGAAGTCAATCGGGTATAGCTGGGGGGCAATCAGATCACGCGAAGGTACTAACTCTAAAAATTAGAAGATGTAGATTGGCTAATGCAACAGTGCCACCCACAGTATCTCTGAATGTGCATGCATCCTTATCAGATTAACATGTACCACCTGCCTCCAGTATCGGCTACCTTGTGCAACTTGCGCATCTTGCAGACACTGGGCAGATTCTAGGGTCTGGCCCAGCCTGGGTACTTATTGTACCACATGGCGATACAGGCTACCTGTATATTTGGCCCGTCCAGGCCGGGCGATGCTATGTACATTAGTATGTATGTATGTACTGGCAGATTACGGGGAAGACGGGGTCTATGAGGTCGCTGGATTGGCCCGTCTAGCGCATGGAACCTATGCAGGATCGTTGTGGTACCATCCTCCCCAAGACTTAAGAGTGGGCGGGTGCTCCCAATCGAGGCATTCCCTACCGGTCTTTCACAGACAGCCCGAAAACAACAGAGTAGACCTCACCGAGCCTGCGCTCGTGGCGTTCTACCGGACAATACTTGATGGTGCGTGATTACGTACGAGAGGGGGATGTTATCGCGGTTCTTGATGGAAGCAGGGTTCCTGTTTTGCTGCGGCCGGTTTTTCCAGGGGGTCCTACCCGGCGAGATCGAAGGCGGCCAGAGACATAACTTGGTCCGCCCTACGTACGTCCATGGGTTCATGGACGGAGAGGCAGAAACTAGCGTTCGAGATGGTTCTCTGACTCGACAGGATTTCGCCCTCATCTAGCTTCTGGATCATTCATGAGACTGACAGGACGGAAAGGCTCTTTGGCCTTACTCCACTCCTGACATTGGACTTTGATATGACCTAGTTCTTTAGATTTTGACATGTTTTCAAGTAGTCATGTGATGTCTTTACTCGTGAAATTTGAGAAGACCCTGGACTCGTTCCAGCTTGACCCATGCGTGAAAAGAATTGGTTATGGTGTCGGGGTTTTTATTTATCTTTTGTTTATTTTTATTTTTTATTTTTGAGAGTCTCGGCCAGATTTGCATAAATGTATGCTCTCAGTCTCTAAACGGTCTTCAACAATATTCGAGCAGATGGGTGAAAATGGATTCGTGGATCTAAAGTAGATGGCTCGCCGGCGTATCTCGGGATGATATTGGCTGGCTTGAAGTACAAGAAGGCAGAAGCCACCTCGCCCGAGGCTGTAGGCACTTACGAGACGGCATTGATTCATGTCCGCTGGCGTCAAGGGAAGGTCATGCGGTACGATAGAGGCCGTGTCAAATGCCCCCAAACCGTCAAGATTCTCGACAACAACACATTACGGTGGCCGGCTCGGAACCTCTGGAAAGCAGTCATTTTTGTATCAGCGATGAGGACGAAACTAATCGCAAAGTCGACACGATGCAGACATCATCCAGCTCATCCTACACATCATGATCAACAATTCATCAGCTACATATCGAGGTCATTCGCGAGTAAGATTCTGAGAATAAAGCGCGCAATTGCGAAGCTGTCTCGATTCAGAAGGGTGACAAGGCGATCACGTGGTACCTACATGAGACCGATGGGCACAAGTGAGACCTGGATACTCATTGAATGATACGTTGCGCCAGTTCAACAGGTTTTCGCAATTATCCAATTCACCACCCTGATCTACGTTAAGTATACGCTATTATCTGTGGTTTCGTTCGATACTAACGCTTCGAAATCCTGCCGGTACGCAGTCCTACGAGCTAAGAGGTAAGCAGAGTAGGTGTTACAGTGCTTGTGATTCTGGTTCGGAAGGCATACCGGAGCACACCACCGTGTTGTAGAGGTACAGTCAGCACCTTATACTAGGTGCCATCGTCGTATGTGATACAAAAAAGAAAGACAGACGTTTTCGGTAGAGCAGCTAAGGCTGGAGAAATGTGCGATATTTCAGACAGGCCCCGAAAGCCGAACCTGTGGAAGAATGCAGCTCTCAACGAGAGATTACGGTCTGATCAGTAAAGAATCCAGCAACCGTGCCATGATGACCCCCCTGAGTCATCATCGCGATATCAAAGACACCTTTTCCAGGACCCTGGACCACCATTTCCCCCGCCTCATCGGCACAGGGTGATCCAAAACCCACTGTACCGCTCTCACAATCTCGTCCGGGCGATCCCGAACGACGTGGTGTCCCACGTCCCTCAACACCACAAACTCATGCCTCCGCGACAACCGCAGCTGTGCTCTCTTCAGCCTCTCGTCCTCCTCATCGCTCATCCGCAGCATCGTCCTCTCCGCCCTCAGCGCCTCCAAGCGTGCCTCATCCCCACTCGCCCGCGCCGCCCGTTCATTCTCCTCGAGCTGCTTCCACTTCCCTATCAGGGTATTGCCGCGGACCACGCACAGAGGCCTGTCGCCCATGACACACCGCCGGAGCTGCGCCGCACCAACCTTGGGATCTAGGCCGCCCTCCTGGCCCGTCTCGACGAGCACGGCTCCGACGACGCTGGCCAGCTCGACCCGCATGAACGCGCGGGCGAAGGCCCCGCCGTAGGAGTGCGCGACGAGCAGGTACCCATCCCGCATCCCCTTTTCTCTGCACAGATTTTCGGTGTCACGAGAGCTGCGGGAATCGATGGTCTCTAGATACGCCCTCAGCGCCGCCGTCGCCTCCTCTGGGCGGGGATTGCTCGGCCCGCGCTCGTACAGCAGGACGCGGAGACGCGTCTGGCGGACCAGCTGCGCCGCGAGCGCGTCCCATGAGGGGGAGCACGACTCGCCGGAGCCGTGGAAGCAGATGATCAGGGGTGATGGTGCAGAACCCGTATTGGCGTCTGACGACGGGTCTGCTGGTTCCGGGACCAAGAGTCGGTGCTGGGGAGTCTCTCGTTCAGTGGAAGCAGTAACTTCAGACCTGTCGGCCATGAGGAAGAGCTTCAACCGTTTGTCATGTGTGGCATCCCGAACCTACGCTCATCTTACGGCAACGAGTTCCTTGGCATTGCTGTGCTGATGTCCTCGAGTATTTCCATTGTGCGCGCATATCGAGAGAGATCCTTCTAGACCTTGGCGTCGAAATTGCGCACAGACCAGTCATCCTCATCAGCCTCAACACACCGTGACAGAGACCGAAGAGACCACCCGCAAGTTTGGAGTACAGTATTTGGGTACTCGTACAGTCCTGTGGGGATAGAACAACTGACCACTACCGACGGCAATGTAATGCTCCAACATCTTGATAAGTCCTAAATTGTAGGACAAGGTATGATCTCATACTGATAGCACCTGCATGCACCCCTCACGACTTCGAAGGTCTAACCTTTTCGGTTGACCGAGGCGCCGTGAACAGCATGGAAAGGAGGATGACAATCGCCAACCAAGGGACGCACGAATGTGGGCATACTGGGGTGAACAATGTCGCGAGACTTGTCAACTTTCACGAGAGATACTGTGTTCGTCACCAAGAGTATTTCTTGAAACAAGCCGTCGAACTACTCAAACCATCGATAGCCGCTAGCTATGGAACTGGATAAGATATTGCTGGGACTTCTAGTCGCAGCTTGGGTCCATCATACTGTCCGCGCCTACCTATCACTAAGAGAATTCGGCGGCCACTGGTCAGCCGGTTGGTCCCGGCTATGGCTATTTCGAACGCAAAGTTCTGGAGAGATGCACAGGCAGTTCCAAGAACTCAATGATCGATATGGTAAGAACGGTTTCTGCTGCCCTACCAAGTTGAGCGGATACTGTGGTGAACGGGTTGATTATTGTATCATTCACCAACTTGCGAACTTGCGTAGGCTCGACAGCACGCATCGCGCCTAGGATGCTCATTACCTCGGATCCTGGTCTCGTCAGTCGTATGAACGCAGTTCGGTCTGACTTCTGTCGAGGTCCATGGTACGCGGCCTTGCAACTGCACCCTGACCAGCAAAACATCACAAGTCTGGTAGACGAGGAAGCGCACGCACAGCGACGCACGCGTATGACGCCTGGATACGGCGGCAAGGATAACCCAAATATGGAACAGGACATCGACGGGCTCTTGTTGCAGTTCTTGGATCTGATAAATAACAAGTACCTTACCAACCCGACCACTGGCCCTTGTCGACCTATGGACCTGGCGGAGAAGACATCGTTCCTCACGCTCGATGTCATCTCGAAGCTTGCCTTCGGCTCGCCGCTCGGCTTTTTGTCGAACGACAAAGACCCCTATGGCTACATGGCCAACCTGGAGCAGATGTTGCCGGCCGTAATTGTCTTCGGCGTGTTCACAGAACTGACCTGGCTTCTCAAACTCCCTTTCATCAAACCATTCCTCCCGTCGTCAAGCGACAAACGCGGTCTAGGCAGCGTGATGGGATTCGCGAGCGGCCGCGTGGCGGAGCGTTTTGCAGCCTCTCCCGACGGGAAGCCGCGCCTACAACGACGCGACATGATCAGCAGCTTCATCCACCACGGCCTCACGCAGCCTCAGCTCGAGGCCGAAACATTGACGCAGATTACTGCTGGCAGTGACAGCACGGCAAGTGCGCTGAGGCTCACGGTGCACCACGTCTCGACGTGTCCGCCAGTCCTTGAACGTCTGCTGAATGAACTCCGGGCGGGGATTGGCGAGAGCAGAATAAGTCGGCCCGTGATACGAGACGAGGAAGCGAGAAAGCTGCCGTATCTTCAAGCCTGCATTAAAGAGAGCCTGCGCATGTATCCTCCTGTGACTGGTCTCATGGCGAAGCAGGTGCCAGCTGGAGGAGCTACGCTTCGTGTCGATAGAGTAGACAAGTTTGCCCCCGGAGGAACTCAGATTGCCTGGAACCCGTGGGGCATGATGAGGCGCAAGGAGATTTTCGGCGAGGATTGTGAGATTTTCCGGCCGGAGAGATGGTTACCCCTGAGTGCTGGTGAGGAGGGGGCAGATCGGATTCAACGCATGAGTGAGACGGTCGGTCTATGCTTCGGGGCCGGACGCTTCGGATGCCTTGGTCGCGGCGTGGCTGTCATGGAGTTGAACAAGGCGGTGCCAGAGGTGAGTACTCAGCGAATCGTCAACATTTTGATATGGAAAATCAACCAACACGAAGGGCACTGCTGATGGAATGCGCAGATGCTCATCCGTTACAACTTCCAACCCTGCGATCTAGTGAGGCCCTTTGACCAGCTGGCAGTCGGTTTCTACTTGCACAGGAACATGCAGGTCGTCGTGACGGAACGTGACGGTTCCGGTGAAGATGCCGGCCGCTCCGACGTGAGGGCATACTCTGGGATGGACGCTGGATCGCTACTGGGTGCCCCGGAAGAGTGAATGCTGTAGTGCGATGTGGTGCCTCTCCAGGTCCGCGGATCAGAAGTTATGACGATATGACTGGCCATGTGCTTTAGGTACTCAATGCTCTTATCGATGCCAATTAGGCGCGTGCATTACTCAGGAGATATTGACGCGGAACCGCGACCTTGAGTGATTGGCAAATCGCAAAGATCGTAGTTGCCTCCATCCGGGGTCGATCCTAGAATTGGTGACTTCGAGCACCAAGAGAGGCTAGCTTGAGACTATCAGAAGTGTGACCTGGGAATAAATGACAGAGAACTTCCGGTCTACGAGGATCTACAGGACACTTCATGGCAATGGTGGTTCTCGAGAGTTGGGTTGCATGCTAGTTAGTGCTTGCCCGACGCATCTGTAAAATATGCGTTAGGTGGAGCTGAAGTGGCTCGCAGCACGGCAGTAGACCAAATTACCAGGTTGACGAATGATGTATGTGCCGTTTGCAGAAAAGTATTGCTGTAGGGATCAAGCTTCACGGCACTTTCGTGAGACATATGTATCTACGTACATAGTACGTACATGTTCAAGATGGAAGCCTGCACACGAGACAAACTTGGATGCTCCACCAACACGCCTGATATGACAAGCCTGAGGTAGGTAAGAACCGGGGGCTTCGGGAGGCCGTGCAGACGTCTCGATGATGGCAAGGGAGCGCAATATTGAGTTGACATCAAGTTTTTGACTGTCGCTACGGAGGAATACATATCTAAGCTATGCAGCTGAGGCAAAGGAATCAGGTGCTGAAGTCCATCCATCAAAGTCCTCATACTGCGTCCTGGGCAGACGAAACGTCGAGAGAAAAAAAAAAAGGAACAGAAAAACGACGGTGTTTACACTCTGAAACCGAGCAGCCGTCTCAACTTGAGATGTATTTACTGGAGTCGAGAGTCGATCACCCCCGCGCTCATGTGACGGTGGCAGTACATACTGCGACAGTTCATTACATACAGGATCCATCGGGCATTTCCAGGGATTTCGCCGATCGACATCTTGAGCTCGTTGGCTGGTGGTGTTGGGATGCGACACTGTTATGCGAGGCAGAGAAAGCTTGATTCACGAGTCTAACGCACCATCATGATCGATCACGATGATGCGTCAGAGGCAGCGAGAGGCAATTATTAGAGTCCGCTACAACAGCTAAACAAACGATGATCAGGGGGTAGGTTTATTATGCAAACTGATTATGCACGCTGACTGCCTCAGACAGGGCGGGGAAGGAAGCCGAGTCGCCCAGTCCGCCTCGGTCGCCTACTATCGTATGTACAGACGCCCCCCCAAAAAAGCTTGTCTTGTCCAAGCCTTCTTGGCTGCGCCAATTCAGAATTCAACTCCAACGAGCGATCTCGACCCTTCTTTATCAGCCAAGCCATCCGTTCCTCCATCGGCCCGCCGTGGATATAGTCGTAGTACATATGTAGTGCCCTCAGCGTGACCCGACACATGACCACACCACATTCGTGGATGGGGAATGCTTTACGTCCACCCGATTGCGGCTACATACAATCTTTTCCCGAGTCCCTGGGTAGTTAGTTGATCCGACGACTCCAGTCCTGTCCAGTCCTGTCCAGTCCTGTCCATCCTGTCCAACCCCAATTCTCAGACAAGTGGACGGGGTCCTAACGTGTTTGGGTATTTGATTTCGGGCCACTGTCCCACTCAAGCAACGCGCGTCTTGACACGACACGACACGACACGACTGGACTGTACTTGACAGGTTTGAACGGCCCTTTACTTACCTACCACTCGTCGGTGTCGACTATTGGAAGGTAAGTCATGTCATTCATTGGATGTTTATGGCTCTGACCCCTCACCTCACACCTCCCGCCAGTATGACGAGGAGGTAAAAGCTCAACCCTACCTCCTACCAGGTACCCGAAGCCGTCATTCCACGTGCCGTTATGTGTACCTGCTCTATATGCAAAGATATGCGGACATGAGTAAGAAACATCCTATCACACAAAAGGTACCAAACCATTCGTAGTTTTGCCTTTTGCCCGTGCAGGGCCTGTGGAAGGTAGGGTGTTGCCGTTGATAGCAGTCCCCGTTTCTGCTGGCCTTACTGGGAAACGTCCCGGCCTCATGCATAGATTCCCTTTCTGGCGCTTAGGTTCTCAGCTCGTATGTACACAGTAGTAGCAGCCACTCAGTCGGTTCCTGATTCGGTCTCGGGCTGGCTCGACGAATCTGCCGTCGGCCTTGCTTCAGAAACCAGTCAGGCTCGTTCAGGTCTCAAGGCCGAAATGGATATAGCGGCTACGCTATTACCAACTCGCTTAACAGAAATTCTTCGTGCATTGCAGGCTGCTCAGCCAGTCATATATCATTGTACTCACACAAGCAATTGGTGCTACTGCTAGAGCACGGAATGGGATCTCTTTGCGGATCCAGGGGTGCTGCCACCTTGCTACTACACTCGCCCGATCGGTGTCCATTGCACGACTCGGGGCCATGCACAACAGGCCTGTCACCTGTTCGACTTATAATAACATAATAATACCAGCACCTACAGTGAACGGCCAACTCTCGCCCACCCCTGATTAGGACCTCGACTGTTCTCCCCCATAAACCCCCAACTTGCCAAGAACATCATTTTTGTCATTCCTCCCGCAGTCAGCAGATCCCCTTGTCTTGGCTTTCCCACCTTTACATACTCCTCCTCCTCGGGTGGCCTTCCATTTCGTTGCGTGGCATTCCAGCTCGGAATCCCTCTCCTTCACCTTGGTGTCTCGCGCTGTCGACCATCGTGTCTCAGCGAGGCCACCGTTAATGATGAATCAAGAGCATGTGTGCGTATCCCTTGTTCAGAATGCCTCGGTCTCTCCCCTCTCCCATCTGCTGTGTGCAGCGCCGCCGACAGACAGACACATGGAAGTGTCTTGTCGCTATCTGCGCCGACTCATTCGAGCGTCTTGGCGCCAACCCCAGCCCTCCCCCTTCAGCAACTCTTGGCAACGGGAACTGACGTGATTCTACAGCACTTCAAGCCGTTCGGAACGTCGTGTAGGTGCCAAGCCAAAGCTTCTTTTTTATTTACTCTGCCCCTGATCGACGGTGCCAAATCGTTGGAGTCTTGGAAAAAGCTTAGCTTCAGCCCCCATCTTCTGTTCCAAGTGGAATAATTGATTGATGTGTGATTGTGTTGGTGACGCCGATACCCAGCTCAGTATTACTGTGTGCAGCTAGCGACAATGGGTTGCTGTCGCCGATGCTGGTGCTGGTGCTGGTGCTGGTGCTGGTGCTGGTGCTGGTGCTGCACAGTTGCTACAGAGTGTTATAGAGCCCTGCTAGGTAGTACGCACTGGCAACTGTAAACTTGGCCCACGCCGTATCGTCGGGGGCAGTCTCCCCCGTCTGACAACCTCCCCCGCTGAGCCGCACTGTCACTACAATGAATGCTCAGCGAAGCACTGCTGCAATAAGGCACTATTTGTGCGCTGCCTTGCGCGCAATACGATCAATACGTTACGATCCCGTTGCAGTCCCGATCGCATCCCTGGCCTGCGATCAAGCCCAGATATAGTCTATGATGACCGGGCTTGAAGAATACCGAGCAATTTACTGACCACCAAATAGTCTGTTGTTCAGCAATCCGTCCTGGTCGCATGGGCATTCCGTGCCTAGCCAGATACTCAGTAATATCACTGCAGTCTCGGTACGCTTTCCTAATATCCTCCTTTGCTATCATACGTCTAACAATATGCAGGGTCAGATAGCATATTCAGAGGACCTCTTGAAGAATATGACCACTTTGTCTACGAACTACGTTTCGACCCCGAATGGCGTGGTTCAAGGACTCCTATATGTACCAGACCTTGATCTGGACGACCCTTGCTATGAGTTGGCTCGCAACTACATCCCGGACAATGCCACACGTCAAGCCAACTTGCCCACCACAAGTTACAATCTTATCGCACTTGCTCCATGGATCAATGTCGAATGTACCCTTTCCTTTCTCGCCTCCGCAAGGCTAGATCCGCTGCGAGGCATGTTGGTTTACCTTCCAGACGCTGAATCTTCACGCCCACCAAATGCAGAGTCCAGTGAGTGGGATCTCGACGATGGAGGTGCCTGGAAAACGAACAACCATTACCCCATCTATGCCATACCAGGGGCATCCGGAAACGAGATGATGCGACAGCTGAGTCTATACTCTGGGGACTTATCACAAGTACCCTATGCTGATGAGATCAACCAAACTTACTCTCCGAATCCCGACGACTATGTCCGCGTATGGACAGAGCTAACCGTGACAACTGGATCGGCACCTTTGGCACTGTGGGCATTTGTTCTTATTATTATCGGCGTACTACTCTTCGTGATTGGCGGCACATCGATGCTGATGCATTACGTTCAAAATCATCGACGGGCCGCGCTTCGACGCCGGGTTAAGCGTGGGGAAGTAAATCTGGAAGCGCTGGGTATCAAACGATTGAAAGTCCCACCCAGTCACGTTGAGTCATTTCCATTATTCACCTACAATTATGATCCTCCGCCCTCCTCACCGACATCTCCTAAATCGCCCTACTCCGGCAAGATGTCATTTGACGCTATTTCGAAGTGCCAAAGTGATCGAGGCAGCAAGACTTCTTTTCCCCTCAACTATCAACCTACTTGCCATATCTGCTTGGACGATTTCGTGTCCAAGGAAACGATCATCCGAGAAATATCATGTGGTCATATCTTTCATCCCGAGTGTATCGATGAATTCCTTACCGAGCTCAGCTCCTTGTGTCCACTATGCAAAGCGTCGATGCTCCCTCCTGGGCACTGTCCGAAGATAACGAACTCGATGGTGCGTCGGGAGTTTGGGACTCGAAGACTGCGATCACGAAGTATTTTCTTCGGCGACATCGAAGCAGGTCGGAGGATATCATCAATTAGCACTTCCATCAAGAAACGCCTCCATCAGTCTCCAGCACCCCCGAAATCCGAGAATATCATGAATCTCGAAGAGCATCCCGCCATACGTAGGCCAAGCGCTGCCGTTACCCCTCGACAACGCATGCAAGAGTTTGTCGACCCCATCAACGAGACAAATAGCGATGATGGGCGTCCCGGATGTGAGTCCCCTCGCGTTACCAGCCAGAAGATGAGGAACTAACTGGATTCCAGGGAAACGTGTGGCTATTAAGGCCTTTCCTGGGTTTCACTGAGCGAATTATTGATCGGCGCATATGTCATTCGGATACATGGGGAGTTAGTTACAGGACAAGCATTGCATTAGCATTGGGTCGGCGTTGTCACGGCAGGATCAAACGGCGTTATACCATTGAGGCTTGAGCTTTTATTTACAGCACCGCGGTCGAAATTTGCTCCTTTTGTAGTGTCATACATACAATCAAGACGTCTTCGGAGAGGGGCTGGAGGCTTGATCACAAGATCGTAGGTCGGTGCTTTTGGAGCAGAATGGAATGGATTTGCAATGAAGGATTTGCACGGATATACCCCTGTCGATAGGTTCCAATCAAGTAGTTACGAACGATGAGGTCTACTTGTGTCTCAGACGTGCATTACCCGTGATTGGCCTTATCATCTGCTCGTCGCCTTTATTTCAGACGCTACTCTTGATGAACCCTGACGCGGTGGCCTTCTCGGTTGGGCTTGCGCGCGTCGACCTCGTAATTGTCCTTAATTTCTACTACGCACTTATCTTTCTTCCAATAATGAGCCCTCGGAGACGACATTCAACCATCAATCCAGTTGAGAATGAAGGGCAAGGGATGATCTCTGCAATGGCGAGTATCACATCGCTGGCAGCCATTGAGCCCTGTATCATTACATGTGGAGTACGACCTCCCTGTTGCTCTTCCTGCGAGAACCCTCGACTTCGTTTTGGGGGATTACAAAGACAACTCTAATGCATTCGGGATCCTTTACACGGGGAAGTAGTAGCTATACATCAGATATTTCGAATTCCAGATCACTTTACTGCGACTGAGGATCCGTGTTCTTGGTCTATAGGGCAGCAAGGTGAATGACAAGCTTGGAGGGTGGCAACACCGTCTCGATTCCTGAGTGAATGGTATCGCTAGGACTGATAGAAGCCCTACTTCAGAGTCATTGGGTATCTTGACTGCGGAGTCTGAGATCCGGGAGGGGGGCTGTGTCTGGATATACAACAGATACATGTCTTCGGATTGCTCCGAGCTGGTCACCAACTATACCTGAAATCCTTATCTTCCTTGTCTGTCTGGTCGGTGAGCGGCGCGCCATATGCATCGAGGGCGACCGTGCCGCCAGCTTCCGGCTCCGCACCCGAATCATGGGCAGAATCCCGTCTCTGGTTGGCGGCGTAGCATACATGCCAGTAGGCGATGACCGTCGCGATCAGGAGACACCAGGTCGTGATCGAGGTGACCAGGCCCTCAAAGTACCGGGGACCGTGGGTCCATAGCTGGGGCGCGCCGATGCAGCCGGCGCAATACCCGATGAAGAACATGCCGTTGACGATGGCCCGCTTCGTGTTCCCCTTGACGTTGGACGCCGCGAGCGAGAGCAAGATGGACATGACGGATGTGATGCACGAGGCCTGCACAGGAAAAACTGAGTCAGTAGGTATCCCGTGTATCGAGCCTTGACAGGTCAAATCGCTACATAACGTCGAAAACACTTACCAACCAAGACGACACGATCATGCTCCATCCGGATGCAACCGACAGTTTCATCAGCAGGACATTGCCCACCAACGGCGGCACGCAGAGACCCAAGATGACGGCGCATCTGTTGCCGGGGAAGACGAAGCAGCCCGCGACGCCCACCCACAGCAGCAGGATCTGCAGGGCCCCCGACGGCGCCGTGTACAGGATGGTCTGGTACCGGTCGTACCCCAGGCCCTTGATCACCAGGCTCGCGAACTTGAGGATGGGGCTCTGCATGGTGACCAGCACGCCGAACCAGAAGACGAACCAGGCCCGGGGGTCCCGCAGGGTCTCGCGGAGCTGCCGCGTGGAGAAGCTGGTCTTGTCGCCGCCCTCGCGGTCGCGCGCCATGTGCAGGGACAGGATCTCCTTCTCCCGGGCGTCGAGGAACCAGGCGTCGCGCGGGCCGTTGGGCATGAGGGCGTAGAAGGCCGCGCCCGCGGCGACGGTGAGGGCGCCGCAGATGAGGAACATGGTTCGCCACTGTTGAGTTTGCGATCACGGGTTAGTAAAGTTTTTTTTTTTTTCTCCTTCTCTCTCTGCTTCCTCTCAACTTATCAACGGACGGGCTTTCCCGGGATAGACTCTGCTTACGGGCTGGAGGTCGAGCGAGGTGTTCTTGCCGATGCCGTACATCAGCAGGCAGCCGACGACCTGTGCGAGACCGTTCATCGTCACCCAGAGGGCTGTGCGGAGGGCGTGCTCGTCTTTGCGGTACCAGATCGAGGTGATGGTGACGAAGGCCGGCGAGACGGCTCCCTCGGCGAAACCGAGGAGGAAGCGGACGGCGGCGAAGCCGTTAAAGTTCTGGGGCACGGCCAGACACATGCATATGATGCCCCATATCACACTTTGCGCAATTGTCAGCTCGATGTTGTGCGTCATTGCTGTGCGTCGAGGATTCCGCTCCGAGTAGGATGAAAGATGTGCACTTGACTTACACTGTGGCGCCGACGAACTTGGTCAGATGCAAGCGAGACATCAGATAGATGAACGGGTACTCGGAGACAAGCTGGCCGATGTAGAAGACCGACGAGCACCAGGAGTACTCCTTGCCGGTCATCTTGAGGTCGTCGATGAGTCCGAACACGGCCGTGTAGGCTAGGGACTGCTTGTCGAGATATTGGAGGAAGAAGATCAAGCACATCTAGATATCCTGGTGAGTCGTAGCTCCCACAGAAAGCTGATGGAGTGAGTACTGGCGTATCGCTACTTACCATCGGGAGCACGAACGTATCGATCTTCTTGAGTAGTTGTCGCTCCTCCTCGGCGGTATAATGTTGAGCTCCGAGCTCGATGGTTTCTCCCTCTCGGACCTTCTCGTCATTTTTGTCGACCTGTGCCGTGCTGCTGTGTTGGTGAAGTGAGGAGACTTCACTGTTCTCACGCATTGGGATACCCATGACTGGCAGAATTAGATAAAAATCTTGAATATGTTCTCACGATGTCAAAACTACACCAGAGTAAAGCTGTTAACTTTCTTTACTTGAACAAGGTTGGTGCCGTTGGCGACCGTTCATTCGGTTCTATCATTACTTATCTACTTACATACCTACCCATGGTCGGCCATTCGGCACAAAAGGCCGGATACCTTACGATCACATCAGTAAGAATCCCAGCGGATATACTTACCACCACCAGCACTGCGTTATGAAAACTCAGAAGGTACCCATCCCATCGCAATGGTCCATTACAGGTGATCGGTGGGGGTTGTTGCATGGACGGTAGGCACATCGGATCGAGGTACCGAGGCATGATAGCTGCCTACACCTTGGTGATCGGAGGTTGTCATCGGAGATGGTCCCGATGCCAGCCGTCAATGCATCCTTGCTTGGCCGCTTGGCCGTTTGCCCCTCTGCCTGGGGTTTGTCCATTTAGAGAGCAGGCTGCGCGGAATTGGCGAGAATCATGCCTATAGGTAGCGCATCGTTACCCCCGGACCTCCGGCACCATCAGGATTCAGGTGCTGCACTTCCGGTCTTTGCTCACAGTCTCATCCTGACCACTGTAGCCAATCAGTCGAATCATTACTACGGTACCGACTTACCTGTATGCTTAAGAAGCGATATTATAGCTCTACCTTTGGTCCAATTCCATAGAAGCCCCAGGTCCACGCAGAATGGTATCGCCCTCGATCATCAAGCCGTGGCTTAGAGAACCCCCAAAGGCCTACCTCCTCAAGAATGCCTGCATTGTCGACCCTGTCTCTGGTTCCACGACACCAGAGTCTGATGTTTCCGTCTCAGATGGAAAGATCCAATCTGTTGTTCCCTCAAATCCATCGTCAACAAGACGGGATGCAACCGTCGTAGGCTGCCGAGGGAAATATCTCTGTCCCGGTCTATTCGACGCACATGTACACCTGATGGCAGTCCCGGGCTTCACCGATCTCTCCAAGGCGTTCGGGAACCCAAATGACGTGCATGTCCTACGACAGCCGTACGTGTGCCAGCAGATGCTCCACCGCGGCTTCACGTCGGTGCGGGACTGCGGCGGCGCGCACCTCGCGCTGAAGGAGGCCATCGAGGACGGGGTGTTCCCGGGGCCCCGCCTCTTCATCGCCGGATACGCCCTTAGCCAGAGCGGAGGGCACGCCGACTACCGAGGCCCGCACGACCACTCGGCCTGCTGTGACATGCGGGCTACCGGGCTCGGACGGATATGCAACGGCGAGGCGGAGTGCATGGCCTCGGTGCGCGAGAACATACGGACGGGGAGCGACTTCATCAAGATCATGGCGTCCGGGGGCGTTTCCTCGCCCACGGATAAGCTCGAGCACCTCCAATTCACGGCGCGCGAGATACAGGCAAGTAAGTGCCAACAAAGATACCTCCTGCTTGATCCGATGATACTCTGGAAGTGATCCTTCGCTCATGGAGGAAGACACTCCTGAATATCATGTGCCATGATTTCTTCGACGACATTATGTGTACTTAATACGATTGGGGCACCTATTGATGTCGGCTTATGTAGTGTCGGAATGTGCGCGCAATGCTGGGACATTCGTTACGGCGCACGCCTACACGGTCAAGGCGATTCGCCATGCGATAGACAATGGAGCGAAAGGAATAGAACATGGAAACTTCCTAGACAAGCCAACGGCAAACTTGATGGCGGATCGCGACATCTACTGTAAGTACAATCGGGCTTTTGTCCATCTGATTTGGCGAGTCATCTCAGAAGAGACTGAACATTCCGTGCCCATTATTCTAGTGACACCGACTCTTATCACCTATTCTGAGATGGCATCTCCGCAGTGGGATGGTTATCTGCCTCCTGAGTCCCAAAGCAAGAATACCGAGGTCTTGAACGCGGGTCTCCAGGCTCTCAGAATCGCTGCCGACGCGGGTGTTAAGATGTGTTATGGAACGGATCTTTTGGGCCCCTTGGGTGCGGCGCAGTCACATGAGTTCAGACTCAGAGGCCAAGTCCTCTCGCCGGTCGAGGTCTTGCGAAGCGCAACGGTCTATCCAGCAAGTATGATGGGTTGGGGAGACAGACTAGGACAAATTAAAGAGGGGTTCGAGGCTGATATGTTGATCCTGGATGCGAACCCGCTTGACAACATTACAATACTGGACGATCCCGAGAAACATGTCCTGGGAGTGATGAAAACTGGCAGGATCTACAAAAGTCGATGGGCAGACTTGGAAGAAGACGGGCTTACTCCGGTCAGGATCAAAGCTGCACTCTGAGAGATATAATAACATATCAGGAGGCTTCAAGGTCGATTTGGTTTCTTGCAGGTTCTAAATTACCTTAGATCTTGATGGAGTTTCTTACAAAGCTGTGCCAAAGACAAGATTCGTGTACGCCTTATTCCAAAACACTGGCCTCGGAGGTGCATCGCAAGCAAGAACCCAAGCTTGTACCATGACACTTCCAATTCCGAATCTCAGGCGACCAGACCAGACCATTCTAGGCTTAGAGGTAGGCCCTCATACTGTAAGGGCCCAGTCCGCGGACGACGGACTTAATCCGACATGCGACACGGCCAATTCCGTGTGCTTCCACGGCAGCCGCTTATATCTTCTTCTCCCGCGAGCAAAACGCGGGACAACGCTCAGCACTATGTCCCAAACAATCGACTGTGGCTGTATCATACGAACCCATAAGCAAAAGTATTTATCAATTCGCACAGATGGCTTCCGCCAGCAAACACGCAGCATCTATTTCGGATGCCCCCGCCAATGAGCCATGTCTTGTGATCCCAACTCTAGACGAGAAACGACGAGAAAAATACACAAATCAAAATATTCGGAACGCTCTTGAAGCATTGCATCAAGATGGCTTCGTCGTTCTCAAATCAGTCGTCGATTCCGAGCATGTTCGGCTGCTTCGAGAGTACATGGCTGAAGAGGCCGACGAGCTACTACGAAATAACGCAAAGCCCTTCAACCAGGGCGTCAACTGTCAGTTCCTGCTTGGACATCATTCGAGTGACCAATGCTGAGATCGTGCAGCCAATATTCTGCAAGCTCCACCCTTGACGAAGCCGGAGCTATTGTTTGAGGATGTATTCTTCAATCCATTCGTGATACAGGTGATGAATGCGTAAGTTGGTGGCATCAGTCATAGATATACAGATCCTGTCCTAATGGGGTCAGGTAGTTACCTCGGACACAAGCCAAAATGGGGCTTCGTCACAGGCAACACGGCACTGCCGAATACACACGGCCTTCGCCAACCTGTCCACAAAGACATACTCTTCTTCCACCCTCAGTGCCCGTTCTATGCGATTGCGAACCTGCCTCTCTGCAGTTTCAGCGAGGAAACAGGATCCACAGAATTCTGGCTGGGATCGCATGCCTGTACGACCGGGTCAGATCAGATCATTGCCAAAGAAGGCGACGCACTTGAGAATGCAAGAGTGAGGCCTGGAGAGCCTTTGACTTTTGTTAAGCCGGAGGTTATAGAGAACAGAAGGAAGATTCGACCTCCTATCCAGCCTAGGGCCGAACCCGGAGACTTCAGTAAGATCCAGTTCTTGTCTTTGCAAACGTCTCTCGACTAGTTACCCACTGACCGCGTCGGTGGCAACAGTGCTCCGAGATTTGAGGACCTGGCACGCTGGGATGCCAAACCCGTCAAGCGAATACCGCACAATGATAGCTTTGGGCTACCAGTCCCCGTGGTATGAGAATTACGGATTGAGATCCAAGCTTCCCATCAGCCAAGCCAACTTCTTTATGAAAGCCGACAGACAGCCTGTGGAGGTGATGGCGGACTTGTTGCCAGACGATATGGATTTTGGGAAGCTCAACGATGATTTTAGCTTCAGACATACAACTGATTAGGCTGTGAGGAGAAGGATCTTTCTTCGACGCCAGCTATAGATATAGCAAGCCGTTTCCTACGCAGGCAAAATCCGGTTCTGGAGACAGAGTGATAACAGTTCGGATCTCCGCTTCTCAAGAGAACCGAGATGTAGCGATTTAGCTCTGATGAAGGTCGCTCAGCATATCAACTCTTGACAAACAAAACGGGCCTGCACTTGTAAGTATGATGTTGACCTCAAGATATCGACAGCTTATTTGAATAATGAAGACAAGATTTAGGGGATCATAGTCATTTTTCAAAATAGGCTTGTAGTTATGAGTCCGCACGAAGCCTTCACTCCGCCCTTCCCAGATGTCCAGAGTGACCTTGCGTCAGAACCTATGAATCAAGTTTAGAGCCAACTCGGGGAAACATGGTGCTTCATCTTGACTTTCCCAGTCATGCAGAATCTGACACATAAACCATCACTGCTTGTCTGAGCAGTCATACTTGGAGATGAGTGGGAAAACCCCTCAGGAGCGCGACGCTGTCTCTCATCCACCTAAGCTGTCTCTTTTCATGTGTGACTCAGATATCTCATAGAAAACATTTGGATCCGCTCGATTACAAGCATCGTGATTCCACTATAAGGTTTCATGGATGTATTTAGCTTGTTGGCGTTCCAGAACATTATAGCAGTTTCCTTCATTTGTCTCCCCCAAGTTACACTCCAGTGCTCGCATGATGGTAAAGTAGGTCATATACTATTCACAATGATTCAGGCGGAAATCAGTTGAAATGAGATGCCTAGCGCTTTCGGTAGTTACTTGCCCTTTTGCCTTGCTGTCTCGACTTAGCGTGTGTGGTTTTTCCTGTGTTCCTACGTGGCTCAAATAACTAGTTCTTTGTCCTAACTATAGCTGGGCGACAGGCAACTTGGCTGTTGTTTAGCGGAACCCTGAGAGGTTATTTATCAGGGGTTGCTAGATACAAGGTGCTGGAAGCTCCCAGGTATCTACTTAGAAAAGGCGAGAAATTAATACACTTCCTTCCTACCCGCTACCTAGTGGCTGTTATATTTGTAGCTCTCCTTGACTGTACCACCCACTTCCTGACATTCTTTGAAAGATTCTCATTAGTAATCATGAAGCTACTATATGAGCAGTATCATTTAACATAGCAACGGCTTTAGCATGTGATCAATAGGCTTTAGAGAACTTACGGGATACCTAACTATAGCCAAGGGCTGAAATATTTTCTAGATATAGTCTTTTCCAGGAGATTCTGTCATTTTGACAGCGCCGTCACGAACATGATGACTAACATTTTGAGACCTGTTGGATATCATTTGTATAGTTGTTGCCTCTTCATAGGTATACTTTGCGCTCCATCTGAAAGGGTCTGATAAAGCAAAGTCAAGTCTCGCATACTAGTTAACCTAGTCATGCTAACATTTGTTTCACCACTTCCTGCTAGCTTCGTCTTGTCACAGCAAACTGGAATCCAAGTGTATTTAAGGAGACGCAATGGATAAGACCTATTGTAGGCATTGTGACAAGGAGGGCCACGCATCTCCGCGAAACCCAACACACAGCCACGTTTGTTTAGTTATTTAAACACTGAAAAGTCTTTTCCTCCCCTGTTTCTTATTTATTCCACATTCTTTCAGTCCCACAACCCATCCTCAGCAAGAAGATATTAACAAATCTATGCATATATCCGTTGTCTCATTCCGATCTGTAGCTCTTATTTCCGCCACCATAACTATCTTAAACACAGCCATGCTCACACCAGCATAGCTCTTTGAGGTCACCTTGGGGTTACCGTTTACCTGGCCCAAAACAAGAAAAGAAGATCTGCAATGCTCTCAAAACTCCAAGAAGGTAGCGATTTCTAATTGCAGGCCAATATGAGAGACGTCTTCTTTTACTCTTTCTTGGCCCTGTCACTCAACAAGTAGCCTAGGTATAGTACCATACCTGTCCACTCGAATTTGCAAGGGAACAAGCCCACAAAATACTCAAATCTGCTAATATCATTGTGTACAGGATGTAGTTATATCAACATTCGTACTGCGCTGTGAAGTTCCATAACTCTACTGCCTGGGGGTTGTGGAATGCGGCTTCAGTTTCTTTTTTGTTTATTCTATCACTAACAAGGCCAGTGTGCTTAACTTTGCAATGTTTGCTTCCACATTCACTTTCTTATGTGAATTTCCCCCAAGGTTACGCCCAGCAACGAATGTTTTCCCACCTGATTCCACCAGCATGAGCAAACTTCACGTGAACTATTGCCCGGCAACACCTAATTTCTCAATTTCACCTCCAGCATCCTATAAATTCCTTCAACACACACAGCTTCTTCTAAATCACAACTTCTGAAAAACACCAAACTTTCACTTCTCAACCAGAAGTTAACAATGGCACAACCTGGCGCCCGCCCTAGACTGAGAGACATGGTAAGCATCTCCCCGTTTCCTATCTATCTTACTATCATTGCTTTCTTGCTGTCGCCGCCATGTTAGTACCGTTATTATCATGCCCTTGCTGTTACCACTCTGTCGCCACTTTCAAGTCCATCCTCTTGTCATCCCTATCTTCCACTCTGCCCATTTTCCCTTGTAGAGAACACAACTGACGACTTCAGCCCAACTATCAAGCATATCTTGCCCTGGGCGAGCGACCAAAATCCCTCGGAGAATGGACAAGAAACCCAAACGGCGAATACGTTATACCTGCCGGCGAGCTTTTTTGCCGGGCCACTGAGAATGATGACCTCTGTTTTGTTAGAGTAAGTATTTCCATCCGTCCAATTCCTATTTTCTTATGCTATTGTGCCTCTCGCCGCAGGTATGCGGCATCTGGTTAACCTCTTGACTAATATGACAATCAGAGACCGTTTGCAAAGCCCCAAACGCTACATTCTCATGTTCGACAACACAACGGTGCTGCATTTGAGCCATTGAACAGAGGCGAACTCGCCCAGTGGCAGATCCGTAAGATCGATGGTAAGTGACGAAACTCTACCTATTTACGTCTCATACGCTGAATACATACAGGTTATTACCGTAACCTTATGAATCACGTAAGAAGCATGGAGGATTCAGAGCCAGGCGATGCTGGATTTAGACTCTTCCAAGAGACACCATGGACTCGACAAGGACACAAGAGACAGCTGGCTGCTGATGCTGCTGCTAGTGGTTCTGGACCTCTGGACAGTGGTGATGGTCCTGCTACTACCAGTATTGCTGCTCGTTCTGGTCCTGTTCATGCAACTCCCGCGCGTCCAATTCTTAGTCGTTTTGCACCTCCTCGCCCTGCGCCTCCTCTTCACTCTGCTCCTCCCCTTCGGACCGATCTTCCTCGTCGCCCTGCAGCCGAAGGATCCCGTCCCACCGCTGAAGCTACTTCTCATAACGGGCCTACTATCTCTAAAAGTGTCGGCAATGTCTCTGTACAAGCAATCAACAAGAACATGCTGAAAGCAGTCTTGTCAAACGAACACGGAACCATTGTTCAGTATCCCCACGCATTGGGGACTGATTACACCTCACTTCGAGCACTACGGGTAGATCAGCTGAAGCGACGAGACTTCATTATGGATGGTAGGTGAACTCGCTTCATTTGCTTCTTACAACCTCATATCTGACGTATTTTCTAGCTCTAAAAGCCCTAGAGGAGCAAGAGGCTCTTGAAAAGTTACCAGTTGATGAAGATAGCGCCGACAATGGCGATCAAGACGATGACACCGAATCATACCATGAGAAAGACGAAGTATAAGACAACGAGAATGGAGTATGATATGCAAATGAGCCTGATAGATACCCACGACCAAGTTAAGAGCTTCACTGTGCCACTAAGACATTCTGACACTTTTCTTTTCGTGAACTACAACATCGCGATTTAATGTGAAAGCTCCACGAAGCCCCTTTTGAATGAGTCGTTTCTACCATGCTTCTTTCCATACTTCCAATTCAAAAAACTCCGTTAATATTCCAATAATGTCCTCGCGATACACCTTATTTATTTCCATAGCGGTACTGTAGTTTTTACGTCCTGTATTTCTCTTTGTGTGTCTGTGGAAACTCTGTTCTACTCACAATCAGCTGGTAGTTAACTATATTGAAATCCACACCACATAGACTGTCTGTCGGCCTTTCCATCAGACCTCGTTGCAACCTGTGGGAGCTGCAAAATGCTCAGTTGCCACTTGCTACCGGACGGAATGAAATCTCTCCCTCAAATACCGTACCCGAACGCGAGAAATGGACTCAAGCTCAAACTGGGTTCACTCGCATGGGACTCGAAGCATGCATATTGATAACCAACGGCCAGAACTCTGGTACCATCTAATGTGACCTGCAGTACTAAGTAGGTATAACTACATGTGGTTGTGGCGCACGGACGAGGATCAAGAGCGGACGTATAACGCCAAGCCGGATAGCTGACGTGCCTAGCACTTATGGCTGAGGCATACTTCAACACGTTGTGGCGCCACAGCCTGCGCCACTCTCACTGTAGGTACCTGATGGTATGTGTTTCCACCCAAGGTTTCGGCAGGCTGCACGGGACCCGCCTGCCCGACCTATGAGGTTGGGTTAGATCTGTGATAGCGCAGGCAAATGTTGGCAGCTTTGGAAGGTCGAGCGCGTTCCCTGCCAAGCCTCTTACTCATCTATTGACTTGCTTGACTTCCTAAGTAGCTTGCCTACACAGTCGTCCGGTCTTAACGCGCTTCTCCCTAAGCATTTATGCTACAACATTCAGTATATCTGATTGCTTCTACCATATTATGCCTCCTGCTCCGAGTCAGAAGGGTACGGGCAAGAAGGCCTCCGGCATCGTGCGCCAGCGTAGCCGCAACACCACGCCCATGTCTGGTCCGCCCCCCGGTGCCAATATCCCTCCCGTCGAGCTTCTCGAGACCAAACTATTCGAACTTAGATTAGAGTCCATACGGAATATATCATACGATGACCTTGTCGATCCTAGCGCATCAAATGCTGTGATCCCCGACTCCAAGACCCTGGATGGCTTGATCACGCGCCTAGGTAAACTGAACGAGATTATCGAGAGTCGAGGAACGTGGTGTGACAAGGGAATGCGTCTGGTCGCTGAGCAGAGGAAAAATCACTACGACGACGTGGCAGCTGGTGCCGGCAGCGGACGGCGATATGGGTCGGAGGAAGGCGACAAAAGATCTAACAAAAAGAAGAGGAAAGCGAATGACAATCTCGCGCCTGGGGATGCAAATGTCGGTACGTCCTGCTACGCTGCTGTTCAACTTTTGTCTTTGAAATCTCTTTTATTTTGATTTTATTTTTACTTTTTCGAGTTCTACTGCAACTAAGTTCGACTCTCAACCTTCGGCCTGCAAATCTTCCGTCCTCATTTGTGCCACTTTTCAAAAGCCTTTCATCCCCATTGCCCTGCAACCGCCCCCGCCACACAACGCACATGCGAAGTCGATAATAGTAGCCTGACCAATCCTAGAACGCTCATCTCCACTGCGTGACTCTAGCAAACCTCGAAAGCTCTCCCGCGACAACGATTCGGCTAGTTCTTCCCTCTCCCCTGTCGCACCAGCTACTCCCAGCGCAATGGAGGTAGACGAGAAAGCCAAGCAGGAGAAGAAGGAGGAAGAGGAGGAAGAAGAAGATTCCAGCTCTGAAGATGAGGGGGCGCCTCCCCGCCGCGAAATGCCCCAATACATGACCTTTGGTACCGACCCATCGACATTTCCCGATCCTACAGTCTACGAAATTCGCGAACCGAGACCCGGCATGTCTATCGATGAGCTGAAAGAGCTATACTCAGTTTCAGTCTTCCCCAAGACGGATCTTGCGGACCAGATTGCTGGAGATCCGCCCGACAAGGATTTCAGTAGCGCCAAGCCTTCGAATCAGATCAGCTTCAGCACGTTTTCCACCCACGTCGAGCCATACTTCCGGCCTTTTGCTGAAGAAGATCTTGCTTTCCTACGAGAACGAGGGGACCGCGTTGGACCTTTCATTATGCCTAAACGGGGTAAAAAGCACTACTCGGAAATTTGGCAGGAAGAAGATGGCGCAATGGCGATAGACTCCAACTCCAGCCGCGATAAGCTGGCGCCGAACCAAGCCCGCGGTACCATTGATAACATGGAAGACGATGTCGCGGAGACGGACAAGCTGTCGGTTGGTCCTGTGTTGTCGCGTCTACTATCAGCTATGCGACCAGAGTCCAGACCTCAGCCGAGCGAGGATAAGCCGATGACGAACGGAATCAATGGTGATTTCGAGATAAAGGATGAGGTCAATGGGGACTCTGGAGGGTTACCTGGGGACGATCCTAAATCGGCTCCACCTGCTGCGTTCATGACAGAATCTTCCACCGAGGCTTGGAAGCGGGCGACGCACCCAAAACTGGATTATTCACAGGTGGACGAGCGAATAAAGCAAGAATTAAGACACATCGGCTTTTTGCCCCAGGAAGGTTTCGACGGTGACTACGATGGCCATTTCGACGATGAAGTAGCGGCACGCCTACGTCTTCTCCAAGATCGTCTGCGGGAGCAGATGCTCATCAACGGTGCTCGCAAGGCCAGACTTACGGACCTCGTTAAGGAACGAATGGCTCACCAAGAATACCAGACCATTCTCGAAGATCTTGACACACAAGTCCAGGGAGCTTACCTGAAACGTACCAGGACTATGGGCAAGAGTAAAAAATCAAAACGTCCCGGCGGTGCTGGAGGCGGCAGCAACCAGGCTAATGGGGCAGCCGGCACAGCGCGGCCGGGTATCGGTGATGTGACAAAGACATTAATGGAACGTCGGAGGCGGTGGATCGACAACATTGGGACGGTGTTTGATGACGAGAACCTGGGGAAGGTGCCTCGTGTGTCTAATAAAGACAGCACTATATTCAAGCCGGAGATGATGGGAGACTTGATGAAGAAAGAACGGCAAGCTTGGGATGAGGAGGTCGAGGAAGAGTAGCCTATATATTACGTGGATGCGGTTTAAACGCGAACGATAGTTGATGGATGTCTGATGATACCAGAGCCCGGCGTTGGGTGGCGTTCCGGACCGAACTAAGAATCGGAAACCATGTATTTTGCAATGAGCTGGAAAGAGCCACTGGGCGCCTTCACTGGTCCGCATCGTTCGAATTATGGATATATCTTAAGTGTGTTTTTTTTTTAAGATATTGTTTGGTTTTCACTTGATACTGAAATCCTGCCAGGCTGTGCTATTGTTCAATCACCCGAACAATCGCCCGAATTGTCTGAAGTGCGTCCAGGTTAGGGCGTCTGCAAGGGGCAGGTGGCCTACAAAACTCTCTCAACGCAGGCGTCTTTCGAGTATTCATTACCTGGAAGGCTTCTACGTGATTTACCAAAATCGTACTCTTCTTTCCCTGCTCCCTGGTCTCCAGCATGTACAATGGCCTGAACACCCACAATGGCCCTGAACACCGCTGCCGCAAGACTTGTCTTTCTAGCAAGGGAATTTCTACCTGGCGAGCAAGGGAAGAATTTTTGAGGTTCCTTCAAAAGTATCTCAGATGGACGAATGTACCGATATCCAGGTCTTTAGATGAGGTCAATCTCGCCAAGCTCTTCTCCGGCCTGCTCAGACTCTCATCCAAGATCTTCCTTATCAGTAAACTTGGATGGATATCCTAGGTAGAGACGTAGATACCGGTACCAGGTTGATATCTGACTTGAAGCTGACAACGTTGGCTGCGGGGTAGCTTCGACGCCCCACCAAATCGCTCTTCCACCCCATGCATCATCTCTCAATGTCGCGCTGGCACAGGTTGGCATCACGTAAAAGTCGGCCACGCTTATGAAATACGAATTCACAGAGCCACCAGGATCCTGCTACATAGTGAGACGCGATGCAACTAGTGCCGAGAGAGGTACGTGCCGATGTCTTTGCACCGTTTCCCAAGTCAGAGGCTGCTGGGGGGTGGGATAGTGGATAGGTATTGATCATGGCGTATGCTTTCGAAGACGAGGGGAGTGTTTTGAGGATTTCGGAACATTACAAAGCAACATCCCGCCATCATATAACAATGAGGTTCCATGAAAATGATGGACATTTGCAAGGTTGAGAGCGCTGCTAATGACAAGGCTCAATGTAGCTCGATAAGCTCGTCATCTCGCAACTGGGCTTCCTGGCCCAGAAGCGGTTGGCGAGAGGCGTCAAACTGAACCATACGGAGGCGACGGTGAGTTCACTACTTCAAGAAACACGATATCTGACTTCCCCCTCAAGCATTCTCGGACATTGCCTCAGAGCACTCCAGTCTCTCACTTCCATCACGCTTGAACGTGCTCATTTACTGACACGGCACAGGCCCTCATCGCCAACAACCTCCAAGAGCTGATCCGCGATGGCGCTCACACCGTCGCCGACCTCATGACCCTCGGCTCGACCATGTTGGGCCGGCGCCACGTGCTCCCTTCCGTACCCTCGACGCTGCACGAGATCCAGGTCGAAGGTACCTTTCCCTGCGGCACATACCTCGTCACGGTGCACAACCCCATCGCGACCGCGGACGGGGACCTCGCGCGCGCGCTCTACGGCTCGTTCCTGCCCGTCCCGAGCCAGGACCTCTTCTCGCCCGCCGATGCCGACTCGTACGCCGCGGCAGCGCAGCCCGGCGCCGTCGTCGCCGTCAAGGGACGTGTGGTGCTGAACGAGGGGCGCAAGCGCGTCAAGCTCCGGGTCACGAGCAAGGGCGACCGTCCGATCCAGGTGGGCTCGCACTATCACTTTATCGAGACGAACCCCCAGCTCGCGTTCGACCGCGCCCGCGCGTACGGCTTTCGCCTCGACATCGCGGCCGGGACTTCGGTCCGCTTCGAGCCCGGGGACACGAAGACGGTGACGCTCGTCGAGATCGGCGGAAAGCGCGTCATTCGTGGAGGTAATAACCTGGCTTCGGGCATGGTGGACCTGAGTCGCGCGGAGGAGATTGTTGAGAAGCTACAAGCGGCGGGCTTCGCGCATTCGCCGGAGCCGGCTGGCGATATGGTGTTCGTGGATGCGGCGTCCCTGGATCGGGACGCGTATCGTGTCATGTTTGGGCCGACGACGGGCGATCGCGTGAGGCTCGGGCTTACGGACTTGTGGATCAAGGTCGAGAAGGATATGACGCTGTATGGCGACGAATGCAAGTTCGGCGGTGGGAAAACCCTGCGCGAGGGTATGGGACAGATGTCAGGGTGTCCGGACGCCGAGTGTCTAGACATGGTAGTTGTGAACGCGCTCATTGTTGATCATTCGGGGATATACAAGGCGGATATTGGAGTCAAAGACGGAATGATCTCTGGGATCGGGAAGGCCGGGAATCCGGACGTGATGGATGGAGTAAGTCCGGGCATGATTGTTGGGTCATGTACGGATGTCATTGCGGGCGAAGGCAAGATCATCACTGCGGGAGGCCTGGATTCGCATATTCATTTCATCTGCCCCCAGCAGGCATACGAGAGCGTTGCGTCGGGCATTACGACTATGCTTGGTGGTGGTACCGGACCAAGGTACGACGCATTTCTGCGGTGTTGGTCAGTGATGATATCCCTCAGAGTAATACTAATAGAGCCACAGTGCCGGCACGAGCGCCACGACCTGCACACCAGGCGCCAATTATACCCGCCAAATGTTGCAAGCATGTGATGAGCTCCCTATTAACATAGGTATCACAGGCAAAGGCAACGATAGCTCAACGACTGCATTGCGGGAGCAAGTCTTGGCCGGACAGTGCGGCTTAAAACTGCACGAGGACTGGGGCACAACACCCGCCGCTATCGACACCTGTCTCTCGGTCTGCGACGAGCTCGACATCCAATGCCTCATTCACACAGACACGCTCAACGAGTCCGGGTATGTCGAGTCGACGATCGCGGCGTTCAAGGGCCGTACGATCCACACGTACCACACGGAGGGCGCCGGCGGCGGCCACGCCCCGGACATCATCAGCGTGGTCGAGCACCCCAACGTGCTGCCGAGTAGCACGAACCCGACGCGGCCTTACACGCGCAACACGCTGGACGAGCACCTCGACATGCTCATGGTTTGCCACCACCTGTCGCGCAATATTCCTGAGGACGTGGCGTTCGCCGAGTCCAGGATCCGGGCCGAGACCATCGCGGCCGAGGACGTGCTGCACGATCTCGGCGCCATCTCCATGATGAGCTCGGACTCCCAGGCCATGGGCCGCTGCGGCGAGGTGATCGCGCGGACATGGAACACGGCGCACAAGAACAAGACACAGAGGGGCGCGCTGGCCGAGGACAAGGGGACGGAAGCAGACAATTTCCGAGTGAAGCGATATGTGAGCAAGTATACGGTCAACCCGGCTGTAGCGCAAGGAATGGGCCATCTGGTGGGCAGCATCGAGGTTGGTAAGCTGGCAGATTTGGTTGTGTGGGACCCGGCGTGGTTTGGAACGAAGCCAAGCCTGGTGGTCAAGAGCGGACTGATTGCCTATGCAATGATGGTGAGTTGGTTGTCTTTTTTCGTTTCACCGACATATCTCAGCTCCTAGTTCTTATACCTTCCCACACCCATGGTTCTCATAGTAGAAACCAAGAAATATCTACTGACACCAGCAGGGCGACCCCAACGCATCCATCCCCACCATCCAGCCCATCATTTCGCGCCCCATGTTCGCGCCCCTGGTGCCCGCGACCTCGGTCCTCTTTGTCTCGCAGGCGTCAATTGACTCGGGCACGGTGTCGACGTACGGGCTACGCAAGCGCGTCGAGCCCGTCAAGAACTGCCGCGGCATCAGCAAGCGGGACATGCGGTTCAACGACGCCATGCCGAAGATGAAGGTCGACCCCGAGAAGTACCACGTCGAAGCTGACGGGATGCTGTGCACGGCGGAGCCGGCGGAGACGCTGCCACTGGGGACGTATGCGTATTGTTATTAGAGGACCTCAGGGACTTTCACGGTGTCGTTGAGGGTGGATAGCGGTTGTTGGGATATGACAAACTGAAATTGTTTTTGCGTAAGCTGTATATAAGAGGCCTTGCTCATTTTGACATTGCGGTGGTGAATGTCGGAATCTGTTACGCTCCGAACCAAGAACTTATAAGATGTTCAGTAGTGTGATAAGTGCCTGGAAATTCGTCCATGGAAGAATGAACGTTTTCATTCGACATCGTGATTTCGGTGAGTTGGATCTAGCACTGTCTCATAGGACATGCTGAACCTGGCCCTTAAAGTAAGATACCTGAGGCAAGTGTGCAGGTAAGTCTGAAGCATAGGTGCCTAGGTTTTTACAAATACTGCGTTTGTTTTGAGATGCAGCGAGCCCGAAGCTGGAAGTTACGATAGGTCCTTTTGAGTTAGGTACCAACCAGATACCTTCCGAGGTAGCGAGCACTACGGTGATGGTTGAGAAGGGTGTCGCTAGGGCCCGAGGCGATCGAAGGGTGTAAGATGATTGGCTGCCGTGGTGGTCGGTCGGCAGGCACGAGACCCGGTGCCCGAAGCGTATGGCGCAGAGTTGACGACGCGTCCTCAGCAGCGACTGCGACTGGATGCCAGGGTGCTGGCGGCGACGACGGACACTTTGTTTGAGTTCTTACACAGCAGTTCGGGAGCAAGTGAGTACTAGGACGCGTATCGGCGGCAACGAGGAGTCCAGCAACGCAGGTAGGTATTTCCTTGGGCAACGGCTGGTCTCCTGGAGAGCTGTGCCGACTAGATTCAAGCAAGCCAACTCATTACTCTGCCAAGTCCAGCGCGGAGTTTGTAGGGCACTTAATCCGGGAGCACGAGGGCCGTCATTGTCTGAAAGATTCTACCTATAATTTTGAGAATACAACACTCTATGCAAGCCGACCAGTCTAATAACATGTTCTTGTTGGGCTATTTGGTTCCTATTTGACCGATAACTATGAAGTGAACCTATATACCAAACTCTCAAATGCGGACCAGCAAGGAGCTGTCCTAGAAGGTCCTGGCCATCCACTGACTCGGCTAGGCATGCTGTTGTCCAGCCATTGTACAAACCCGGCTGCCTTGTACCTACCTACCGATCTTCTTTCAGCAGTCTGGTCTCCGGGAAAATACACCAGCTTCTAGGACGCTTACCTACTGACATTGGTTACAGGCTGATCCAGCCGTTTTCAGAGAACGTCGAGGCCAGGCGCTCGTGAGAGATGCTGGCAAGTCACGAGGCACCTCAATAAACCTGTTATAGTTGACCATGCAATTCACAATTCTACACCACGATCAATTCAAACATATGCTTTGCTCACCTGGATCAGAAGCGTGACCACTCCAGATGAATAACCCTGAATGCACCAAATCACCTTGAATCGATTGAGCATAAGCAGTGGATATGAGTGTTTGCATGTCCATTTTGGGTCGAGCTATCTCAGTAAATACAGGGCAAACCATGAAAACCTCCCCGACAGAACTCCATATCCGACAAGTAGAACTTCCGGTCCCTCTCTACCTATGTGAGGCCGTTCCGGACTCGATTTCATAATTCATACAACTGCCGCTCAGGCAGATCAGAAAAGCATTCCCTACTGCTGGCCAGGTCCAGCGTATCATCCGCACAACATGACACAGAGTGTTCCTATAGTGCCAACAGCTGAATTCTCAGAGAGGAAAAGGTATCATCAAAAGGTAAAGCATTGCTTGAGGAAAGTATGTGCAAAGCAACGAACAGAATCGGCTTTAAGCGCTCTTCTTCTTTCGGCTAGACTTCTTAGGTTCCTCGACCGTGTCTGCCGCCTTCGACTGACGCTTACGCTTCTGTGCTGGGCTGGCTGGGGTAGCGACGCTCTTAACGGCACTTCCCTCTAAATCTTCAGCATCAGCTGCGGCGCTCTTGCGCTTACGACCGCCTTTGGGCTTGGGAGTCTTAGTCTCATCCTGGATAGGTGCCGCCATCTGGAGCTGTTCGGCAATGGCGTCTTGATCGTTGGGGACCAGCGCCTCCTCGCTGGCGAGCTCAGCCTGGGGGATATTGTTGGCATCAGCATATGCAAGAGCATCCGGGTCGCTCATTTCGCGAGCACCCAAGTTGCCCGACTTGTATGAGTGAACACGGGCATTGTACAATCTCAAGTTGAATTGGTAAGCATTGTTCCAGGCCTAAATGCCATGTTAGTCATACTAGATTGACTGATGTGAGGGTGATGTATTAGACGTACAGTCTTCTCAGACGGGGTCATGGAAGCCCAGCGTCGCTGTCCCTCCTCCTGCACAGCACCCTTAGGAGCATCAGCGCCCAGATCACTGGCGATAATGGGCCGAGCAGTTTGCATGTAGAGGAAGTAGGGAGTAAGAGGGCGCTTAGGAGCGTTGGGGTCGTGAGTTCGCTTTTTGCGCTCCTTTTTCTCCTCAGCAGCCGGGACAAGATCGCCCAATTGGCCACCGATGGCATCCAAATTGGCGACAAGAGCTTGCATAGAAGCACCGGCACCATTGTCGAAAGGAGCAGGCTCTCCAATGAGTAGGTTGGTTTGACGGACATAGTCATCAGCAAAATTCTTCATCAAAGCAATGATGGTATTGAATCTTTGGTGAACCTGAAAACCGTGTTAGTTTGGCTGAGATTGGCTGAGATTGGAGGAGGTGCATATATTTATAGCAAATATTAAAGCCACATGAAGGCAGATGCCACACGAATCAACATGAGCTATGTTTTGGCAACTACATGTGCGCAGGTAGACTCGACTGAACCATTCAAGTGGAGTAGATGCGGTGTTGTGCAAAGGGCAAATGGAGACGAGAATCGTGGTGAACTTACAGAGTCGCGAACACGGACAAATTCCTCGACCCCGATGGTGCGCTGAGGCTGGGGGATGGCACCAGCAGGCGGCATCATCTGTGGTTGAGGGACCTGAGGGGCCAGCTGCTGAGGCTGCATCGGCATACCAGGCATTGGGTAAGGTGATGGCGCGACAGGTTGAGCCTGAGCAGGTAGAGGTGCAGGAACAGGAACGCCAGCCTTGGCGTCGGTCTTCTTAGGCCTGGCCATTGAGCGCGGTTGAGGCACAAAGGAATATAATGCTGTGTGGTCAGTGTTAGCTGGCGTGCAGCACTGAAAATGGTGGATGGCGTGGGTTGGTAGGCAGTAGGTAGCAGAGTGAGTTGTGGTGGTGGTCGGTGGTGGTCGACGTGCTGAGCGCTGAGAGAGGGAAGAAAATTGGAAAAGAGTTTCGGGGGGCAGAGCCTGGATGGGTGGGTGGGTGCTCTAAATATTTACGGTAGGGCCCGATAGGTGTAATCACAATCAGTAACGACGTGGATGCGGCAGAGGGGTAAAGGTCCCAAGCCCCCCAATGACCACTATGCAGCAGCGCACCATCTGCACCACCTGTGCCTGGACAAAAAAACCACCGACTTGTACAAGAGGGTACCTAATAGACACCCACCATTTGCAACGATTATGTGCTGCTCTTGACATGATTTCTTTGCAACGTAACAGTCAATCCAGCCAAGACTGAAGCTATAGCCTGTGATATGAAGCTTGAAGATATACATGTTAACTTCACAGTATCTGACTTCGCCTATTAGGTAGGTATACCTCGATAATTCATGGTGCACACGGCTATGTTGAGGGCACCTAGAGAGCAAGGTGCGGTCGCAGGTGCCGCAGCTCTTGTTGTGGCACTCTAGGTACCTGCCATAGGTACCTCTCATCCTTCCACCGGCAAGTTGCCCCGTATTTTCAAGAGGAAAAAAATCATTGCCATCCATCCATATTATGCACCAAGACGCGACCCCAACAACAGGGCAGACAACACAATGCACTCTTTCCTCGGCTTTGGTGCCGCACAGTAGGCCAGGCTGCTTAGGTAGGTACAACTATGTACAATCTCTTCACATTCTCCTAGGTGTCACATTATATCATGCTAGTGAGTTTTTGATATAATATATCACATCTTATTCTCGTATATCGTCATCTTTCTATTCTGCAATATGTTAGGCAGCACGTTCTGCATTGCCTTCAGAGTAGGAATGTGGTTGAAGGCCACAGCTGAGTGCGCCAGAGGCTTTCCGATATTTGATCCCGTCAGTGAAGAACCTCTGAAAGGCCCCATCGCAGACCGTCGCAAGGTGCCCTGAAGTTGCTGACAAGCCTGTGGCCCTGTGCAGCGGGCTGTGGTTATGGGATGGCCTGATCTGAAGGGGAGCGGAGCCTTCGCCAATCAACTGGGCAGTTTGCATTATCGTCCTTAGGCGGGTGCGACCACAAACACCAGCTGCCAAATTGCATCAGCGCATCCCATCCAAGAGAGCCAGGCGCCCAACTGGAGGGAGGATAGCCTGGAGGTGCCTCTTCTGGGTTAGGAGGCAGTCTGTCCTGTAGGCCAGCGGTAAGTGCCGCCGCTCCCATCTTCTGCTTCTGCGCCTGGTCTTCTCTGCCCATCTCTGCCTGTCCTTTCTCAGGGTCTAGCGACCCCCCCGATCATGCCGACTTGATTTTTTCCAGTGATCCCAGCACACTTTCGCTTTACCCTCAACCGCCCTCTGCACTTTGCCCGGCCAAGTCCTCGCCCTACCTCCTCCTCCCTGTAATCAGTTGGCACCATATCGCTGGGCCACGGGCTGATTGAACATTCAATTGCCTCCTTGCAGCAGACTACCGAAAAACTCTACCAGTTTCGTCCAGCGCCGACCCTGACTACTTACCTACCTGTTACCCATTAGTTATCCGCAACATTTGCTCCAGGTTTGCGTTGCATCTGCAATGGGTAGCTCATTTTTGGATTTCTGAGCACCTGCAGTCACACTCACCAGCCCATCCTAGCTTACCTCCTGGAAGTACGAAGGATGGGAGGTTTTTCCCACTCCCCAGCACAGCACAGTTGGCCACCTGACGTCCATGCCCACGACATGTCATTATTTCCTAAAACATCCTCTGTGGTTGCTCCATTTGAGCACGACTCGGCGCTGTCCAGTGCTGTCGTAGCCCACCAAATTACCATGTTCACATCCACGTCTTTTCTGGCTGCAGCCAGTCGAGTGACATTTTCCACCAGAAGCCTGCCGAGCGCCCTCAATCTCTTTTACAGCTGCTACCCTTTCATAGCAGGTAGCTAGCCAATTGCTCAATCAACTTATTCGATTCACAGTATATCGAAAATGTACGCACTGCTTCAAGCTGGCCATCCCTCTATCAGTGTTGAACACACAGGTTCAACTACACCTGTTAGCACTGCCCGATAGGGACCTCCAGGTGTCTAGTTCCCTTGCAATGAGGCAGCTTTTATTGTGCATTCTACCTATAGACATAAAAATTGTATGATTACTTTCAAATGTAAAGGTGAAAGCTAGTTGCTCAACCCGCAAGCAGTTCTCTACACAGCAAGTATCAGGGAATGAACCACTCTGACACACGAACTCAAACCACGTCTTTACCTTGTTCGGTAGACTTCTTTGGGAGCTTGTATTATTCACTATTGCTTATATGGAGTCCTGTCTTCTGGCAACCTTCTTTGCTTGCGTATCTGTCACGTATATGACCGCAGCACATATGATATGCACAGGATGTGTACGGACCATGTTATCTATGAGACAGACGCAAATATCGAGTAATCGTCTCCAGAGCAGAGATATGTCACAACAACACTAATCTCATCCTGTCACATTTCTGTGTTGTGCCGGGTAGACACGCCATAGGATCATTTACGGAATTCAGCGGCGGTGGACCGGGCAAGTCAGGCACTATTCCCATTTCCTACTGAGCATTGTAAACCACCAAGACAGCATGTACACGCTGTGATTTACAATGTTCAGTCCGATCAAAATCTGGACGTGGTTATGGGTAAGAGGAAAGCCAGGCGAGAAACAATGGCCTAGTCCAACAGTAGACCCCTGTCACATCCTGAGACGCGTCTGTATTGTTACCCCTCACCTAGCCTCACTGCAGCACCTGAGCTGTGGCTTCCAGCGTAACGCTTACTTATGGACAGAGATAGATGAGTACAGAGCGCTAGAGCAGTGTGAAAAGAATCTTATGTGAGTACAAGAGACTGGCTGTGGTGTATGTATAAGATATGCACTAGCTTCACCAGAGTCTCCGAAGCCAAAACTCGATGCACACGCAGTCATAGACTGTCGGTACCTAGCGGGTTACGCGCTGTTCTTACAAATTACTAGGTCCAGCTCGACATAGTATCACGATCAAGCCTTTATAACCAGGTAGCTAAGTAGGATCTTACGATAGGAACGTCTGTAGAGTTGCTGGCAACGTGTAAATTTAAGTATTCATGTCTATGACACTCTGCTTCCGAAACTGCCGGAGAGGGCAAACCTGGAGGGCAGAAGCCATGATGTTTGGAAGAAAACATATGACTACTTGGGCAACTGAACAGCCCAGGCAATGGGCAGTATGTCAGCTGGTCAAGGGTCGCGATCATAGTATGCCTATAGCTCTCGAGGATGAAGTAGATAGCCACAAGACGCGTTCACCAGAAGCAGTCTCGGGGCCTGAGGCTATTGCTGCTTTTGGATATAGGTGGAACGGAAAGTCAGTTGATACCAAATAATCTCTGTACAGTTTTTGATCGTGTTTACAGGTTTGAGTGGCTATCACCTTACGGAAGGCTACGCTACTTTACTCAACATATAGTAATCCCCTTCCTTGAGTACGGCACCTGATGAACACCACAGTGTGTCTTGGTCACGGTTTGCCCACGCTTGCCAGATATGTAGGCCCAGTTGATCTTATAACACCGAAGCTTGAGCTGTGCTGGTCCATGCTTCCAGGGTCTCCAAGCTCTTTAGATCAGAGTTCGAATCCCTGTTTGGATGTGCTGTAGTGATCACGCACGTACCACTTACCGACAAGTAGTACCTGGTACACACGTTTGCAAAGCCCCCGGACTGAACCTGAGGGCAGGCAGGGGCAGGGTCCGGAAATCTTCCGGTGAGCAGACGGAAGAATGAACTCAGGATTATCCGGTCTTGGCGCTTGCGCAGGTCCACCCTAAGCTCCCGACCGTGCGCGTCTCCCAGCTGCCAATTGGAGTGAGGGACTAGCCGCAAGAGGCTCCATGAGTGCGAGAAACCACCACAAGTTGACTGACGTCGCGCCAAACTTGCGCCAAACTTGAACCTCCCGGCTCGAGATCATGTGAATGTTTGACGTCTGCCTGCCTGCCCAAGGGTTGAATAATGCACTGGCGGAAATCAACAGAGAACGGTCCCCTCTCTTCTAGTACTCAAGTAACTACTTGCCAAAACTTACAATTATTTCGTGGAAAATGCAAGTCCAGCACCATCTGCTGCAGCAAAATGATACCGGACTGCCGACGAGATCGTGTTCCAAACCGCATGAAAAATGCCAATATCCACCCCTGGAGAATACTTTCTGGACAGGATGTTGGTAGATACAGAGGCCGCCTGCGTATTTCACCGTTAACTGCAGGTATTGCTGATGGCGCCGGTGCCAGAGCGTCTCAGCCATGATCGAATCAGGGTCGCGGTCGTTGTCTTGGCAAAGACCACTTGGACGCTGAAACAACCAATCCTTCCCACAGAAGGGAATCAAGACAGGATCCAGGCCCCCCTCCAAACTGGCGATCCGTAGCACTAACATCACAGATACGCAAGCTCTGGAGCAGGCTGCTCAGGACATGCCAGGGCTGGCCCCCAGTGGCTCCTACCCAAGTTGCACAGGTACAATGGTGCTGGGCTTTTGCCTCGTAGAAGGTGTGTAGTCGCCCACAGAGTCAGGTACCATAGCATGACAAGCAAAACTACCCCTCCCCCTCCTTAATCCAACCCAATATCACCCACATCACGTCACCCGTCCGTTGCCCTGTGAATCCCCCTTTCTGTCCTTCTCTGATAAAACCTGCGAATCCGCTGTCCGACATTCCTGACGGAGCTTCTACTACTCCCAAACCCTTTATATCCAACCTTCTTCAAAAACCATACACCCATTTATCTACAAGGACATAGAGCTAGCATGTTCTCCTTCAAGCCCTACCCCGCCCTCCTAGGGTTGGCACTCCTGCTGGTCTTCGCCCGCCCAGCCCTTGCCTTTGGAGCTGGCAATGTTGCTGGTATCTCTAAGGTTGAGGGTCAGAATTGTATGTACCCTGCCCCTCAATCGATCATCGGTTAGCTTCAAGAATCTCACATGTGACTTGCATAGGGCGTCATGGCGATATCGAAGACACCCTCCTCTCCATCATCATGGCCCGAGCGGTGGGCGGCAAGAAGTTCAATAAGCTAATGGTCTCCCGAACCTACTTCGGCAACTGGCTCCGCGATTACTCCCAAGCCATCGACGTTGGTACCGTCAAGTCTGTCTCAGCCGAAGCCATTCGCCTCCTACTCTGCGTTCTGGGCTTCATGACTTTTGGTTTCGGATCAGCCGAGTTTGAGGTCACCGCTGACCGTCTCGGCTGCTACCGTCCTGAAGACCACATTGACAACCCCAAGAACTACGCCGATAACCAAGATGCAACCCAGTACGACCGCAGACTTCGAAAGCCTGTGAATGAGGAGGTCGAGCTTGGAATTGATGAGAATACTGGCATGAAAAACTACATTGCTAATGAGGGCCTAAACATCATGACCTCGGCGAAGCATGTCCGAAACCTTTTCCGCAAATGCGTAGAGCTCGGCCGGAATTACCAGCGCAATAATGATAAGCGTGATCTCTACGAAGCTCTGCGTCTTATGGGTACTGGTCTCCACTGCCTTGAAGGTAAGATACACTCCTGGGGCCTGTTTGCCTTTTGGTCCCCTTTGCATACACTGTAGGCTAACTAGCATCATTCGATAGATTTCCTAGCCCACAGCAACTATACCGAACTGGCGCTGATCGAGTTGGGCGAACGTGATGTCTTTCCCCACGTCGGGAGCGACACCATGATGCGAATCAACGGTGCCCGACACGAAGTTTGGCCATGCATCACTGGTACCTTTGGTGGTGTCGATTTTCTGCACTCTGTCGCTGGTGAAGGTACGTTACAATTCATAAAGCAATGGTCCCGCCGGCGTTCACGCTGATAATCGCGATAGTTTCGGACAAGTTGACCCAGAACGAGATTCAGGAGCTGGAAGGCACCCTGCAGCAGAATGCAAACAGTGACACGAGTATCCTTGAGGAACTTCTCGATAAGATTCCCGATGGCATCTTTGGCGGCGATGACAAGAAGTCGAAGATGCACAACATTCAGGAGAACGCCAACAGCTCACAAATGGCCAACACTTCCATCTCACCCCGCGATCCTGAAGAATTCACCCAATACGTCCAGCAAGTATTCGAACAGATCATGCCTGCTATTGAGTTTCACGATGAGATTATGAAGAACATCAACGAGGCTATCGAGAGCATCCCAATTCTTCCCAAGATCCTCGAGCAACTCGAGGAACAGATGTCTAAGTGGGTCTTCACAATTATGGCCCCCTTCGTCGTTCCCCTCATCCAACAAGTCAAGAACGAGCTTCGAACTGGATCCGAAGAGATCATCAACAGCAGTGAGAACGAACAGCACATCGTCTTCCACGAGGATCGAAGCACCGACCCTACCCACTCGATGCTTTCCAAGGACCACTTCTCCAACGTAAGTCGTGAGCCCACGTATGAATACTCTTCGGACAGCGCTCATCATGATACAGATCTTGAATGAGGTTGCCGGTAAGACAGCCTCTAAGGTTGTTGCCTGGGTCGTACCACAGTTGATGGAGGCATGGGATGACGAAGGTGTTGATATCAGACGTATGAATGATCGAATCATCCACGGTGTACTCCACCACCCTGCCCAGCGCGACCAGGGTGAGGATGGTGCCCGTGATGGCCGCAAAATCATGTTCCGGTCCGTCGAAGATTGGTGGAACTCGATGGATGAGGGTGCCAAGGATGAATATCGTCAGAAGCTCTCCCGGGACGGTGTGCAACGTGGAGAGAACCACAAGGAAGGCGTCCAAGATACCGGCCACGGCTGCGGAAAGCCTCTTGGTATGCACAAGAATTTTGCCAAGGGCGGAAGTATGGAGGACAAGATCGCCAGCGCCGCCGCCGATGCCATTTTCGAAGGGGCCACTGGCGCTATTGGAGACATCGTTTCGGGCTCGACTGGAGGACAAGTAAAACTCCCCGGCAGTGGTGGTGGTAGTCGACGTCATGATGATGACGACGGCCCCGGAGGACTGTTAGGCAAGATCGGCAGCTCCCTTCTGGGTGGCGCTTTCAAGAAGGATGAGACAGATTCTTACTCCAGCAGCCGTCGAGACGATGATGGGTCTTACACAGAGAGTCGTACCGAATACGGACGCTCCGGAGGTCGTTACGGACAGGCTGAAGAAACTGAAAGCCGCTTCTCCGGTGGAGGCGGACGAAGTGAGTACCAGCGTTACGAGCAAGACGACGAAGGCCGTGGCCATGGCTACCAGGAGCGAACCGAGACACGTCCCACGCACGATGGCGGTTTTGAACAGCGTACTGAGCGCCGTTACGAGAGTAACGAAGACAGCTACCAAGAATCGGGCGGCTATGGTCGTCGTGGAGGCGACAACGAATATGGAGGTGGCAGACGGGATGACTATGGAGGTCGTGGCGATGGCTTTGGCGGCGGACGTCGTGATGATTTCGGAGGCGGTCGACGTGAGGAATATGGAGGTGGTCGACGTGAGGAATATGGAGGTGGTCGGGACGAGTATGGTGGAGGCAGACAAGAGTTCGGTGGCGGACGCGATGACTTTGGTGGCGGACGTCGTGACGATTTCGGGGGGGGCCGTGGCGATGAATACGGCGGTGGTCGACGTGAGGAATATGGCGGCCGTCGTGATGATCGAGAGGAAGAGGGCGGCGGAGGCTTCATCGGCAATCTTGTCAACAAATTCGGCGATAGCCTCGACGACAACCGCCGACGTGATGGTGGCGGTGGCTTTGGTTTCTAGTCATCTCATGAATTTATGAGCAGGTATATCACGGATCCGCCAGGCCGGAGACAATGCACCGGGTGATGAATGAAAAAAAGTCCGGGTTGGCCACGATACAAGATAGCAAAACATATAGTGATCCTAGGCTCTCTGTTCTGCCACGAGAATCATATCACTCCATTGGTTGATGGAACGGCCATACAACCTAAAGAACAAAAGTCCATTATGAGCATTTCTCTTCAAAGTACCCTGGATCGTGAGCATCTATCTTATCGCCGCTTAGGGTCCTCCTACACTCAGGGTGGCTATATGACCCTCCATACTTACATGCTTCGGTAAGTAGGCATGTATAGGTATTTCTGGATTTGAAATATCAAACATGAACATCGATAAACCGCTCAAACTCCAAAGATGGGAATGCGGGGAAATTCCAGTGCTACCAATGTATGATGACGCATCCCAGCCATGTTACAGTATCGCAGGCCAATATACCCGTCGGTTGTGTGTTGCTGCCCCTTTTTCCAGATGGCGGCTCTTATTTTGCCAGGTCGCTGGCTCCGCACCACTTCATACTGTACCTTGACGTGGCCGCGTTGAACCTAGAATGGGACAATAACAAAGCGATCGATCGCCATGCGGCATGGCTCTACCTTGTGTTTCCTTGATTAACAGCTGATTTATTATTGAGCACTGGTATAGAATATGGAGCACCCATGTGTGAGGGGACGGGCTCAGGAAATGACGGGAAGACGGTCCCGGTGTTGGCTGGGATATATAACGAGGAGGAACTCAAAGATATCAAGACCTCGCCCTGAGGAAGATCACTGAGTCGGTTCCCCTGAAGTCATCTGTCCTGTTCGTGTACTGTCTGAGCTGCTCTTCAGGATACAGAACCGCCTTCCCCGCCCTGACGACTAAGGGAACCTACTTGTGTGGATTTACAGAGCTGCCATTGTCCGAGATCGTCAAGGCCGCACGCCATGCAGCTCACGCATTTGCTGGCCCTCTCCGCCGCTGCCGTGCTACCCCTCGGCACGCTCGCCCAGAGCGGTGCGTCGGGCACGGGCACCACGACGCGGTATTGGGACTGCTGTAAGCCGTCGTGCGGCTGGACGCAGAAGACCAACAGCGGCAAGCTGATCGGGACGTGCTCCAAGAGCGACCAGCCACTCGGCGACAACGGGGCGACCAAGTCGGGGTGTGATAGCGGAGGCAGTGCGTATATGGTGAGTTCTCCTAACCTGCCCTGGAAGGTTCTGGTGGTGCTTTGTTTGTATCATGTTTTAGAACGCTTGTCTGACGAACATTCTCGATGTAGTGCTCGAACCAGAGCCCGTGGGCCGTCAACGAGACGCACAGCTACGGATGGGCGGCCGTGCGGATCTCGGGCCAGACGGAGACGACATGGTGCTGCGCCTGCTACGAGTTGACATTTACGAGCGGGGCCGTGAGCGGCAAGAAGCTCATTGTCCAGGCGAGCAACACTGGCGGTGATCTGGGACAGAACCACTTTGATCTTGCGGTATGGCTTCTTTTGCTCCTTCCTCTCTTGCCTCTCCATGATAGCGCTCTTGCTTCCCAGCCATAGCAGCTGCAGTGGAAAAGTTCCACGGCTAGAACGTCTGGCTAAGCATCCATGTAGATCCCGGGCGGCGGCGTCGGCCTATTCAACGCCTGCAGCGACCAGTACGGCGCGCCGTCCAACGGCTGGGGCGAGCGGTACGGCGGCGTGACGTCGCGCGCGGCTTGCGACTCCTTCCCTGCCGCGCTGAAGGAGGGCTGCTACTGGCGCTTCGACTGGTTTGGCGGCGCCGACAACCCGGGGGTCACCTTCAAGCAGGTGGCGTGCCCCGCGGCGCTCGTGGCCAAGAGCGGCTGCCAGCGCTCCAACGACGCCATCGACGAGACGCCCGTTGGCCCCAGCAGCGTCAGCACATACACGGCGGCGGCCAAGGCTACGGCTATGGCGGCGGCGGGTATGTAGGCTGTAGTTATGTATATGCCATTTTGAGTCTAGGATCATGATGCAGTTGGTGTGGCCTAGACGAGTTGCGTGAGGCCAAATTCACATTGTATATACGATCGTGTTGGGCCTGTACAAATTTTGACTTGACTAGAAGCCCGGAAATTCACAATCGTAATTTGCAATTGATTTTCCTGAAGGCTTAGAAACTCTACAAAGTCGGCCTCTTCGTGCGATATTGTTACAGTGAAATAGATTGCTTTGTCGTCTCAAGTAGATTTTGGATCATTCACGCCGGGATTCTAGCAAGTAACCTCGCAGAGTGTCCATCTGAGAGCAGATTACTATATTACATGCTTCGCTGGAACATGTGACTCCCAGTATAATCATGAGGAATTCGGTGCGCGATTATCTGCTTTAAAGTCAACGAGAGGGTTAGAGGTAGCAAAAAAGCTCCCAAAGGGGCAGCCTGTCTTAGTTACAATGTCCAGATAGTCGCTTGTTTAGGAGGGAGAAAAGTGCTTCCACTGAATTTTGAAGAATGTAGATGATGTCTGCCAGTTGAGGCGTCTATGGCACAAAATATCGTTCGCCTTTATAATGATTCGGGGCCTCTCTGTGACGGAACGTTGGCTTGTTGACGAGACCAACGCGACAAAATATTGCAAGCAGCTATTTCTGTAAATCACTCTTCTAATACAGATCACAAATTAAATGGCCACTACCTCATATCAAAACCATCTCTTGCCCGTTCTTCTATCGGCCACTTAGCAATGGCCTAAGCTACCCCTGCGGACAGGTCTATTGCACGCCACAAGGAATGCGAGTACTCTGGGATTCAAAGGGTCGTCTAATACACCCGACGAGTACAAAGTGTAAAGTCAGAGTTATACTATAATGCTGCGGCCTAGTTCCAATGCTAAACACAGACATACATAGGTAGATTACGGCTACGACGAGACTTTATTATGCAACTTCGTCAAAATTAACAGTCGCCTGTGATAACGACTTTCATTGAGAAACGACGCAGAGCAAAGACCCTAGGGAGACGCTCCCGATGTTTGGCATGTCACTCGTTGCGCCAGTCCATATTGAGGCCCAAGATACTCACCAGAATAGTTGACAGTGAAAATACGACGGAGGTGGCTGCTGGGCATTCTCCTACGCGCATGGCTCGGGCAGTTTTGTATGGACTGAACGACTCAGCAGTCTTGGCGTACTGTTAGCGGTATCATGGAAACGAACCGGGAACTCTTGTCCATATTGTTGTTTCGTGTCTATTCCAAAGTATATGACATCGCTGTTTCCTGAGGCCACCTGAGGCTCATGTACTTGAGCCATTTGGAGGGGATGAAACCGCACACGACCACTTTTAGGAAAGAAAGAAAGAAAAAAAAGTCGACCGTTTTCGAATTCATTAATCCTACCAGTACGCCCAATACCTGTAGTTGGGTATACTTGGACCAAATGCATGCCGCCGGCGCCTCGAGCACCGAATCTATACTTAAACCCATTCTCTCGACAATTCATGCGGAAAATAGTCATTGCTTAACAACTGGGAGGACCCGGACGATCCACTCGCCGCGAGCTTGATGTTGCACGAATTTTTATTAAGCCTCCAGGCCATGAACCGGAACATGGAAATTCTCAAGTTGGACGTGACTCTCTACCTTAGGTACCAACTATGGGCAAACTGTAAGTGCCACAGGCGCTGCTGGTTAAGTACTTAGGTATATCGTGGCGGCGGACCAGGAACCAGCCACACACGACAAATCGAAGCTCCACTAAAATTTCTCTTTATCGCATCCCACTATCGCCAGCTCTGGCGCCTTGAATTCAATCTTCATGAGCAACTCTCCCAGTCGACGGCAAAATTTGTGAAAAAGGATGTCGTCGTCCATGCGAAATGCCGTTCAACGGCGCAACCATAAGGAGCGAGGTCAGCTCATAGGTACGTAGAAAGTTCCAACGTCTCCCCCCTCCCCGGTCTCCCCCTTCCGCAGAAAACCAACCCAACTGACACCTATCCCTCCAGAGCGCTCCCGCCTCGGCCTCCTCGAGAAACACAAGGACTACAGCACCCGCGCCCGCGACTACAAGAAGAAGCAGCAGACCCTCAAGAACCTGCGCGCCAAGGCCGCCGACCGCAACGAGGATGAGTTCTACTTCGGCATGCTCTCGCGCAAGGGCCCCTCGAGCTGGGCCTCCAAGGGCAAGCGGTGGGACGGCCGTGTCGACGGCGACCGCGGCAGCCGCGTCATCGACAACGACGAGGCGCGCCTCCTCAAGACCCAGGACGTCGGGTACGTGCGCACGACGCGGAACGTGATTGCCAAGGAGGTGAGGGCGCTGGAGGAGCGGATCGTGGAGATGGGGGGCAGTCTCGAGGAGGAGGATGGAGGGGACATGGATGATGATCTGGATGGGCTTGATGGATTTGACTTTGGCGAGGCGCCGAAGATGGCAAAGCCGAAGAAGACGGTATTTGCGGACGATGTGGAGGAAAGGGAGGAGCGGATGCTCGATGCTCAGGCTGATGCCGATGAAGACGAAGCAGATGATGGCGTAAAGGGCTCCGGAGCGGAGCGAGCAGAAGAGAAGCAGCAACTTCTAGAGAAGCTGAAGAGACGCCTCGAGAGTCGACGTAAGCGGCTGCACGTTTTGGCGCGGGCCGAGCGAGGCCTAGAGGAGCAGCGCGCGAAGATGGCCAAGACGGCCACGAGCGGAGGCACTACGAAAGCCGGGAAGCAAATCAAGGTCCGGCGGAGAAAGCGTTGATCACAGTCAGACGAATCATGAGTAGGTGCGAATCATGACGGCAAATGGTCCATTTCATCAAGGGAGTTTTTTTTTTTCCCCATTCGGCTTGCAGACGGCGTTCCGGACCTATGATACGCAGTGTAATGCGATACCCAAAAGAATACATCTGCTGAATTGTACATTTCCCAAGCCCAGCGCCTCGCTTCCGTCTTCGTGATTCCATCATCGTCCAGGTAATTATATCCAGCCCGTAAGAAAAGAAACGTCCATGCGCAACATGGAACAGAGATATGTACTGCTATAAAAGGTATAATGATAATGTCCAAGCCAATGCATGTTGCTGCTTATTGTAGGAGGTTGATGGGGTACTGAACCGACGACATTTTCCATCCTGCGAATCAATAACGCGCTGCAGAAAACCAAATCATAGCTTCTCGCTTGTCAAGCACTTGGTCAAGCCTACCACCAATGCCATCATAGCCTTGAAGGCAAGCGTCAAAGCCCAGATCACACACTTGAAGGCGAAGCCCAAAAGCTTGATCGCCGTGCGCGCCGTCCCAGGCAGGTTCTCCTGGTCCTTGTCCTTGATACTCAGCTTGCCGCCCAGACTGCTGGCCTGGCTCTCGAGGTCGAGCTCTAGCTCGCTGATGCGCCGCCGCTTCTTCTTGTCCTTCTTGCTGCCGCCGTCCGCCAGGCCCTGGCCTAGGATCTTGCTGCTCAGCCTGCTCGTGCTGCGCAGGAACTCGTCCGACCGGCTCCGGGACAGCGTGCGCAGGTGCGCGGCCGGCGGCGGCGCGAACTGCTCGACGAGGACGTTCCTCTCGTCGACGTGCGCCACGAGCAGCAGCGCCGCGACCGCGACGTCGAGGACGTAGTACGCCTCGACGCGGCCGGCGACGAGCGTGTCGGCCTCGAGCCAGCCCTCGCCCGTGCCGTCGCGCGTGAGCTTGGCCAGGGGCAGGGGCGACTCGATGTGCTCGACCGTGTACTCGGTGCGCGAGTACGCGGGCGACCGCTCCACCGTGACGCAGAAGGGCGTCGCGACCGCGGGGTGGGCGAGGAAGTAGTTCTGGCTGTCGTCGTCCCAGACCAGGCGCGCGCACTCGCGCTCCGCGGCCGCGACGGCCGCCGCGTCGTGGGGCCGCTCCAGGGCGATCTTGGACGCGGCGGTGGGGTACAGGAGGGCGACGAGGCCATCGTTCGGGGGCAGGCGCCGCGAGGGCTCCTCCAGGGTCGTGACGATGGCCTCCTGCCAGACCTTGCCCTCCGCTTCGCGCAGTGCCGCGCGGAGGCCGGTGGTGGACTTTGTAGGAGCGTGAGGATCTGGTTCCTTGCAGGGTTTGCTGGGATCGTGTCTCATGAGCGTTACTTTGGCGGAAGCGGACGTCGGGTCTATCCGCATGTGGTAGAATGGTTGTGTCTGCGAGGTCAACCCGTAGATGGGCGTGTCCTTTTCCGGCATCAATTTCATGCAGTATCCACGGCCCTCCGTCGCTGTGGCCTGCCACCCATTCGCTGCCTTCCAGTAGTCCCGGAGTTCTTCTGTCGTGCTCACACGTGGTATGACAGCGGGCTCTTGCCGCCTATTCGCCCATCGTGATGTGCCCGATGTTATGCTCTGGGGACTCCTCACGGGACTTCGTACTGGTGGACTCCGGGCCTCGGCCTGTTGGGGCACGTGGGACTGTCTGCTGATGACTTGCCTCGGAATATGCGTCGGGCTCGTCTGAGTGGGATAGTACTCTTGCCTGTCGAACGGCAAGGTGTGGTCATATTGCGGAAATATCGACCGTAGTTGTTGCTGTGGTGGCGGGGGAGTCCTGTATGCTTCGTCGATGGGCCTTTTGGCTATTGAACTCCTCGATCTCCCGCTCGGGCTTCTGACCAGCGTACTTGCTCCGGACATGGCCGTATCAGTCCGCGGCGGTGCTTCCGTTGGTAATACCGGTCTCGACGAAGAGGCAAGTGCCTGAGTCGAGACGAATGGATCATTGGGCGCCATTGCGCTGGATTCACTGTCCGCCGCTGGTGTCCCATCTATCACGAACGCTGAGAGGTCCTCTTGGGTAGGACGGACGTTCTGTGGTGGTGTCATCTCGAGTGATGGCCCCCGGCCCTGGGATATCGACTGCGGAGTCGCAGCACGTGGACGAGGGGTGGTCTTCCTCGATGGTGGTTTTGTATTATTTGGATTGGGGAAGAGGGAGAAGCCCCCAGAGGCTTGGTTAGACGACATTATTCCTGCCGGACGTCTGCTCGAGTCTCGTGCCGTCCCAAGAGGAAGTTTCCTAGCCAGCCCAGCTATCCTCAGAGACCACACAGTAGTCTGTACCTATGCTGACGAATAACTGAAAGGGCTACCGGTTCATAGTACCTCTCGTCGTGGCTCCTGGGTTGGAAGGCGAATTGGAAATCAGGCGCAGGAACCAACATGCATACGCCACGAACAGTGGGCTGGGAAGAGCCGTTTGCTTGTCGTCCCCAACAGACGGGATAGGATTCCAAAAGGACAGGAAAAGAAACTTTATTCCACCCTCAGATTAGGCAAAAGCAGACGCAAGGAGATGTATATACCACCTGTGGAAAGCGCCGAAGACGCCCACCCCGGCTCGATCTCGCATGCTGCAGGCGCTGACTGGACGCTTGTAGTCTGCTGGCCACCGCATGCTCGGCCCAGAGCCATTGTTAAGCGCTCGCCAGCGGAGGTGGGGCGACGACCTCGAGTCCTCGAGTCTCTGAGCACGGCCATTGCTAGAATCACGGAGGAATCACGGCCGGCTATCACTGATTACGGATGGCGTTGTCCATGGCGCATGGCAAGGGTACTGCAGAACTTAACTGCGAGAGGCTGGATGAGATGATCTGCGCTTGCCTGCCTGTGTAGCCGGCAACAGCAGAGTCAGCGCACAGCGCCAGGTTCTGGCTAGCTTGTGCAGTGACGGCGGCAGACTGTCTCCATCCGCAATGGCCTTTCTCAGCAGCGAGAGCTCGTGCGGTACAGGCATTGGAGGGCGTCGGGGAATCATGGAAAAGGATGGCGGGCGAGGGGCACGACATGATTTGCCCGGCCTGAAAATAGAATCGCGAGCTGCAGGTCGCGAAATCTCGTTGATCCAATCACGACATGGATCACACTTGGGACACCGCAGCGTAGCCGCCCTGCACGCGGCGACCAGGGTTCGACGGGGTCGAGAGGAGCCAAGAGGAGCCGAGAGGAGCCAAGAGTGTGCAAGAAGACGGCCCAAGAGTCATGGGAAGCGTCGCGGGGTTGGCCACAGACCTCAAGAGGGGTGAGAGAGACATCGAAGGGAATACACAATACAAATGAAATCGGCGAAGAGACACGATAACTATGGTGCCACCTACTTAATGTACTCACTACTTCGTGATCGGCGCGGTGTGCCCGGTGGTTTAGCTGCTCCGGAGGGCGGCAAGAGGTGAGAATCGGTCGCGTAAGTACTGCGTGCTCAAGGCAGGTGACCGGTCTTCACTCTACGGTACCTAAGTGGTGGTTTTCGAGCGCGTCTTCGTTCGTATATATGTGCAGACCTCCATGCAATGTCATCATCTATCACATATGTGAATGCTGCGCTATTGGTTTCGTATCGTCGCGTATCGCTGTAAATTCTCACACAAAAGCCACATTCGCAACTACGCACTTCCTCAGATTATCTACAATAGCCAATGTATCACTTCTTTCCAATCTCATTACCACGGGATCGACCATAGGATCGCCAGATTTGCTTTGGCAGGGTGGAAGTCTGTATCGAGATGTACCACCCACGGCGATGATACCTCCTCACATAGAGGATTCCTACTCCTTTGATTACCACTGTCCCGTTCCCAACTTCGTGACCTCCAGCAAGACTCCCTCGTGAACCTGATTAGGTAGCCTGTCCTTTTCTCTTCTTACTGAGTTCCTTGCATTGGCGGGCAGCAGAACTTGGGTGCCCAGCACTTCCTCCACATTGCTGGCCCCCAACAACCATCAGACACGGGAGCGACTGGAACGTCCATCTCGCTGATTACATGCTGCTATTCTCTGCATCCCTTGCGTGCTGCCGTCATCGAGCAAAGGGCTCTGGTCTAATCATGCTTCTCATACCACCATTTTGAGATTATATATTGCTCCCGTGCCATGGTTTGTGTTTCTATTTTCCGCTCTAAACTTGTGCAGTCCATTGTGCTGATCTTGTTGGCAACCGACGCAGTGGCACGCGAAGCCACATGATATGTGCCTGGATGCCAGGGAAGGCACTTTCGATGCATTTCCAAGTCCAGCAGTCAGATGTCTGTCTGATAAATAATCGTGCTATTTTAGTACACCACTGTCGCCATTGATGGATCGGCCCATGAGTGCCCGAATTGTTGGGTAACATTTCAAACTCATGATGTACAGTAACAAGCCAACACAATTGTGTGTAAGCTTTCAGTAGAATCTCCCTAGCTAGCATGAATGTATTAGCTAAACGAATCCGTCCAAAGACATAATCCGTGCTCTGTCCCCTCCCCGGCTTCGAGTCGGCGCCTGCAAACCATGTTGTTCGGAGAGTCGCGTGCTAATCTTCCCAGACATACATCGGAAGGACCTCCAGCGGAACTCAATATTCGAACTTTACGACGTTCTCGCTTGGGATTTTGGCATCAACTTGAAACCAACGCAGAGATCCGGAAATGGACGCAGTGAACCCACCTCAAGTTCCCCTGACCCCGGTCACAGCACTTGCTCGTACCTGGATGGCTTTTATGACTGATGCGATAAATTCAAGATTGTAGATTACTCCGCAGACAACCTGGCATAAACTAGACTATGTACTTTCACTTACCGGTATGGTTTACCTACTTGGGGCCTCGACTAGCGCTGACAACCTTGCTGTAAGATCCTTCATGACCTTGACCAGTAGGCAAGCTGATAAAGCCTCTTGCTTAGCGAAGCATGAGAAAGACAACCGCCGAAAATGTAGAGGTGCATGCATCTCCTCGTCCAGTAGTCTAAAGGTTATTAGCAGTTGTAATTACTATGAGGTCCGTCTGACCACATAGTATCTCGTAGCCATCAGTGTCTTAGGCTATGAAAGGTCATCCGGTTATGCCTATTGGCCTAGAAAAAGATGGGTTATCCCTCCCCCAGTAGAAACCTACCTGGTAGTGAATTTGGCATGCGTCCACGCAAAGTAAGTCTCCCAAGTGATTCACTGAAGCACTGGATCCAGTTACACGATCGTGCTATTACTGCCAAGTCCGGCTGTACCAGCTTGACACTGAGCTTGACGGTTGTCTGTGAGACGAGAGGTTGAAAATATACGGTACAAACATCCCGGGGAAAAAAAAGGGAAAAAGCAGAATGAATTCAAGCTCACGAAGCCGATTAAAGACCATGTTCACTTGGACACTTTCCGGCGCAAAAGATATTAATTCGCTAGCAGGTATGCGCCCTCGACTTTACATTTAAAATACATTTTCCGCGAGGCGAGATCAACCTAAACGCCTACTTTACCATCCATCACCCGCCAATGCGATTTCCCGTGTACCATGCCTAGTCATCCTCAGTATATCGCGGTCCTGCAGGCGTGTCAGCCGTGAAGGCACCGGGTGTAGGAGCGCCATAGTAGCCTCCACTAGCTGCAGGTGTCGGGGCAGCAGCAGCCGGCGTCGGTGCTGAATCGGCTCCCCATCCTCCTTGCCATCCGCCACCGGGAGTAGGGGCATTCAAAGCTCCAGGGGTGGGCGCATTGTAGGCACCAGGAGTCGGCGCATTCAAGGCACCAGGAGTCGGAGCACCGAGTAGACCGGCTCCGGGTGTAGGCGCATCATATGCATTGGATGAGCCACTTGCACCGGGTGTATATCCCCATGAGTCTCCCACAGTGGCTCCAGGCGTAGCCGCGGATGCACCATATGGGGTCTTAGAGCCCCATGCATCACCACCACCTCCAGAATAAGCCGGGGTTTTGCTACCGAAATGATCAGGCGCGGGGGTTTTGGCTCCAGAAGATGACCAAGCAGGAGTACGAGCACTAGATCCATAGGCAGTCCTACTGCCATCCGCATACGGGTTGGCTGTTCGTGAACCGTCCGCCCAGGCTGGAGTACGGCCGCCATCTCCGCCTTTGCCCCATGCTGGCGTGCGTCCTCCGGCAGCTGCCGAAGGCGTTTTCCAGGCAGGAGTTCTGGCAGAAGAAGAACTCATAGGTGTACGGCTACCGCCATTCCAGTCAGGAGCACGATCCTGATTGCGCGCTGGTGTCCCATTGCCGAAACCGCCAGGACGTCGACTATCGTAATTCTTTATCTCGCGCCCGCTGACCATGTCTCTAACCATCAGGTCTGCCTTGGGAACGCGAATAATCTTGCTCTTCGTATGTAGCTCAATACGAGCATGGGTGTCGGTAGTATCTTTAACACGCCCAAGTAGGCCCTTATAACCTCCCTTCCGAACTGTAACAGTTTGACCCAAGAGCTTGTCGCGACCAAACGTGGCTTTGGGTGGCGGTGGCATATCACCTCGACCGCCGCTGGGGTTCAGTTTCTTCGCAGGGTTCATAGCATTGAGGTCAGGTCCACCACCAACGCTCGCGTTTACACGACCGCCTTTCGCGGAGATGGTGCTGACGCTGCTGACCTTGGAGACAAATATTCCAGCGTTTTCGGTGGTATCGTGGGTGTGGCAAAATACGAAACTGCGATGAATGTGGATAATTTTGCCCTGCCTGCTCATTCCACCGTATTCTTTGACCACATCGTCGGGCCTGATCTCCGAACCGTTTCGGTCAGCGGCAACTGCAAGTTTCCGTTTGGGTAGCTTGTTTGCGATTTGTGACGGCATGACCTGTCTATTGTCCCCATTCTGATCAAGCACAACCAATGATTCGCGATCTACCTTGACAATGCACCCAACGGTCGTAGGGTCAAGCTGTACAAGATCGAGCAACGAGTATTGGCCAAGGGAGCCTTGACCGCCTGCATCACTGGCCTCGCGCAAATCTTTGCTGAACACTGTGATTTCTGTGTTTGTCTGATCGGTCAAGATCGTCACACGGTCCTCAGAAATCTTGACGACCATGCCCAGCTCGTCGCGGTACCGACTACCTCCGATAACCTTGACGTGGTCACCGACTCGGAAGCGCTTCCGGAGTCCCTTTGTCGGAACCTCAATAGTCTGACCTACAAGATCGCCCTCGGTGACTTCTAAAGTAACAATATCGGCTTGCACGTTGGTAGCTTTTCCTATCACACCTTTTTGCTCGCCACTGTAGACCTCAACAACATCACCGGGTAGATAGGTAACGTTTGCGGAACTGTCCTTGAGACTGGCAGCCAGACTCTTAAGATCAATGTTCTCAACACCATCTTCGCCGCCGGATGTGAACTTGGTGACTTCTTCGAGAGTAGGGTTTACATCTTTGACGGTCAAGTTTACGATCTTGATATCCTTCACTTGGAAGCCCTTCTCGAATTCGTCGCCGTTGAAGGTCCAATTGCTTGTTTGCGTGCTGCCCAACAGGGCTCGAGGATTTCGCTTCTTTGCTTCAGTCTCGCTGAAAAGTTTCTGTGGTGGGCGTGGACCGCCCTGAGGTCGCTTTCGCTTGCCATCGCCTGTGGGCCCATTGATATCTTCCCGGCCTCCGTAGTCAATCCGAGGAATGAATCTGACCCTGGCATCAAGACCATTCTCGGTGATGTCGAGGACTTGAGCCAGATCACCGGCATGCTTTAGGGGCCTTCGTAATCGCACCCAGGCGCCTGGCTCAAGAGTAGGTGTCTTCTGCACGCGCAAGAGGTCTGGCATCTCCTTGATCTCGACAAGGAGCAACTTGGTCCGAGGATACACATTAAGCATCCCCTCGAGTGCCTGGAGAATGTCGTTCTGTCGATGAGCTTCGACGTAGATGAGACCCTTCATGACCGAGTTAGGACCAGCGCGCTCGAAAGCTGCAGTGATCCCCAGCTCGTCTTTGGTATATTTTCTTTCCTCTATTCTCTTCATGATGGAGAAAACAACTTCGCGTTCTTTGCCCTCTTTGCACCGCACACCCCAGATGCTAGGGTCATCAACGCTGGGAAGAAGTAGTCTCTGCGGAACCACACCGGAGTCGCCCACACCTCTTGTTGGCCGTCTATTTCCGTATTTACGTTGGAAGGACGCTGCCTGCTGCTCGAGATCTTCGTGTGTTTCGGCGTCACGCTTTCGGTCGAGTTCTCGGTGACGTCTGTCGTCGTCCAGTCGACTAGTATCGCCGTAGTCGCCAGGCTCTTCTTGCTCGATGAAGCCCTCGTTCTCCTCAGCGGCCTCTTCGTCGTCTTCGCCTTCGTCCTCATCATCGACCTCGGCTTCGATATCGATGAAAGCATTGTGGCGTCTATCGCGACGGCGTTTTCGGCGATGGCCCTGCAAGGGTATGTGAGTAGGAATATCTTGTGATGTGGCTGCGAATTGCTTACCTGAACTTCGTCTTCATCTTCATCTTCTTCATCGTCTTCATCATCTTCGTCGTCATTATTTGCAGCTCCAACCTCGTCTCCCTCGTCGTCCTCGTCGTCGGCTCCTCCATCGCGGGAGGGTGAGGAGCCTCGAGGCTCTCGCTTCGGTGCATCGTCGTGGTTGTTGTCATCTTCTGCGATTTCCTCGTCGCTCATCTGGTCAGGGACAGGGTTGAAGTCCTCCTCATCGTCGGACTCGACATCTTTATGATCGCGAGGATCGCTCATTGTGTCGATGGGTGTTGCGCACGACAACGCGAAGGGTGGATTGCTATAGAAGGTAGATTGATGAATGGGGATGTAGAGGAAGGATTGGGAAGGAAAATCAAAAGAAAGGAAGCTGACTTAGGAATGATAATGAGTGGTGGAAAGAGGTTATGGTTGAATGAGGGAGACAGCCTTTCAAGATGGGCAGCACAGGCAACGTGCGAAGATGGCCGTAATCTTTTGGGAGAGCTGTAAACGCTAATTCCAAAGAAGCCTAGCCAGGTTATCAGAGTTAGAGCGATGGTCAAGTGGCTGGTGTGGCTGGTGCAGTCCCATCACTATGGGAAAGACTGTGGCGGCCAATGCTGATTACAAGTACTTGCCTCGTGCCCAAATGCGCAGGGGAAGGTCTGTGGGATACGGTGATATAATGTTTAGATGGGAAGAAACTCATGTGGATGCACGGATAACGGAGCAGAAAGCTTATGCTGTACCCGTATGCCTATCTGTGGTATGTCACGGTGGTCTCTTTTAGTCAAAGTCGTCTGCTCTACTGCTATCAGGCAATTTACAAGTAAGGTAGGTACCTTTATACCTGTAGTCACTTCTAATAAGGTTTAAGTAGGTAATCGCTAGGCGGGCTCTATGACCTTAAGGAGATAGGTATCTGTGAAGCACTTACTGTTACCTCGGTTCTATAATCAGTCCCTCAACAGGTACCTACCTTTTGACGAGCCCCCAATATAAACGAAGCTATTATGCCAGGGCCTCGAGTACTTTAGGTATTAGACGAGTAACTAGTCTATCAGAAGGTCTTGGAGGTCTTTTCACTCAGCAATGTGAGGATCGGCTACCGCTTTGAGTGATTTTTCGAAGGTAACACAATGAAGATGAAAGCCGTGGTGGTTGATCGTTTTGTCAAGGTGGGATTCCCTTTCCGCCAACCTCTTGCTGTACCTCCAGGATAGCTAAAAACGATAGCATTACAACGAGCTCTCTGTATCGGAAGTGCATACCCCAGTAATCTCTGGAGATGACGTAGAGATTCAGGTAAAGGCGGCTGGTGTCAACTTTGTTGATACCCTTTACGTAGGTCCGATAGTCTCGTTATAATCTCGCAATCCTCCCTGTAGAGTTTGTCTTCATAGTGACAGGCTCGGCTCGACTCAACTCTATACCTGAATCCTTCTATGGGGCGACAACCCAAGCTCATCCTGACAGGCAAGAGGAAAACACCAAAATAACCGACGCCATGTTAGACCACCTTTCACCCTTGGCCTTGAGTTCTCTGGCATCGTCACATCTTCCCCACCTACAAGCGAATTCAAGCCCGGAGACCGTGTATTCGGCGACTACTCCGGTTCATTCTCCGAGCGCATATCCGTCCCAGCCACTGCAGTATCGACACTTCACCACATCCCCGAGCGCTGGAGCTTTGTTGACGCAGCCGGCCTGGCCGCGACTTTGCCCGTCTCCTACGGAGCACTGAAGAGCGCTCAGCTACAAAAAGGAGAGACCGTCCTTGTACATGCTGCCGCAGGCGGCTTGGGTCTGGCTGCTGTGCAAATTGCGAGGGCGTTCGGTTGCACCGTCATTGCCACTGCTGGTTCTGAGGAGAAGTGTACAGTAGCGAAGAAGTATGGTGCGGATGTCTGCATCAATTACGAAGCAAATAGGACCTGGTGGGAGAGTGTACTGAAGCATACGAATGATCATGGGGCCGATGTGGTCTTCGATAGTGTAGGGCTTGTTGGGTTAAGCCTGAAATGTCTTGCGCATCGAGGTCGGGTGTTGGTCATTGGTTTCGCTGGACGAGAGGGAAATAGTAAGTTGTCATTGAGTATCCTTTTCCCTCTTAGGGAACTTCTTAGGACCGTTCGTTTTACTGCACAGACTCAAGATGTCCAGATGATGCCCTATGAATCGACCCTACTGTTTCGAGCTGTAAGGGATACTAACTCTCATTTTTTAGTGGAAGGTGTTACTATGAACAGGGTTCTTCTGAAGCAAGCCAGTCTTGTTGGATATGTGAGTCTTCTACATCATCGTCGCTTCAGGCGGAGCCTAGCGGGCCCTATCACGACGTGTCCATGACTGATGCCCATCATAGAGATATGGTGAAAGTCTGAGAAGGCATCCAGAAGAAAGGGATGGTATATGGAAAGAGCTGGAGCCCTTACTTCAGCAGGGGAAAATCCGGCCATCAGCGTTTTCAAAGGAGTACCATGGTCTTGAAAGTGTCCCGCAGGCATTATGTGACATCGCGTCCAGGAAGGTATGGGGAAAGGCTGCCATCCAGCTTGAAAGCATAACTCGAGTCGACAATGCCAGCAAATCTAAGCTGTAAATCGATTTTACAGTAACAATAGTTAGTACCTTTGCCGAGACCATCTTCTGAACCTCTTGTTCTACTTGCCCCCTCTTGAGGTGCTCGCTGTTACATCTCCCCCTGGTACCCGTCCCCTCTTCGGTCTATGTCAAGGATCCAAAGTACAAGGTAAGCTTTTCATTAATGAGCTTGAGAGACTTGAAGATCACGAAGAGGAACAGGAAATCGAGATGTGCATATGTGATGGGCTGGTGAGAGATATGATTTTTTCAAAGGTCTGGATCGGGACGGCTGAGATGTACTTGAAGCAGAACAGCAGTATAATTCATAACCATGCATAAGCTGTCAGAGCTATTATACATCATCTACTCCTAACCTCCAACGACTTGCAACAAGCCATGTATCCAAAGGGACATCTTGCAAACGAGCATGCGCGAAGCCTCGCAGAAAACCCCTTGTCTGATCTCTCAATCGTTAGGCATCCACGGTGTCGATATATACTACATAAACGAAGCCTGGCAACTGTGAAGCTTGGCAGCTTTGATTCTTTTCGTGGTCATCAAAAACCTATCTTGCACTTGCCTGCCCCAAGCCTGCTCCTCCATACACCATTAACAGCTGTCCGGTCGTGACCTCGTGCGACCCCCTCGTAAACGCACACTCTCCCGCCTCCGAAGCCGTCCTTACCCCTCCCATAGCACACCCAACCCATGATCCGAGACGCCGTGCTTCATAAATGCATGTACCATAGTCTGATGTGGGTGTCATTCTATCGATGCTCGCTCGCTTCGTGCTTTTGGGAGGTATTATGGCTCGACCTCTTCGAACGTGCCCTTAAAGCTGATGTCTTCTAAGTACGCGTGCAGCCCCTCATACCTTGACTCCCCAGACACCTCGCCCGCCGCTCACACCAAGCCAGTCTCCAGCGCCATCATTGTTCGGGAGGGGAGGCGCCCATCCCAGGTTGCCAACCTCGTAGTCGCAGTGCCAGCTGGCTACCGGGCTGAGAATCTTCTCAGTTGCCCCAGTGCCGTTGGAAGACGGGCCAGTGGTAGGAGTACTGTTCATGAGATCCCATAGTAGGACCTGTGAATCATCTCCGCCAGAAGCAAGCAATCCTCTCCTCCCGGGCGACCATTCCACCGAGTTCAAGGATCCACCATGGCCCCGCAGCTCGAGTAGGGCTTGTCCGGGTTGCCGCACGTCGAGTATACGAATAACGTTGGAATCTTGCGCGAATGTAGCCAAGAGGTGTGTATCATGGGGTGATGTAGCCAGTCGTAGCAGCGGAGGCGCATTCGTCATGGTCTGTTGAGCAAGCGTGGGACTGATCCGGCCGCCATTTGCATCTAATAGAAGAGTTAGCCAAAATATATCCACATAAGCGACAATGATTCGTACCTCTATCGTCCTTAGAAGTTGGCTCATAGATAATAGTGCTGTGCTCCAAACTACGCAGGTCGAACATTCTCACACTGCCATCTTGTCCACAACTCACAAACACGTCCACACTATTGGCACAAAATCGGACATCGTAGACTTCCTTGTCATGCGCAATCAATTGCGTCTTCGCAGTCAAAGACGGGATGTCCCAGATTGTGCAGGTTGTATCGATACTCGACGTGATGATCAAGCTAGGCGAAACAGTATTCCAGTCCAATGAGGTGAGCGGGGCCGTGTGATCAGGCGTTTTTGAATTGGATAGCAAGGCGAGGGGCGTCAGTTTCGTAATCGGTGCGCCCAAAGCCGATTTATTGATCGAATTCGAATGTGTTGCTTGAGCATCGGCAGGCAATGACCAAAGTCGGAGATGGTCGCCAGAGGTTGCTAGCAAATCTGTCGATTGCTTCTGGGATGATGGGGGTTCCCAAAGCAGCCGAGTAACAGGGTATGAGTGAGTGGCCTCGGCAACTTTGGTGAACTCCAGGCTGTGTTTCGGGGAACCGGGTGTATATATATCAGAAGGGGTACTGACAACCTGGGTATCGAGTATTTGAATCTAAAAAGAGTCAGTACTATCGCGCATACTTCGATCTCAGTATAGATTGAATATCAAAACACGCACGAAATTGTGGCCGTCTTCTAGGTAGCTACCGATAGCCACTTTACCAGCGCCCCTGCCTTGAGGAGTCCATTTGCACCAGTCGAAGGCATAGAGAGCCCAAGGCGCAAGATAGTTGCTTGTCGACGGTTGAGTGTTGGCGAGCTCATATCCAATAGTACCAGGATGCCCATCTGACAGACTGGAATCGGCTCTGGGCCTAATGTCGGCTAAGCCAAGAGGAGTGTTGGATATGTTCCTCTGGGAACCAGCGGCGCCGTACTTGGGGTCCTGAGGGGACATATATTGTGACTGACTGATCGCAGAGCCTCCGGGGGTAGTAGGGGTGTAAGGAGCGTAACCAGATGTGGACTCGTAGGCAGCTGCGGGGCTAGACCTTGAGTAACCATGGGACAGGCTGAGGGAGGGCGGCTTCGAAGAAGGCGAGGTATACTCGCTCGGAGAGTGCTGTTGTATGGCGCCTGACATGGTGGGCAGGGCGGGAGCGGTGTTGGCGCTCATGGCAGAGGGACGAGCAGCACCTGGGCCACCGGGCTGAAGGACGTTGGGCACACCTGAGCCTTGGTATTGAGGGTTGACAGGCTGGGAGGAGGGTTGGTCGAGCTTGATCTGAGGACCGGGGGCGGTGGTGAAGTCGCGCGGGGACATTTGACCGTGGCTCATGGTGGGAGAAATGTGAAGTTCGTCGTGCTGGGAGCCGTAGGTATTGGTTCGTCTCGGGGCGGCGCCGTATTGGCCTGACTGATTCATATTGTCGGCGCTAGCACCTGCAGCGGATCTAAGGCTTGATTCAGGAAACGAGTGGATGGGTAGGATAGACAATGGCAGGCAACGTAAGTATGGTAAACCGCGACCAAGTCGGTGTGTGATGCAAAGTAGGAGGGGCCAGAGGGAAATGGTAGCGTATGCTGCGATAGGATACGATACGATAGGTCGCGGAGTAAACAAGACGTGCGGCAGTCGTGCAAGCTGAGAAGTGAAAGTTCACCAAATGGCGTGTTGGGTCAGCAGAGATTCCACAAGGGGCCGTAGTGGTCGTCGGGCTGGGGGCAGCGTGGTTGGGCTCTAACGACGATGCGCCCCTCGTGGTCGCAGTCGCGGTGGTGGTCTCAAAGCCAGATTGACTTGTGGGCAGCGACAGAAAGAATAGGATGGGAAATACTGATCGAAATTTGGGTAGAAAGGCTCAAGCTGAAACCTTAAACACGGCTGCTGCACTGGCTAGCAGTGTTGGAGGTCTGGGAATGCTAGCGATAGATGACACTTGGGTCAATACCTGTAGGTGTGCGTTCCATGGGCAAATCGCTGTGCTAAAAGCCGTCGTCGTGGTGGTCTGGGGCGCGGCCCTGGGAATGTTTCGTACCTGGCAGGTACCTAAGGTAATTCTGAAGTATCCAGTCCAGTGCAGTAATCAAGCTGGAGGTTTCAGCGATTGCCCTGGACAAGGAGCGCCCCAATTACCTACAACACCTGTACCCCAAGCTCTGTCCCATCCACCTCCACAGTTTGACTCTAGGGAGGTTCCTATAGGTGGGTAGGTAAACACGCACAGTCGTTGTAGAACGCCACAACAGGTACCATCGATTGTTGCTGCCAATGCTCTCGCTGAGGTACCCTGGAGGCAGTTTCAGAATAAACCTTCTGCTTTCCTCCCCCCCAATTAGGTCACAGTGAAGCAAAGCACCGATAAATGATCAAATGTCAGTGGCTACTAGGCGTTGCATTGCGTACCTCGACCTGGAGATAGTCCTAATAAGATTGCTCTTTGTCAACTCACAGTAGACTCTTTACGAAGCATATGTTCTATTCATTGATCGTGGGCAAAGGAAAAATTGTACATGGTGGTCTTGTATGCTTATCATCAGATATGGCTACAATGAAATTCCGTGAGAACTTTGAATTGCATTTCAGCATAAACCGTATATCTACCTACTTTACCTACCTCACCTACTAGGTTATCATGTTGACCAATACGATGCTTTGATATGTAAAGCCGTAAATAGTCATATTCCACAGCATCTAATAATGTCATTTCAGTTAGGTTCTTCGTAATGGTCCGTGTGACCATGTTATTTGCGTCATGAAATAAATGCTCGTGGGTGGGTCCCTTATCCAAGTCTACTCAACATCACGTTTGTCAGACATCTGAAAGCACGTCAACTATCTCGCTTTTCGCGTTTGCTTGCAGTATGGTTGCCATACCTAAACGTTTCCTGGAATACCGACGTACTCTTCCAGAGCTGCCAGCCAACTTCACCAGGTGAGTTTCAACCAGCAGAGTGTTCCAAAGAGGGTGATGCTCGCTAACAACAATGTCGCATCACCCTCTCTGAAAACACCATTTGATACCATGATGAGTATGGTTTTACATCTTCCTAGAACGAAATCTTCCAGTACATCCATTCTCGTCTAGACGCGTTGAGGAAGCTTACAGCGGGCACTGCGAACAAGATAGAATCTGGTTCTGAACGATGCGTCTGCCTCTTAGACCAGTAGGTATTCTTATCCATCTGAGCGGTCGAGTCATCATCGTTTTAGGCTCACTACTGATTCTAATGGTCCTCCTACAGCAACTGCCTCAGCACGATTCGCGTGAGTCGCCCATCCATCCTTTGGCAGTGTTGGCCATAACTTCCAAATAGTGAAGTATTCCAGGCCACTCCAGTTGCTTTCATCGAGAGTTTGGTATTCATTCAAGGATCTCGGTCGCAAGCACTGGATCGTGGTTATGGGATTCTCAAGTCACTCCGGGCCTTCTGGCCTAGAGCTATGAGTTGACCCTGCTAGCAATGTGCCTGACCGTGCTCAAGAGAACGCATTTGTGACCAGACACTTCTGCTCCCGGAGAGTGTTGTCAGACATATCACCTATATAGTCAGCGACTTGTCTCGTTGATTTATTCTCCATCCATCCCGGATGGCCTATCACGAGCTCTTCATTTCAGATATCAAAGATATAACATACACTACAGCTACTGACATTTAGGTGTTGGAAAATGCGATTGCATTTGAGGGTAACAATAGCACATGCTGTTGTATCAACTACGAGCTATCCTCGTGGCTGGGTATGATCGTAAAAGGTCTACCGTCATCATACAAACAATAGGAACGAGTAGCTATCCCGATGCGCCGCGACGATCGGAACTGCGATTGCTCTACATAACAACATTTTCAGGCATGGGAAAACTAATAAGATGGTGAATGAAAGCTTCCCAAATATTACTGCTTGTACCGGTATCCAGGCGTCTTGGTTGGGGCAGGCATTGCAATATATCTTGAATCGGAAATAGCTACCGGGTACTTACTAACTCATTCTCTGTCGTACAAGTCATGTCTCTCTTTTCTCCCCTCGTGACGAGCGCACACAAAAGCCAACCTTCAATGGGCTTGTCTTATGGGTAACACAGATACCTACAGCCAGTAAAGTACGGGCTAATTGGTAGTTGTACTTACGACAAGCTTCCAGCGTCGCACAACCTTATGCAAAGGCCCCACGTGATCTGATCTGGATGGATTCTTTAACTGGCCTTTACCTAGGCATGTACACCAGCGACCTTGCTGCTGACTACCGCCCCCTCTGACAAATAACCTCCGCTGTTGGGAACCTGATTCAACCCGGATGAACTCCGGGCTGATATGTAAGCGATATAGTTATCAATAAGCGATTTCGGTTTCACCCTAGCCACAATGGTTGACGCAATTCCCCAAGGAATTCCACGATCCCGTTGACGCAGTGGTTAGCGTGTCGTTCTTTTAAGTCATCCCCAGCCGATGCCATCCCCCGCATTCGCTAATACACCCACAGATAGGAAGCAGGCGCAAGTCTCCTCCATATAGAAATGCGAAAGTCGCGAGTTCGACCCTCGCACGGGATATATCTTTTTTTTTTCTTTGGTATCGCCTTGCTTTATTTTGTGATTGGTACAGTCAAGGCCTCGATTACAGTAATATTCATGTTTGTATGCATTTCTTTCCTTCAGTAAGAGCGCGCTTCGTGGAGGACCTCGAAGTTGTAATTAATCACGTAGATTATACTTCCGCAGTAAGAGTATTGTCGGTGCGTAAGCTACATATTCCCTGCCCTAGAAGGCATTACCGCTCGCGCACTATAGACTGTAACCATCGCGAATGGAGCAGTGCATTCAGAGAAGAACCACGGTCTTTCAGAGACTGACAAGTAGCTAGACCCATTTTGAAAAGGATCTTGAAGGTGGCATTCTGAAATGTTGCTCGAGGACGCTGCTGTCCTAGTAGTAGCAGTAGTAGTATCCGTCAACTAAGCATTGCGTCAGTAGCATTCTGAGGATCTACATCAGTCAGACACTGTATTCCAAAGGTGCTACATTTCAGATTACCATCTGATATGATGAAATCAGTGTCTCAAAGTGTCTTGCCCGCTACAGAACGTCGTGGAATGGTGGGCCAAGTACTTTTGGGCTGGACATCGGTAGAGCAGCGCACTGAAAGGAACATAAAATGCGCTCCCCTCTTCTATGTCTCCCACAGTACCTACTCCATAAGTAATCAACGGCAGAAGCTGGCGAGTGGCTGCGACACTCAAATTACTCGGAAAAGAAAAACCAATACTCGCCTACAACCTAACTTCAGACTTTGTAACACTGCCCAAAGTGTCATGAAAATTCTCAGTATGTTTATCTGAAAACTTACCTATGGGCATCGACCAGAAGTGATCTTGACGCGCTGGGGCCGCAAGCTCAGTCTCGTTCTGGATGTCCCCAGACTGCCCACTTAGTACTTACTCTACACGGTGTTCTCCGGCCCTGCGCGTAACCTCGCCTAAACTTGTCAGTGGAGTATGATCAGCTTAAAGCAATACCTGTTTGCCTGTATAACTACATGCGCGATCAGGTCAGTCAGGCCCATGTAATTCCTAATCACCAAGCTTACATTCGTTGCTTTCCTCTGCGACAAGATCCGAAGTCCAACTGCGAGGCCGTATTCCACTGAAAAGCTGTCTATTGACAAATTGCCCAAACGCTGGGCTGTATTTTCGGCAATGACGGACCATCAATCCCCATCGTTGTTACTCCTCCCCCCGCCTCCACATCCCGCCAGCCGTGCTGCGCTCAAGGCCGCATTTGAGCCTCCTCTGAGGGCTACCATATCAAGGCTGAAAGACGAAGCTACAGGCGAAGCCCAAGTACTCATAGCCTCTATCGCCTCCCCAGCACTGAAGAGTGTTTCCTCCCGCCAAAAAGCATTATGCTGGTCAGATGCCCAATCCATTCTGGCCGGAGTCTACAGCATTGTGTCTGTCATATGCGCTCAACTGGCCATACCAACCGACATCCATGCTGGTCCTGGTTCTGTCGACGTTCGTGTTATTTTGGTCGACCATGATCTATCCAAGCCACAGGTTGCGGATCTCAAACCCGCGCTTGAGCCAAATAACACCGTCGTGGTGGATTTGGCCACCTTCGCTTGTGCGTATCATCCCTGGAGGTATGTTTTTCATGCTAGCAACGAACCGGGCTGCCAGTTGCTAGCGACCTACCTGAAAACTTCAGAGAGCGTGCAAACGCTCAAACAGGACCAGATCATCGCCGTCCAAGGGGGCTTGTCCTTGACTGCCGAATCTGCAGTCGTGACACAGCCGTCGGTCCAACCGAAAACATTCCCAGTGGTATGTCTGGGCGGAACGTTCGACCATCTTCATCCCGGACACAAGCTACTTCTCACTGCGGCCGTCTTGTTGCTCGATGTGCCGGAAAGAACAGCATCGGAGCCCTGTCGTTTTATCATAGGTGTCACTGGAGATGAGCTGTTAAAGAGGAAAAAGTACGCCGACTTGGTGCAGTCATGGGATGAGCGCGCATCAAACATTATCGAGTTCCTGTCATCAATGCTTCAATTGTCCAAACATGGTTGGGACGGTCGAAGAACTTCGACCTTTGTCAAGAAGGACGATGAGATTATCGCTCGATTTCGAGATGACACGATCGAAATTCAATGTGTGGTCATCCAAGACGCGTATGGCCCGACAATCACGGCAGAGAATATGGATGCACTCGTCGTCTCAGGGGAGACCAGGTCTGGCGGAAAGGCTGTCAACGAGCGACGGGCGGAGCTTGGATGGCGGCTTTTGGAGATATTCGAGGTTGATGTCCTCGATGCCGAGGACATCGTAGACAGTCCCACTAAGACACAGGACTTCGCAACCAAGATCAGTAGTACAGCGATTCGCCAGAAGAAGGCGGAATCCCGTATATAGTTCAGGCAAAGGCACTCACGTTTCCTATGGTGTGAGGAAATGAGTATACTCTCTAAGCTACATGAAAAGGGTCTGCCCTCCGTCCACCAAAAGGTCTGATCCGTTGAAATAACTACCTGCTCGACTCGCAAGCATCACCACCACCCCTGACAGCTCATCCGGCTGGCCCATTCTCCCTAACGAATTCCGGCTCAACCACAGATTTCTGGCCAACTCAAGCCCATCGCCTTCGTTGAGTATCGTGTCCATGTATCCGGGAGAGATACTATTCACGCGAATTCCGTACCTGGCCCACTCTGCCGCGAGCGACTTCACCATCGCCATCACACCGGCCTTGGACACGTTGTACGGCACCTGCGGCTGTGGAAAGTTGACCCGGTGCGCCGACACGCTCGCCACGAAGATCATGCTACCCCCGGACTTGCGCTCAATCATATGTCTCGCCAGCGCCCGTGCGACGAAGAAACCCCCAACCGTGTTCACGTTCATCACGCGATTCCAGTCCCTCGCCGTCCAGTCCATTGCATGCCCGCAACACACCATGCCCGCGAAATTAAGCAGAATGTTCATCGTCCCCAACACACCCGCCGCCTCCTCCACCGCCGCGTTCACGCCCTCCTCGTCGGTGATGTCCACCTTCAAGAACCGTACCGTCGCCCGCGGGAACTCCTCCCCGAGGCGCGCCACCTTGTCCGCCGCCTCCTCGGGTTCCAGGATGTCGAAGATCATGAGGCCCTGTAGTCCGTGCTCCAGGAGGGCCCTGCTGACGGCGAAGCCGAGGTCGCCGGCGCCGCCCGTCACGATGGCGTTGCCCTGGACGCGGAAGCGCTCCTGGGCTCGGAGGGCCGGCGGGGCATCGCGGGGTAGGGGCGCGGGCGGGCCTGTCGCAGAGCCCGGGGATCCGTCGCCCAGGGTCATCTGGGGGATGATGCGGGCGGTGAGCTCGGAGCGTTGGGTCGTCATTTTCGTTTTTTTTTTCTTGGCTTTGCGGGCTTGGGCGAAGTCTATCGTAGGCTTTGTCAAGGGATTTCAGATAGTTTTATAGATGGAGTACGATGTGGCATATATATATATCGGTATCTATATATACAGTAGTCTCTCTGTCTCTCTCTCTGTATGTGTGTTTGTCTCTTTCTCTCTCTCACACACAGTTCCTCTGGGTGTTATAAGCTTTATATTCGAGATGGACCGGTCTATGCCCGGCTTGACTGCAAGCTACGTCAGAGGCACTGGTGGGTCGCACCAAATGCGTGTATGACTGCGGCAATACTTGCGGGCGTGTGTGCTCCGGAAGTATAAGGGTTCGATCCTCTCCGCACGGGGTAATGGGGAAAGTCAGCTCACGGGGAGTTCTGATAGGTTAGGTTGACGTATATATCTAGCGACTTCCTACGTGATTCTCCGCCTTCTTTCCCTTCGCCGGGCCGGGCGTCTCCTTTACAATATCTTTCGCAAGCGTCAGGAAGTAACTTTCTCAAGTTTAGTATATGCCTGCTAAGGCACGTAAACTGGGATGAGGAGTCTCAGTGGAACATCGAACGCTTTAATGAACATCTTGAGAATGGTGGTCATGTAGCAAGGCCAGGCATCCTGAATTCGCAGGGCGAAATTCAGCAGCTATATGGACACGTATACAATAACATGAGTGGACTGCGAGTAGATCAAAAGAAGCAGGAACTCACTCAATACATTTTCAGGTGAATTGTGTCATCAGGTTCATCATGGTATCTTATGGTGTTTTCTTGATCTCAATACTTTTGATCAAGTCCTCTTTCTCACGAAGAGCAAAGCATATCAGCATCGCCAGTGCCTGGATTGCTACCCTCCGTGAATACATCTCGCGCAGAGCCACACGCACCCTCGTTCCATCCATTGTAGTACAGATTCATCCAGCGTTCAGTCTCGCCCTTCGGACCAGGCACATTGCTCGTACCATTCGCAAGAATGCCATCCGTGATCTTCCCGTTCGGGCACACAGACGCGGTACCATTCGTCGTCACACCCGACGCGTCAGCTGCGCCGGTATGGTAAACGATCTCGCAATTGCCGTGACCCCAGGGATCAAATCCACCCGGGGCCTTCGGCGAGGGCTTACCCGTGTAGACAGGTACGTACTTCCAGGCGGCGCAGTTGTAGATCTTGCCGCAAGTCGCACAACAGTCGATCTTGTTGGTCACGGCGGTGACGGTCATGGTAGCGACGGCAAGACCGCTGGACGCGGCGAGAGAGGGCGCGTTGCTGAGGAGCGAGGGGTTACAGAAGGCGGGTATTGTGGTAGGTTCATAGTTGCCACCGATAGAGGTGCAAAAGGCACCAGTGGAAGTAGTTGTGGTGGTCGTGGCAGTGGGAGTCGTGCCACTAACCGAGTCCGCGCGGGCTGCCACTGTCGCAGCGGCGGCAGGAGTCACAGTAATGGGTTTAGGTGGGGAGGCGTAGCTGAGGGATGTGGCAGAAGCCTCAAGGGTCTCCAAAGGTGAGAGGCTCAGAGGATGGGCATATCCCGTGATGGTGGAGGTTGTCTGGCTGAACATTAGCTTGCTGTCCAGGTCCTGGAGAGTCTCGCTTGTAGTCCCATACCTTTGCTCGGGCCTCGATAGGTCCCGGAAGAGCATCGGCCAAAGCCACGAAAGTGGCCAAAATGGCAACGCGAGTTTGATACATCTTGCACTTTGAAGAAGGTGGTATTCGTAAGAGATGTCGTTGCTGAACGTGACGGGTTTGCGCCTCAAGTTGTTCTGGTGAGCGGCCAATCCAATTAAGTACAGGCTCAATTGTTTTCCGATTTCACGAATCACTCACTCACTAGGCGCAAACAAACTTCCAGATGAGCTCTTTGTTCGCCGCCGTGGAGATCTTCTGTCCCGTCGTCGCCGTAAGGGTAGTGAATGAAAGGTAGATTTAGTTCGGGTGAACAATGGACCAAAGGCTTGCTCTGTCAAGCATGCCAAATGATATTTTCCCTGCCCTCAATGGTTTGCTAGGTAGTTGCCATTCAAATCCAAGGCTAACCATCGAGTTGCCGTCAAGGTCGACCAAACAAATGGACAGAGATAGAAAGGTAAACATAGGTACATATCGATGTTATAAGACCACGAGGCATGCCGCATAGATGAAATCACCTACCTGGCCCGGCCCCCCTTGCAGGCAATCTATTACTGGCAGGGTGCGCTAAACCTCTAAAAACATGAGCGCAATGTCCCCGCACGACTCTGGTATTACTTCACAGGGCAAGTCAATGAAGTGAAAAGTCGTAGTGTGTACCGATGGAAACGATCGAGCAGTCTAAAGTAATTAGAGGGGTATTCTCTCAAGCTCCCCGATGTTCCCTCCCGGCGGAGATCGTCAGGGACAGCCGGGCCTGCCCCGGTTCCCATTACCGGGAGTACAGGAGAGGCAGTTGAGTAAACCCCGGAAAACTCGTTGCCAATGAGAAATAGGGATTAGGGAGGAGAATGTGCACTGGATTGGCTGTATGATATAGAGATCGTCACCTCATATACCTGAATATGGAATTGCGGCCATTCAAGGGCAGTGGATTCAGCGTTGGGGCGTTTCAGATTTGAGTTGCATGAATAGGTATGGCTGGGGTGGACTGTATTCCGTCATCTGGCTTGCTTGCTGCTTGCTTGCCGCTTGCTGTATTGCGCAGGTACATAAGTACTGACTTGGAACTATGCTTTACAAGCTTGACAGAGTGGTGCTTCAACAGTCACAGGTCTACAGGTCTTGAACTCTTTGTCAGATTGGGGGGCACCCGGGACAATTATCAGACGATGGACGAGACCTTATCGCAGATCGACAAATGGCATTCACTGAAATTCATAGGCGGCACATGGTACATTTTGGGCATCTGTGACTGCAAGCTCTTTGCAACAAACATGTGAACAACAGAAGTGGGCGGTTTTGTGTAGCATCACAGCAGGTTGCACACCCGCTAAAAGGGCCCCGTGACAGTGAGAAAAGGCTGCTGACCCCCCCCAAAGACCCCTTGACAGCTCCTGACGTGGTCTCTTTTGGAGGTAAGGTACTGGAGGTACGAGGTACATGTACACCTACACCTTGCCTTATCGATACCTCTAGGGTTGGCTCATTGGTGAACCTGGAGCTACCTTAGATATCGAGGCCTTGGATTTGATAGTATCGTCATACCTTGTCGTGAATCCGCCGTTTACCTACCTACCATTACACTTACAGCTGTCACTACAACTCATAGAACACTTCAAAGACCTTTCTAGCAAACACCACCCTCCTTTCTTGTAGATCAATAGCTGTCCGCGCTTTTTCCGTTCTGACTCAATGTGAATAGCGCCAAATTGTCTCTGATTTTGGTCCCCTTGTCTATAAATCTACCCAGGCTGAAGTCGCTTGGTGGTTTGTAACCATTCTTGCTGGTACATCATGCTCTCTATTTTCTAAACCTGACCTATCTCCTGCATCGACCGAGATACAGCTAGAAATGAGCTTCAGTGCCAGCTGGTTTTCGAAACTGGGCCTCGAAGGACCGATGTCCTCCATTCTACCACAATATACATCCCCTCCGACGCGACCAGCCGCCGACCACAGCCTTGAGGAGCTTTCCCCAACACCCGACAGCTCTGTGCTTGCTAGCGAGAGTATGGCGAAGGGCGACAATAACGGCCAGCTGACCAACTCTGGCACATTGAAGGGAAGTTCCGTCAATGTTGTAAATAAGGGGAAGGGCAAGATGAAGTCCTCCGTAACGATCCAAGAACCGGTATGGTCACCGACACGGACTAGTGATCCCGTAAACGACTATAGAGCTGGAAGGAGGGCGTATCAGAAGTACGAAGAGAACCTCACTAGGTACGAGCGATCTCAACTACCCTTCTCGGCCGAGCCACGCGATCTCAAAGCCCCGAACGCTGGACCTCGAGTTTCCTTTCTAGAAAGTATGTTCCTCTCGCGACCCGACCTGAATGCCGATCGTCCGTACTCGAACGTCGACCAGAGCTTCAAGCTCATACAGAGAAGGGAACGTCAGATGCAAAAGGAGCTACAGGAGCTTTTGGATGCACAAAGCTACGCTCTTGAAAGAGATCTTTATGATATTTCGGGCGAAGAAGACTCGCAACGGTCATGGACGCCTGAGTCGGAACGATCCCTCGCCTCTGGGCATGTTGTACCCGTGCGCCAACCCAAGAAGAGGCACCTCAAGAAGAAAGAGGCTCGACTCGGAATAGCTCGCGTAATAAGTCAGCTTTCGGACTTGAAGAATGAGGAGGAGGCTTATGTAGCAACTGCGCTGGCTGAGCGTAAGGCCGCTCTTTCACGATTGCGCAACCTTTCGAGTCAGCGAAAGTCCATCACAGACGAGATGAAAACGATCCAGTCGGATCATGAGCAACCAAAACAGGACCAGATTCGACGAATGGAGTTTGCACATCGCATGCTCTTGCAAGACATCGAAAAGACAGAGGAGAAACTGCGAAAGTTAAAGAGAGACAAGACAAGGCTGGAGCAACAAATTCAAGAGGCAAAAAGCACCATGGAGTCGGAGCTGAGTGGTTACAGGGGTGCACTGGATGAATGCGACAAGAAGATCCTTGACATCATGCGATTTCCTGCCGTACAAGTCTTGGAGATGGAGGAGCTCATGAACGAAGATGCTGAACTTCAAGCTCTGATAGGCAAGCATATATCAGGCTTCGAGTTTCTTGCCCTTCGCCCCGAGCGCCGAACCCTAAACCTGGCCAAAGACTGGTGGGAAGGTGAGGTCGCCGTGCTCGAGCTTCGCAAGACAGCCATCGACCGCGAGCGCGACGCTCTTGAGGAGGGGAGTCAGCTATGGCAGGATGCAATGGGCCTGCTAAGCAACCATGACACGCACCTGAAGATCGCATTTGGTGTGATTAACCAGTTCTCGTATAACCAGCAAAACCCGGAGCTTAGTGAGCCCGCACAAATACTGGAGAAGCAGTACGAGCATGTAAAGACCACGATTCGACAGCTCAAGGACATGCATGAAAGCTCAGAAGAAAGGGGATGGAATCTCCTAGTAGTGGCATTTGGTGCGGAAATGGAGTACTTCTCCGGATTGAAGCAGCATCTTGGGGAGACATTAGAAATTATGGGCGTACCAGAGGGTGTAGTCACACCTAGGGCTATGACTCCCGTAGAGTTGAAGAGGGAGAAAAGCCTCGTCGACATTGACGATGCTCGCGCGAACCCAATCACTTCATTCAAGGGCAATATGGATGAAGAGCTTAGTGGTAGCGTCATCCGTCGTTGGGGCGGTGCAGAGGTTCAGCAACACGAAATTGATCAAGGCGAGCATAACGATGCGTTCGCGGATATTCCCACAAATCACCAGGAAGACGAGCACAGCGATAATGAGGTACCTACGAGTCTTCTTACCGAATCACAGAATCACCTCGACCACGAGCATGGGCACGAAAGTGAGGACGAGCAGAGTCTAGGCAATGACGTTCCAGCCGAATTCTTGTCTATGCATAGTCCGCCACGCCACCTCCAGGGAAATGGTGCCTATGGACACAACAAGGGCTCAGAGCAGAAAGAGGAGGTAGATGGACATTTTGGATTACAGAGGGAGACCAGCAGGGACAGCTCCGAGAATACAGTTCCGCTGGATATATTGTCTGAGAGTCGGTACGCAGATGTGGACTGAGCTTTCGATCGTTAGGCGTTTTCGAGGCGAGCGCAATGATATCACTGTCATAGCTGGGAGTTCGGCGTTGGAATATGTTATATTAATGAGCATCGCAAATCGACAGACTGGCCATGGTAAGGCTAGGGGCACAGTCTCTTGTGTTTTTGATAAGTATTGATGATGCCTTCGTATTGGGTCCGGAATACATCAGCTTCGAAAGGCTCCTGGGCAATCAATACAAATTACCCAATTGTACTATCTCACCATGATCATCATTGAGCGCAGACATTATGAAGATTCATGCCTATTATGCAGGTATGGTCTTACTATGTGTACATTAGGTACATATCTGGGTGAGTCCCTGGGTGATTAGGTGATCTCTAGTTCAACCGGGTGAGGGGAGTTGGGTTATGTAAGTCTACCGGCAAACCTCGGTTAGACCAACCCGCTTTACTGCCAGTCAAGATCTCCATGAAATATCGTGGACTTCCTGCAGCATCGACTCTCTACAAAAACCGCGGGTCACACTCTCAGTGTCCAGTGAGACCTGATAATTTATTTGAATTGGCAAATCGAACCAAGAGATACTCAATAGGGAAGACCAAAAAATGCAGAGAACGCCGGTTCATGGGGGTAATTCCTTCAAATGCAACACATAGTCTGAGTTCGAGACTCCCGTTCCGGAATCCTCCGATGCGTGGTTCGAGGTCCCGCGCACTCGCATACTCGCACTTTCGCACATCGAGACCGCCACTCGAGTCTTTTTTTCGGTAGGCTATCGCGAAAATGTTGGCGTGAGCCAAGTCGTCGATGATCTCGTCACCAGTTAAACACACATAGCTCGTCCATCCATCTATCCGTTCGTTCATTATCCCTCCTCCGTGCAGAGCCTACACACCCACGGGTCTCATTATGGTCGCATTCTGGATCAGGCTGTCCACTGCCGCACTGCGCTCATGATGCCTATCGCGTGCGCTCGAACCAGCCACTGGAGCCGGCGATGGCGACGGACTGGTCCATAATCCATTCACCGACGCCCAGGTACTTAGTGACCCATTTGTTCATCTCAGCGCTGTTGTCGCCAGCTATACGGTCGGTCTTGACACTGGGGCTACCCCAACGGGCATATCTGTTAGTAAGCCTAGTCTTTTTATTCTTCGCTCGCTCACTTAAGCGATCGTTCGAGTGCGGTTTCCCTTGGGCGAGGTCGCGAACTGGGCTTGAGAGAACTCACGTCAGACCTGTCGAGCGTCTCATGCCGGCGAGGATGGTGGAGACTATGAAGTAAGACGTCAGCTACATGGCGCAGCGACAAACGAAGAGAAGAGTTTCGAGAGGTCGTCGTCGTATCATCGTGAGGCGGGTGTTACGAAAGGGCTGGACGTACTGAGAACGGCATCGACGGCGTAGTGGGTTAATCGACCGAGCTTTCCCCAGAGTCCAAATGTCAGTAAGTTGAGGAACTGAGAGTATGTTCAGAATCTGATCTCATATCTGTTCGTGCCTCACAAGCAAGTGCTTGCTCGCCTGTCCAAGCTGGACGATTTGGGCTGGATTGATGCCAGACACGGACGGGTGTGGGATGACTTACAACCATCTTTACAGTCTGCACTTCGGACTTCGTGACGTTTACTGATGATCGTCGGTGGTGCAGGGAGTTTGTTTGAGTCGCAGAGGAGGATTCGGTCGAAAAGTCTGCGCAACAGGGTCTGAGTAGCTCAGATGTTTTGGTGTCGGCTGCTTTCGAGTACCAAGGGGCTGGTGAATTGGTGATGGATGGATCCAGTAATCAGGTGTGTTCATTCATGCTTGCTCCATTTCAAGGCCAGCTAACCAAGCCTCTGCCAGGGATCCAGATTGGCAGGCCGCTGGAAGCTTGACCCCACCCAGAGACACCAGCAGGAGGCAGGAGGCAGCTTGGGCTAGCCGGCTTTCTGACGCATGCTCGTCAAAGCACAGGGCACTCACGGCCGAAACTCTTCTTATCTTATCTCTCAGCGGACCACACTGGATGAACATCCGATCATCTGGTGACGGTCTGTTAAAATGTCGATTGCAGACAAACAGCTGTGAGGTCGTGCGGTCGTTACCTCGTGTTACCGTGTCACGAAGACACGCGGGACAATGACCACCCACCGTCACCGACTCCCCCAATGGCGGGGCTCATCTCACAGAACGTTCCCTCCTCAGTGGCTGCGTGAAACGTTGAGAGGGGTTTGGACGATTGCAAGCTTCGCTAGCTTCTTGGGCTTGGAGGGGCACATTTTTTGTTGACCCATTAGAGAGGACCGTCACCACAGAGTTGATGCGGCAGCACCAACGCCAGGGTCCGAAGGAATCCTCATGCGACTCTTTGCTGAGGCCTTTCCTGCCCTTCTCCGGTCCTTCTACGCGGAGCTCCCCCAAATCTCATGGTCCAATCATCGGTGCCCCTCCATCCCATTCCCTCTTCATCCTCCTCGATAGGCCTGCCCAGCCCGACTAGATAGCCCCGATCAACCCTGGCAACCTTTACCCCCCCAAGGCTGATAGACAATTTTCGTCTCGTCTCGTCTGTCGACACACTTATTCCCTCAATCCGCACGTCGTTCTCTCTTGTTTTCGACTCATCCGGAAAAAATACCTCGAGGGAAGCAGTCTGTTTTTCCCTCTAATATTCCTAGATACCCTTCTGGCTTGATTTCGTCTTCTCACCAGAACCCGTTTCCGAACCTGATCGCAATCGACAGAAAACAATACCTACAGGTAAGTTGCAAACCCTCGAACTGTTTGATGGAGCCTCGCCACACCCACTTTGCCTACCCTGTGCATCGTCTCAACATGGCACGGCATGTTTCGGCCTGTTCCGCTCGAGCCTCGCTATCTCGAGGAGTGCAAGCTGCCCACCTTGTGCTCAAGCCGCTGTGCTATCTTTGCTCCCAGTCAAGATGCTATTCTGGGCTGCCAGAGTGGGTTGTCTGTTTCGACCTACGATGTCTCACCGAATTCACATCTGGAGCGGCAGCCAAGAGTTGCCAACCATTCACTCTGTTGCAATTCGGGTGCAGTATCTGTGGCGTGCCAACCGATTCAACCACCGGTTGTACTTGGCGAAACACGGCTCATCGGACAGATCCGTCTGGGACAAACTGCCTACTTTGCTTTTTCTACATCTTCCTCATGTTTATAAACTTGTTTCGTTCCCAATTCCCTTGAGGACTTCTCGACTGACCTCCAGCTTCGTATAGCTTTCTATCAAATACCCGCGATCATCCTATCGACCACGATGTCTGGCCACAAGCGAAACCAGTCCGTCGCGGCCAAGGCCATAGACCACCTGAACCTCGGCGGCAAGATCGAATGGCTTGCCAACCTCGACACAGCTTATTCCCCCGAGCACAATTACCGTCGATCGTCCATCATTTGCACTATTGGTCCCAAGACCAATTCGCCTGAAGCTATCAACAAGCTGCGCAGCGCCGGTTTGAATGTTGTTCGCATGAACTTCTCTCACGGCTCATACGAGTACCACCAGTCTGTCATCGACAATGCCCGTGCTGCCGAGAAGTCCCAAGCTGGACGTCAAGTTGCAATTGCCCTAGATACCAAGGGTCCTGAGATCCGAACCGGCAACACTAAGGGCGATGAGGATTTACCTCTCTCTGCTGGAACAATCTTGAACATTACCACTGACGACGCCTATGCCACCTCATGCGATACTGAGAACATGTATGTCCGGCTTAGTGTTCGTAGGGAGCCATGAAGAAAAACAGCTAATTTTCCTGGCAGGTACGTCGACTACAAGAACATCACCAAGGTCATCAAGCCCGGCCGTATAATCTATGTCGATGATGGTATTCTCGCTTTCGAAGTCGTCGAGATCGTTAATGAGAAGACCATCAAGGTCAAGGCCATGAACAACGGCTTCATTAGCTCCCGAAAGGGTGTCAACCTACCAAACACTGACGTCGATCTCCCGGCCCTGTCCGAGAAGGACAAGAACGACTTGAGATTCGGTGTCAAGAACAATGTAGACATGGTCTTTGCTTCTTTCATCCGGCGAGGACAAGATATCAAGGACATCCGAGAAGTCCTTGGTGAGGAGGGCAAGAACATCCAGATCATTGCCAAGATTGAGAACCGACAGGGACTTAACAACTTCCGTGAGATTCTCCGCGAGACCGATGGTGTCATGGTCGCCCGTGGGGACTTGGGTATTGAGATTCCTGCTGCGGAAGTCTTCGCTGCTCAGAAGAAGCTCATCGCCATGTGCAACATGGCTGGCAAGCCTGTCATCTGTGCCACTCAAATGCTTGAGTCCATGATCAAGAACCCCCGTCCCACCCGAGCTGAAATTTCCGATGTTGGAAACGCCATCACTGATGGTGCGGACTGCGTGATGCTTTCGGGAGAGACGGCCAAAGGCTCATACCCCCAGGAGTCGGTCCGTGAGATGCACGAAGCCTGCCTTAAGGCCGAGAACTCGATCCCTTACGTCAGCCACTTCGAAGAGCTCTGCTCGTTGGTCAAGCGGCCCGTCTCTGTTGTCGAGTCGTGTGCCATGGCGGCCGTCCGCGCATCACTGGATCTTAATGCCGCTGGCATCATTGTCCTGTCCACTTCTGGTGAGTCTGCCCGACTTCTCAGCAAGTATCGACCTGTATGTCCTATCTTCATGGTCACCCGTAACGCCACAACGAGCCGATACGGTCACCTTTACCGAGGAGTCTATCCCTTCCACTTTGCCGAGGACAAGCCCGACTTTGACAAGGTCAACTGGCAAGAGGACGTTGATCGCCGCATTAGCTGGGCCGTTAGCAACGCGCTTAAGCTCAACGTCCTTAGCCGAGGCGAGACCCTGGTTGTTGTCCAGGGCTGGAGAGGCGGCATGGGCAACACCAACACCATCCGCATTGTCAAGGCTGACCCTGAGCACTTGGGCATTGGCCAGCTCGAATAAATTTTGGTCCTTGAGCATGGAAGATGGGTACGCATTTTGGACTGGTCTTGGGGCGGTGTTAAAACGGATCAATGCCGAGATTATTGTTAGAAATGGCTATTGTCAATCTGCACTTTTAGCATAGACGATGACGAATAAACGAATTCTCTTAGAACCATGTTTGTGACCCTGCTTAATAATATCATGAGCCGATAGCACATCTATCATTAGTGAGTTAGGCCAGTGCCAGGTATGCGAATTTAAGATTCACAGTGGCCCTGCGATATCAGATGCCGATCCTGAAGCACTGGGTCATCATCTAGAACATTTGACTATGAACGGGCTATGACCAGATGAGTTGCGACAAAGATTAGTCACTCTCTATCTTTACGACTGCACGACAGGTCTCGTCTCGGATTTCTCTAGGCTACGTGAACTTGCACGAGCAACTTCTGCTGCAAACAGACATTATACGGTCTGAGGGCCACTGTCATGAGAGCCGCCACAGGGAGTCTGTTCCACCCATCTGGCTTTACAGAAGACCACGTGCGATGGTATTATCCAATCTCCGTCCTTCGGCACTTGATCTCTGATACTGCGAACCTGACAGCATTTTATCTTGTACAGGACGATCTCGATGTATGATTATCATCGCCGAAGGACACAGAACCAGTACGAAACTCGGGATCTGGCCCAACCTTTGACGCGATTTAAGGTATAGGCTTTAGAGATTCCCTACTTGAATGGTCTCCAAATATGGATCAGTTGTTCATGAGCTCCTGACGTCGTGCAGTGTCGCGTCGTTCCCCACGTCTGTTTATTCCGGTGGGCTCGTGGAAATCGCGCCAGAGGAGTCGCACTGCCCGATTGACCCAGGCTATCAGCCGGCGTCCTCCGGTCCTCTGTATCCGGGTCGGCATTGCATTCGGGAAGACGCTGGACGCTGCCGTGCTGGCAAGCCCAATCAGCTGATCTGTAGGCCTTGGACTTGACATCGTTATCCCAAAGGGAAAAAGATAGCGACCCTGTACGCGGCCCGGCAGATGCGCACAGGCTTGCGTAGCTCGTCGTGGTGGAGGAGCCTGACGATGATTAGGAGCAGCTCGTTGAGGAGCTTCGTTACGGGAGGCCCTGAGTAAAATTTGTTGTCCGGGTTTCAGGTTATCTCGTTCGAAGTATATGATCATGCTCTTGAACTGGTGGACATAATGCTATGCTGTAGTTACTTGATCGATGGTTTTGGTCGCATTCGAGAAAAGAATGGCACGGGGGTTCACGTAGAGCAGGGGAGACTGTAGAAGATTAGGAGTAAAGGTACTTCGGTGACGAGGGCGGGAACATTAATATCTTAGAGAAAAATAATTATCTGAGTTGGAACCTTATTTGTAAAAGTCGGGGCTCTTAAAGTTATAACTTCGAAAATGCCTGGAGTACGAGTGGCCTTGGCTAAGGACGGTATGAATTTGATTCAGAATAATCTGACCAAGGAGGTGGGTAGCAACGCCAGATCTTGTAACCCCTTATCACGCTAATGAGAGTTCATGAGTAAAGCAAATTGGTTTGATATTTGGGGTTTTCACAGATGAGATTGATTGACTCGGTGACGGAAATATGCGTGACTTGCCAATTGTCCCTATTAGACTCTGCGGCTTGGCTAAAAAGCTCAGTCATCCCCCGAAACAGATTGCCTGTCGAATATACGACCGCAATCCTCGTTCGCCACAATTTCACTTCGTGTTCAGTTCTCGCCAAGAGTGATCCAGCATTGCTCTGCCTTGGGGCTGATCAGGAAAAAGTTCATCATCTCCATCGACGATGGGGTCGTCTGTGGCGCCAACTTAGCTCCCCTCATCTCGCGGAAGAAATAAGTAGCGCCATGAGAGAGCTCAAGCTTGGCCAGATGGATACCCAGACATGTGCGAGTGCCGCCCCCAAATGGCATGGTTGTGCCTTTCGCCGGGGCCTCGAATTCCCCTTCTGCTGACATGAATCTCTCGGGCTTGAATCTAAGCAACCACAGCGTTAGTCTCACATCAAGGTCGGAGAGGGGCAACAGACACTTACTTCTCTGGTTCAGGATACAGATTTGGGTCCCTGTGGAGCGAGTATGCTTGGGTGCTGACAGTGGTGCCCTCGGGGATGAAGAATCCTGCAAGCGTCGCACCCCCTTTCGGCACGCTACGTGGCAAGGCACCTGGCGCGGCGCCGAATAGTCTCAGCGCTTCTTCAATGCAAGCATGGAGATACGGCAGGCTCCGGATGTCAGACTCTGTGAACCCCTCGGGAAGACCGCCAACTTCAGCCTCTAGCTTGCGCTGGACCTCGGGATGCGACATGACGGCCCAACACAGATACGTCAGTGTCACGGCCGTTGTGCCGGACCCAGCCACGATGAAGCCCGCCGCTTCGTAGGCGACCTCGTAGTCGGTAAGCTCCCCAACGTCTTTCTCGTTCTGGGCCATGAGTCTGGAGAAGGTATTGGTCGCCCCAATACCGCTCTTCCGGACTCGCTGTAGCGTCTCCTCGGCAATTTTTTGAGTCTCCTCATTAAGGTTGACAAGCTCTTGCACACCAGGAAGGGGCAGAAATCTCATGACAAAGGTAATGAGCGGAAGCTCAGAGTTAAAGGCGCCAAATTTCGTCGCGTCTTCGATCATCTGCATGGTCTTCGTTTTCTGTGGTCATTCCCTTGTGCATTAGTAAACTGCGCATGGTTCAAGAGGGAGACCTGGAAACCCTACCTTTCCATGCTCAAGCATGCCAAATGCCTCGCCGAACGAGAGACGTGATATCACATCGGCTGTCATGAGAGTCCACCACTGGAACATATCTACTTGACCGTTGCTGATCGCCTCTTGCTTCATCTTGCCGACCGCAGTGCGAACCATTTCCACGATGACAGGATACCAGTTGTTGACCAATGCAGTGTTACTGAACAATGGTGCGAAAAGCTTCCTCCTCTGTCCATGTTTATGGGGATCGAGCTGCGAAAATAAATCTGAGGTGTCACCCTGGCGGAATGATTGATACCAAGGGTCCTTGAGGAAGCCACTTCCAATGCGATGGATCTCGTTGAAGGCGACTGGATCTGATATGTGAACTTCAGTCGGAGCGACTCGAACGATTGGACCGTATTGCTGATGCAAGGAGTGAACGTAGTGCATCCGGTGTCCTGTGATCACGTGTCTCTTCAGTCCGAGGTGTGTGAGCTTCGCGTGCCATGGACCTGGAATTCCTCGCAACGGCGTCGCATACGCATTCTTGAAAGCCTTGAAAACTAAGTCAGCAGCAAGCTACTTGGATCGTGTCTTTGAGCAATGACGTAGGCTTACCTTTACGAGCCACAGCAGCACCGATACGAAGCATGCAACGGCAAGAGTAGAGAAACTTAGTAACCCAGCCATCGTGACCGATAGTATCAAGGTTCTGGCAGATACTTGCTAGTTACAGAGAAGGGCGCAAAGTTCCTCGCAGAACCTCCTCTTGATATGGGGTCTTTAAGGTGCCGGTCAGTGATCTCCCCACACGCTCGGAATGCGGGAGTGCCGCAAGTGCCCGAGAGTCCGAGGTGGTATGCGGCTATACCCCGTGGTCGCCGGTGGGGAAAGCAAGCCAAGTACTGCGCTATCTTCGTTTAAGCTTCTGATTGATGTTACCTTGTACTGCCGGTAGCGTCCAGTGATCAGTCAATGCACCAGATGTGCATGTTGGGTTTCCTTAGACATCCTCGACGGTAAGAGCCTGGCCAGGCTGTATGTACCCAGTTGGCTTCACCGTTTCGTATGTCGAACGCGCGTTCTCATAGCGATTGTCCGAGCAGTATATGCTTGGGGAACGGTTATTGTATGGGAATTTGCTCATATCTGTCGGCGGGAAAGTATCTGAACATTGCTGTCACATCAGCATTTGACGACATCTCAAATCGTAAGAACCTTGTTGTTGCCAATACGCCATCGCAAAGGACACGAGGAAGAATTCTACGACACCGTTTGAGACAACCCTCGTCATGTCCAAGGTGTTCGAAAAGATGCTGGGATACGAATGAACTGCCGGGACAAGCTAATCTGGGGCCTATCTCCCCGCATTGACGGGGCATCACCCGGCTTCCGGGCACCTCTTGATCCCCGAGCTCTGTCCGAATCGGTCGCCTTGTTTTAAACCTACGTCATGTTCCAAAGAGACTGATAGGTACGGTGCTAGCTTGCACATAAACTGCCGGCAAGCTAGTGATACTTATATCTGGAACCCCGCAAAGATAGGACATCGTGGCTGCCGGGGAGCTATTGATTCCCGAGTCTGCCGCCTTGTAGACAACGCCCCACGATGGGTCGTCAGGGCATGATTAGTGCCGGAAATAGCTCGCTCAGACGTGAGCCGACTAGGTATCTGTAGCCCACGATGGAATCTGGGGCCTGATAGGGCTTGGCTATTCCTTGGGGCCTTCGAAGGATGGGGCGGACTTCAGAACCGTTGGACCGCACTGGTATGAATCCTCGATCGTGAGAGTCTTCGCGTGCTATGAATTCCAGGGGTAGGAACGGGGTAAGTGTTATAGACGCCAAGAGTGCCCATCAAGAAACTTAAGTATCTTGCCCGACACTGCGGGATGGCGATAGCTAAAGCAATACCTACTTATATTGACTGTTATTATGGTAAAGCAATGCCATCAAAAAGCTACTTCCTCCCACCCTCGTATGCATCTCAGACCAAAGATACCAGAGACCTTCATGGCGATCACTAGTCCGTTGTAGCTGTATGATTGCAGGCTGGTGGGGAAATATCTATCATTCATGGCAGTGTTCACGACAGTCTGTGCAAGTAATCCTTTGTGGTTAGACAGTCAAACGTGGAAGCCGGCGTCTCCGTAGATAATGGAATGTCGGTCTAGGCGCTAGCTGGCTCTCCGGGTCGCCGATCATTGATAACTATGAAACTGTTGGTGTCTGATTCGAAGAAGACTCCTCAAGGAGCGACACGATAGCGCACCATGATTGTTGACCCCGTCTGGAGTTAGGGGAGGGTAATGGAAACGGCCTCGAAGAACTTGAAATAGTTCAGGTGACCCAGAGTATAACCAGATTCGGCAGTTGTCTCGAAGAGGGCACTATCTGGAAGACCCATCACGGTCAGCAGCATTAAGGATGTGTGCTATTCAGATCTGCAAGTGACAGGCAATCTCAGCGCTGAGACAGCGAAGATGCCATGTTAATCATGGTACTAATCAGATACCTAAGGAGTTTTGCTCCTGACATCTGCTGCGTGCCTGTCTGGACCCGAAGTTATCACGAGAGCAGTGCAGCATCGCGCATGGGAATCTTGGCTGGCCGTAGAACAAGTTGACCAGCTAGGTTAGTGATCGGTTGGGTAGGTGGTCCCTGATGGGGCTGGGTCCTAGGGTGATCAGCGCATCTCTCTAACATCTTCGTGGCGGCAGTATTCCTGTATCATGTTTTTACTAGAGCATCATTGAATTCAATCAATTGTGACATGGAAAAAACTCGCTCAAGCAAGCTCTTTAGTTATTACTAATTCAGACGACACCCCTTATCATTGGTGGCTGGTCACAGTTGCTGTTGGTCCGTTCCTCCTCCTCAAACCTACTTTGGACGGCGACGCTCGCGTATCTGTTGATGAGTAGGCTTGGGCTTTTTGATTTGCAGCTTCGTGTCTGATCCTCGAGTCTGCTGCTGAAACAGTGTCTTTCCCTCATCAGAATTAGGGATCTTGTTGTGTCTCTTAAGCTCAGATTGGTGGCTCCCTTGGGGAGATGTCTTCTTCTCCCACCCAGGCGCTCGGGCTTGAGTTTGGGGCTCATGTTCTGAAAGGGGTCCTTCATCCTCAGGCGCTATCCATCCCTCATTGTGCTTTCGATCCGTCGCGTTTCTTCGCTCTGGTCGAGCATTGCTCATGCCAGACGCAGTTTTGTGGTTGTTTCCCTTGTGACCTCTAGTCTCTTGCTTCGATACTTGTCGTAGATAGTCGAAAGCTCTTCGGTCCATGCACACCATTTGCTTGCAGGTCTCAGCATCAAGTTCATTGGACAAGTCTTGGACCCATAGGTATTGTGCAGGAACACGGTCATCACTATCCTTGATGTCCGGATCGGCTCCATATTTTACCATCAATTTCACTTCATCAAGGCCGCCTTCCTTGATCATGGAGCATATTTCGTGAAGGGCTGTTCGTCCATACAGGTCCTGAGCGTTGATGTAGGACTTGGCACCTTGATCAAGAAACTGCCGAAGACCGTCGATATCATGCTGAACATTCCGACAGAATTCAAAAAGAGGCATGCGACCAAGGTTGTCTCGGACTGAAAAATCGAGCCCCCAATTCATCAGACAATTGATTACCGTTGGTCGAAAAAAAGGATCGAGCCGGCAAGTCATGTGCGCTGCAGTGGTAGTGGTTCCTCGGTGACCTGTCCCAAAATCAACTTCAACTTCTTGATTGACGTTAGCTTTGTGCTTTCCCAGTATGTTGAGGAAGTACACGGCATGATTCAAGATCATTGTGCGCTGCGTATCTTTCTCAGTTCTGCTTGCAATGGTGATTGAGAACCAAAACTTGACCGTGTATCGCAAGATACAAGTGACCATATGCAACATAGGGGGCAGACCAGTTAGGTTGCATTGTAAATTTGGATTGGCTCCCGAGCTCAACAGTTCTTCGAGGAGTTCGCTTCGGTGGGTAAGATCAATGCTCAGTGACGTGTCGTATATTTCAGCCGTAGAAAGGCAGGAAGGATGGTCCGCAGGCTGGGAGAGAGCCGGTAATTGTAAGACCTGGAAGATTGGCTGGGTTTCCTCTTGTGTCAGATATTCGATAGTGGTTTTATCGATATACTGGTCCAAAGGATCTGGATTGACACCTGCACTCCCATGTGGAATAGGGGCATTGTCAAGATCTGAACCGGCCAGCTTCAGCAGCTTTAGGGTCTCAACATTACCGCGGTCCTTGATTAGGGCGACTTTAATCGCCCAGTTGACCGGGAACCATCTCATGGTATGTCCTGCAATCGCTGTGTTGTCTGGCTGTTGAACGTCTGCACCCAAAGCAACGACTCGTTTGATGCAGGCATGATCAGCCCTCTTGATTGCTGTGACAAGAGGCGTGGAGTATTTGCACACCTTCGACCCTTTTTTCTTCACGCGGTGTCCGTGAGCAAAAGGGTGGTTAATAATGTCCTGAATATCGAATGTGAGAGTGATTCGGTGTAGTATGTCTTGGCGGCCGTTGGCCAATGCCCAAGCCAGAGGGTGCAGGTCTTCAAACTTTGACTCGCGTTCATAGATTTCTTTCAGAAACACGACGCTCATATCGCGGCAAGTCTTGGCTAGAGTGAGGCGGTTCTTTTGCCCACGGAGGTAATTCGAGATCTTGAAGAGGATGTCGAGTGGCAGATTGACAATGGGAGATCCACTGTTGGCGGACGTCACTTCAGTAGGGTTTTCCGCAGCCATAGTGGCCATGATAAAACAGCCAAAAACCCCCTTGAAGGTGTGCAGACTGGACTAGAGGTGGTGAGAGACAAAGGAAGATAAGAAGGTGCAGTCTGGGTCCAGTCCAAGCGGAGCCGAGGTGAGCGGCGGGAGAGGGACAGTTTGCTACCAGGGGAATGGATGGAAAGAATGAACGAGATACTGAGGCACATCTGAGAGGACTTATATAGGTACTGAGTTAGATACCTGGTGGATACCGGAGATACGTATCGACCAAATGATTGAAGAAGGTGTTTGCAGTGCAGTAACTAACGGTAGGTACCAGCTAGTTGACTATGCTACCCGGCCGTTGTGATGTGGCCCGTGTTAAGGTTCAAGAAAGGCGGAGCACTTACAAGGCGGCTGAGCACTGCCGTGGCTGACCATTGAGGGAATGAGCGGTTGTGACTTCAATGTATCACCTGTCAAGCGCCGGTACCAAGTCTTCTGTGCATGCCAATCACATGGCAGGCCCAGGCACGAACAGACTTTTCCAGCAAACCATGTACGTACCTGGCATGTAGGTACCTGAAGTAACTACCCAAGCATCTGTCTTGCAAGAAAAGGACGGATGGAGAAGTACCAAGTGGTTACAATTAGACTAGGAGAGATCTTATCTCTTATGGGTTGCACATTTATTTACCGGCATTATCTAAAATAGTTATTGTGATTGAAATGATCGTTAACTAGTTACGGCAAGAGGGACATTAGATTTCATCTCTTGTTGTTCCTCAGAAGAACACTGCTGTTTACAAATACATTGGAGAGAAGTCGACAGTCAGATTCTACAGCCTTTATGCCTATCCCAGAGTACTTGCAAGCATCACAGTAACTGGTAACTAGCCGAAGATTGATCTGGCCAAAACAGGTTTGTCTACCCAGCAAGCAATGTAATCCTTGAGCCAGCTGCAGTAGTTAGCAACACCCATCTTGAAAGCTCCTCCGTAAGACATTAACATATGTGAGTATCCACAGAGCTGCAGGTCAAGGGGCTTGTATTATAACTATTTGCGATTTGATAAATTGCAAAGAATGGCAGATGATGTGTTGAAGTTATTGTTCAACACAACCAAGGTTTATACGCCCAGTGTCATGAGACTCAGCCCTTCAACCAATGATAAAATATCAGCATGACTTACCTGGACAGCAAAGAGATCAATATTCAAGAACCGAAGTATTCTACCCATGTTGAACATGCTGCAGAGCAAGGGAGCCCGCACGCTAAAGCCCCGTAGTTACCTTTCTCAAGAGACTCACCATTTGCTGAGCACCGCCGCTGTTCGGGCGTCTAAGCACTGTCTATCTTGTTGAAGTAGTCAGTCCAGATGATGTTCCCACTTGTAGATGCCTCTGTCATGGAACCAAGATCATAAATATAGGCTCTAAGTGTAGTCGAGCAGGTGACAGAGCTCCAAACCGTATCTCCCCCAGTGATCATTGGGAGGTACAGAATTCTAGAGAAAATGCGAACAAACCCTAATATATCCAATGAAGTCCGAACATCGGATATATCCGAACACATAAAGGATAAAAATTACGCGGTTGCCTGTCTTCCTTGCCAGCTTGAAGGCGGAGGCCTGCTCGCTGGTCTTGAACCAATGTCAAACTCTCGATTTCTGGCTTTGCACGTGAAGTTCCATATTGTCTTGTCTTCTAAACACTCTGCATATGGCGCACGACGACAGGCAGGCAACGCAAAAATACAGGAGGTCCATGCGCCCTGCCTCCAGGCAATATGATTCTTCCCGGGTGCGAGGTCGAACTGCGGGCCTTCATAGCAGATTGAGAAACCCAACATAACTACCATTGCTGTCTGCTGAGCTCTGAGAGCTACCCCAGCAGATTGGGTGCGTCAGCTCGGATGGCACATCGCCGAGGAATGCTTGCTTGGCCCGGTAGGGTTGGCGTAATGCAGGGTTTATGCATCGGATAGACTTGGCTCGGCCCCTCACGTAGTTACATACACAAGATCTTTGTTTGCGTGCATATTGTACTCTTCATGGATGTTGTACATGTTTCGTAGTACTCCCAAGGGGGAAGCTCGCGTCTCGCTCCTTCGGCATCGGGTCCGGATCATTAAGATCCCTCGACTACAACAGCAGTATGATACCGTTACGCTGTTGACTTGACACATGCGAGGGCGGATGGTCGCATCGTGTATGGGGTTCTTGCAGATGTGATTGGGGTCTTTGGGGTAGTGTAGTCAGCGGGTTCATATAAATTACCAGAGCGGCTGTTGGGTGAGTTCAGTGTCCAGGCCAATATTTATCTGTTGCATAACATTCTGAGTCCCGGGAAACCGAGTTTGACGCGTGACCCCAGATCGGCAGCATCCCGAGAACTGGGGAAGCTCACACTCGACGAGTAAATAGGTGGTTTGGGGTTCCCCTCTTTGAGGAAATACCCCTGTCAACATTTTGCCAAATTTCTCGATTTGCGCTGTGATGGAAACAGACTTGTGCGGAACTCAATCAATTTGACGAGAACCATAACAACAGGAGCCTCAGAAGTGGCTTTCCCTCAGAATGGCACCCAGCGCTGCTTCATCTCCGATTGTGGCTACCCGCATTGATGGCGACACCGAAAGGCATTTACACAGAAAGACCAGCCAGGCCATAGATGAAGGACACGATGCGGACATTCCGTCGAGTGAAGGATACATACAAAAGTCGACAAGAACCTACGATGATAATTACGATGTCGAGAAAGCCGAGGAGGCGGGCGACATGCCGACCAACGACATTTCCACAGACGATGAGACGGAGACAAGCCCGAACATCGTGTGGTGGGACGGCCCCAACGATCCCGAAAATCCGTACAATTGGCCGATGTGGCGCAAGGCCCTCAGCTGCAGTCTGATCAGCGCCATGACTTTCGTCTCACCGTTGGCCTCGTCGGTGTTCGCGCCCGGTGTGCCACAGGTCTTGGAGGAGTTTCACACGACCTCACTCGAAATAGCGGCATTTGTCGTCTCCGTTTACGTCTTGGGCTTTGCCGCAGGGCCCCTTCTGGTAGCACCTTTATCTGAGATCTATGGCCGGGTTCCAGTCTACCATGCATGTATGGTCGGATTTGTGGCCTTTGCCGTAGCCTGTGCGCTCGCGCCCTCCATGAACAGCCTCATCGGATTTCGCTTCCTGTGTGGGGTGTTTGGATCCGCTCCGTTGAGCAACGGCGGCGGCACGATTGCCGACATGGTCAGGCAAGAAAACCGCGCAGCTGTGATTGCCGCATATTCTGTTGGACCGCTGCTCGGGCCCGTCATCGGGCCCATTGCTGGGGGCGCATTAACTGAAGCTGCGGGCTGGAGATGGACGTTCTGGCTATTAGCGATTGCTGGAGGAGTGCTCATGGTGCTCATGTTCTTTTTAATGCAAGAAAGCTACGCGCCAGTTCTTCTCCAGAGGAAAGTGCATAGGCTTCAAAGAGAGACAGGAAACAATCTACTGCGGTCGAAACTGGACGCCGGGTTGTCGCCGGCAGATTTCTTCAAACGTGGGATCATCCGTCCAGTCAAGATGTTTATCCGCTCGCCGATTGTCAATATCCTGGCCCTCTACACGGCCGTCACTTATGGTTATCTATACCTAATGTTTACAACGATGACCGAGGTGTTCCAGGAGACCTATGGCTTTTCCACAAGTACCGTCGGACTGTCCTTCCTCGGTCTTGGGGTGGGAAGCTTGGCTGGCGTCGCCATCTTTAGTGCCACCTCCGACAGGTACATCCAAAGGAAAGCTGCTCAAGCTGATCGCATGGCCGAAATCACCAGCTCCCCAAGTGCTGGTATGAAGCCTGAGTACCGGTTGCCACTACTCCCACTAGGTGCAGCAACGATACCGTTGGGACTATTTATCTATGGCTGGACAGCTGAGTACCATGTCCACTGGATAGCACCCATAATTGGCACCGGATTGGTTGGGGTAGGAAACTTGATCATCTTCATGGGCGTACAGACCTATCTCGTTGACGCATACACGATCTATGCAGCCTCCGCTTTGGCTACGAACACAATTGTACGATCTATCGCTGGCGCGGTACTGCCCCTGGCAGGTTTGAAGATGTACGCGAGGCTCGGCCTCGGCTGGGGCAACAGCCTCCTTGCCTTTATTGCTATAGGGCTCCTACCAGTGTCATTTATCCTGATTAGATACGGAGAACACCTTAGGACAAGGTTCGTGATCAAGAATCTGTAGGACCTGGAAGTGTGAGATAATAGAAATATTCATGCCAGTCCAATGCACAATCGCTCAGCCATTACCTAGTCGGCATCAGCGTCGTTCCAGACACTATCCCAATAAATGACTCAGTCGTAAGTGAGAATGATCGTGATTGCTACAGGCATTATGAGGGGACTTGAAGCTTTCAAGATAACCGCAAAGTAAATATTATGCACTGCCTTCAGGTAGTTATTGAACGGACCGGAGGATACAGCAGTACTGGAATTGGCTTGTGGCATAGTTAACTGTGTCTCGGGACAGATTGGTGGCCACACAGTCATGTTCAGTCGGAAAAAAGCCTCTTCATCATCCAAGTCTTGGTTGTTGACTCAAGGACATGGTCAGGGCGGCCACGACAAAGGAACGTGTATCTTAGCTTTGATCACTTTCCGTAATCATCAAAAGATTTCTTTTACTTTGCACCTGGGCTTTGTCTAGGACAATACGCCACGCGCCTTCCGGAGGCTTGTTCTGTGATCTCGTCTGCCTTTTTTCATTTGCTGTTTTAGCTAAGAACTACGTAGTCCCAGAACCTATTGAGAAGTCCGCTTCACGTTACTGAGCAATCTAGTCACAACATGCTACCCTACCTGCATTCAAGCAGTGGAAGACTCATAGTCTTTCTCCTTGTTACCATTACCGTATCGCAGTCGTTTCACATCATCGAGAAGGGTCAAGAACTACAGGGTGACGAGCTGTTGGATCATGACGACAACATCGGGCAACTTCATGAGCCAAGAACTTTCGATAGCATACAAGAGAGGTCGCTCGAGGCGCGTATCGATTTGGGCGGGTTTGACATCGACGGCGTAGCAGACGATGTATACGGAAAAGTCAGCTCGAAAGTGCAGGGCGCCGTGAACAATGCCACAAAAGGCTTACAAAACACTGTCGATGATGCTAAAAATGGTCTAGAGGGTATATTCGATGCAGCCAAGAAAGGCATAGACGATGCGATCAGCGCTGCGAAAAAGGTCCTAGAAGACATCAAGGAAGAAGTGGAAAAGCTATACGAACAGGTCAAAGCCAAGGTCGCAGAATTCGAGAAGGAGCTCAGCGAAGCTGTTAAGAAATGGGTATGGGAGCATATCGGAAAACCTCTCTTGACACTAGCGATCATTATACTGGCACCGATACTTCTCATGATCCTATGGTGGTTTCTTCATCTACTCTGTAAGATTTACCTGCGGCTTTCGAAGAAGAAAGAGCCATCGGCCATAGAGATGCAGTTTCGCTATCAGTCAGATGGCAATCACAGCAGTGACCAAACAAGGGAAACCTCGGACAGTATGGCCAAAAGGGTGGCAGAGTTGATCGTCAGCGGCTGGGAGAACTATGGACAGGGCCTCATCTGCCTTATTTGCCCGTGGTATGCTTCGTATGTCCTGTGGAGAGAAAAGAAGCGCGTACGCAAGGATCTGGCGAAGCTGAGGCGGGACGTTGATGATCTCTACAAGAACCAGTACTGGCAGGGGAAGAACACCGCAACGAAGGAAGCGCAAATTAGGATATGAGCGTTAGCTAAATTTCCAGAGTACCGTTTGATGAATCTTTTTCGATCTCAATAGTTGCATATCTCTCGAGTTTGGCTGATGGGCTTGGAAAATTCACAGTAAAACTTGCGAAAGTTGATGAAAGCATCCAATTTGACAATGTCGATACCCAAGGCTGCTTCAGCTTGTCGACATCGCGCAAGGAGCCAAGGTCAAAAACGGCGCAAAGCAGAGGGTGACATAGGATGTGAGCCTCGATCTCTTGTATTCGTGACCTATTGGGAGGAGGGAAGGCTTTTCTACGTATGGGGACTCACGGGATCAGGGAAATAGAATGTACATCGGGTTTCCTAAGGATATATCTAGAAGACGCGACGAAAATCGCTTTCCGATAGGCGTCTCCCCTGTCACAACAAACTGTCCACTCACGCTAGATAGGTACAGGAATCTTCATTCACACCAACAATTCTCCCTCATATTAACGCATCGGAGCTGAAATACTGCACCGCTCCTCGCCTGAAATCGCCAACGTCGTTCGCAGCATGTAATCTTGGAGTTCTGTAACCTTCCGTCATTACGAGAACGACAACCGTCGACTTCATATTCTACGCAACGGCGCCCAAGAGCGGCGCATGCGATGGGCTCTAGCGGACCGAATATCAAGCGAAGCTAATTAGCGGATAACTAACTACAGTCCGTCCATATCGACGGGCCAACCAAACAATACTGCATCTCGAAGAGGTAGCGTGGCTTATGAGTGGCTTCAAAACGTCTTTCTTGCACATCCTTCTCGAAATCTGCATTATCATGAACCATCGGCCTCGGGAAGGGAGGAAGAACAGATCAATGGCTCGAAGGTTTTATTATATATCAGGAAAGGGTGTTGACTAAGCTAGTTACATGATATCTGACTTGATCATCTGTGTCATTGACGAATTCAAGAGCATAGTTATACATCCTGATTGACGAAGGAACTTAGGTAGTTACATGAATTCTATATCTAGTTACACCATGACTTATACAAGTAAGAATAGGGGCACATCAAATGCTATCAATGTCAAGTTCCACGGACTCGCGGCGTCTGATCATAAGCTTGGCAAAAGGGTTAGAGTTAATCGAAAACCCCGACACGAGAGGCTTTGTCGGTGTACCAGGTGCCAATTTCCAATCATACTTCATTAGCAGGTGGCACAGAGCAATCTTGACCTCATTGGCAGCGAAGAAGCGCCCAGGACAGGCGTGTTCGCCGTGCCCAAAGCCCAGGTGGTTCGCACTAGTCGAGACCAGATGGGCTTGGTTCTCCTTCCCAGGCTGGGTCCGCATTTTCAGAAAGCGGTAGGGGTCGTATACCTCGGGACTTTGGTGAACTTTCGGGTCCCACATGCGACCTGAGTCAACGACAAACCTGTCACCGGGCTTGAGTGTCAATCCATTGGAAAGCTGAAGGGGCTTCTCCACGCGACGACGCATTGATGCTGCACTTGTCAGCCATTGTTATCAGTTGTACGCAACGGTAAGACTTACTAAGAGTGATGGGCTTGATTCTTTGAGACTCCTTGATAGCACTATCAAGGAGCTTCATGTTGTACAGGGAGGTCTTCTGCCATCCCCCCTCGCTGAGGACGGTGACGATCTCTTCGCGAATGGGCTGCACGAATTGCGGATGCTCGGCCAAGTCGATGACAACTTGCTTTAGAAGGTCGTTGGTGGTATGGATAGCTGCGACGGAAAGGTTGAGTTGGAAGATAGCTGGGTCATATGGTCGACCTTTCGCCTCTTCATCCGCCCAGTCTAGGGCATCGTCGAATCTTGGAACTGGCTGCCCCTTTTCCACGGCCGACTGGCGAACTCGCCTGCGCTTTTCGATGACAGGATTGACTACAGATCGAGCCTCGGCCACGAGGCCTCTCAATTGCTGACAATATGGAAGAAACCAATGTACTAATGGACGGAGAGGGCGAGGAAAGAGATGGAGTCTGGTTGCTGATTCAAACCCCAGCACGGTATAAGTTTTCGTGATTCGAAGCCAGTCTTCGCTCCGACACAACTCGTCACCCAGGAAAATGCGTGAAGACAGGCGAGCAATGATATCCAGGAGAATCGGCTGGATCGACACCTCCCGCCATTCTATTCTCTGTCAGCTCTTGCACGTCTAACTAGTGACAGATCAGAGGAGTCTTACCAGTAGAGTTGCCCATATTGATTTCAAGTGCCAACTTGGTCTCTGATGTTAGGGGTTGTGTGACTTTTGCTGAGCGAGACGTCAGGGAAGCACTTAATGTTCACTTAACCTTGAAACTCACCGAGGTACTTGGTCAGCTGCTTCCTTGCAACGTGTTGGATGATATCGTCTAGTTTGGCTCCTGCATTGATTCCCTGAAACCCAGGAACATTGCCGTGGAAATCCTAAGAATCAATGTGAGTTAAAGCCCAAATGCAGGTATTGGGTAACCCACCTCAAGTACTGCGCTCATGAAATCAACCTTGGGCTCGTTCCGAACCTCATCCGCCAACTCAGGTGGCAGTACAACACAATCACCAAGGTCTGTCAGCACGCGAACAGCTTGTTCGGGGAACTTGACTCTCGCCTCGTTTAGGAGGTCTTTTGCCGATGTTAGGAATTGTTCCTTAGCGAAAAAGCACTATTAGCAAATTTGTGAGGCGGCCTTGCCATCGTTGTATGCACTTACTTTAGTTTCCAAACCAGTGATAGAATATCCTTTGGGTGGGTTAAGTATGGGCAAATGCTTGAGATGGGACTTCGACGACCCGAAAGTAAGCGCCACGACTGTCACCATGAGGAAAGCCACAATATATGGAAGCGGTTTCGCTGAAGCAGTAGCTATCCAATTCTCCCACTCCTCTAGAGGGGACAGGGCGGCTGGATCGCTCATCTTTGCGCAAGAGGAGGAGGAAGAAGAAGAAGAAGAAGAAGAAGAAGAATTGGAACAAGTTAGGGTACGCTTGTGAAGGTAAACAAGTATCGTCAATCTGCAAAAGGAAACAGTGAGAAGGAGGAAAACAAGATTATACAGCTTCTTTACCTGCCATCGACTATCGTGGACTGCGGACTACTGGTTTCACCACTACTGGTTCCACCACCACAGGATTGAGTATGGCGGTCGGGAATAGCACACTTACACGAGTCAGTGCGTTTGAAAGTTGCATCGGCTGCCGAACCTCTCTTCATCGTGGTTATGAAGCTTTATTCATAGTTGAAGCTTGCATAACGTCACTATGGTGGAGAGCAGAGCGGTTTCAGTGGGCAAAAGTGGAGTTATTCACGGGCACAGTCTTCTATCAAGTCTGCATAAGATCATTATCCTGCACGAAGCCCTTGTCAAAGATTATGGAGACGATGGAAGCTCCCGAGATCCCGGGCGGCACTTGGTCAGGCTTCAATGCACTAATTCGGCAAGATATCCCGGTAACGGGATGACTTGCCATACCGGGCCAATCACGAAGCGCCCGACCAAAACTTTGCGACGTGTAACGGTCACAACTGGTCTGGCAGGTCCCTTGCGAAGGTATTTGAGTCTTGCCCGAACCAGCCCGAAGGTGCTCAGTAGTGATCCGTCAGGCCATCCCGGGCGGTGAATGTCTCCGACAGCAGCATGGAGATTTGAGTGGGACCACACGGAAATGACGTGGCTGCTTGTGGCAGATAATCTGCAGAAGGCGCACTCAACACGTCGACTTCTCTTCAAATCAGTTCTCCTCAGTCAACTGATGATGGCAAAGACACCTTTCTCACTTTGCTTCTGTCCGGAACCCGTACTCAAGACATGTGAATTACGTAGCTTCCCAACACCAGGCAGACAAATGATGTATTCTGGTGCTGCAGAGAACCCTGTCCGTGAAGAAGCTTGCCGAACGTTACCTTCGACAGTATATGTATGTATGACTGACTTTTGAAAAATTTATTCACTATTCCCTAGATAGATAGAATTGCACAGCTTGCCAATTCAGGATAGCGTAAGGGAATATTATGCGGAATTGAACTAACTATGAGCAACGGCAAAGTCTCAATAAATTGTGTGTGGATGACGCCTTGCACAAGTCTCTCGGCACATACAGAGATTGGAATAGGCTTACTGTAGCAGCTTTGGTATCGGGTTGTATAATAGGACCATTATGACATGTGCGAGTGTATTCAGGTAGAGCTACAAGAAACCTAACTACCCCCGTAAGCTATTTGGTAATGGAGGGCTGCATAGACAGCAAGCGAACTGTCTCGAAAGACAGCACGGGTTCCCAAAATGCAGCCCACTAGTTAAGACGAAAGCCGAGTGGCGCAGTCCGTATGATATCCGACGCGTAGCAGACTCTGCGCTTTCATTCCTCTCTCTCTTTTAGAGGCAGCCACTCGAATCTGAGCGCCTTGTCGATATGCTTATCAAGTAGCCGGAGGCCTTTCTTTTCCCGCAAGTCTTCAAGATCGATTCAAGTCGGCGATTGTGATAATCGAATCGCCTTCTGTACTGTCGTATTGAGGTCTTTTTTTCTCTTCCGCATCACAGTCCTCAATGTCGGCGTCAAGAAGGTTCGTGACATCGCCTCGGAGCTTGGCGCGACTTCGCTCTAGGTGGAGAACAAAAAGCATCAACGCAGCTATCAGAATGAGGACAACCTGCATCATAGCTATGGAGGTGTCATCGAGAGGCTCCCTCGTCCCAAGGCCACCGCACATACCAGGCGGGATTAAAACCCCAGGTACGAGTGGGCAGTGTCTGGGGACTGAGGGCTGTGATTGGATGATTGGCTGACACATGTTGAGAGGTTGTGGTTTGGTGGTAACTAGCTGGTAATTTAGAGGCTGTGTTTTGATTGGGCTTGAGCTGAGGCTTGTCTTGTGAGATTGTGAGAGCGTGCCAGAATCTTTTCCGGAAGATGAAGAGACAAGGAGTGAAGGGTTTCTTAAGTAGAAGTTGAGAAGCTCCGGAGAAAGCTCATCGTTTTGCTCGAAGAATAAGCTCAAACTCTAAAGACTGGCAAACTTAATACATGTCGGCTTTGGCATTTTGGCAACGAGAACTTTACTGTAGATAAAGACATGCTTTAGCAAATAGTAGCGAATCAGAGTTTTTGCTCCCCAAAACTCTTTTCAGGGGATAATTCTACTTTGCTTGACTGTCAGAGGCTTGAAAATCACAACCGTCAGAATGAAACTCGAGCCTCAGAGTGGAAGCTGCTGGTGGAAAACATGAAATTGTTATTGACCACCGCGTAATTCATGGTCAGGATTTGCCTCTTCCGTGATGAAATCAAGTTGTAACTGAATTAGTTAACTAATGTTACTTCATAACTAGTTATAAGCTGCTGCGAAGCCTTAGCTGTATGAAAAAAAATGGAGCGCTCTGAACAAGCCATCGCTCTTGTCCTCTAGAGAATCGCTTACAGAAACAGCTTGTATCCCTTGATTTTCTGACAAAGTCTTGCATTTTACAAGCATACGCCGAGGTTAAGCAAATGATAAGTAATACGAATTGCGTCCAGCTGGTTTTGAAATAATTATTTGGAATTGACCATCTAGGAGAGCACTTTGAGCCATGGAGGATCTTGTGATGTTGTCGCAACATTGAGCCTCTGCCCTATATCACCGCTTCAACTAAATGTGGCTTGCACCCAAGTGTCATAGATGTCGAAGTGAAATGATTTTCATACCTCATGCATGTTATAGCCGCAAGCTTTCAGGTAAGAACCCGACTTTCAAGTAACTCCAGAGGACTAAACGGTCAGCAGAGTCTATGCTTGCCTTTTCTTTAATTTTTTTTTCATAGACATTATGTGCTTCTGTCAGCTTAGAATATGCAGGTACACACTTGGCAGCCTTAGGATTATTCTCTCAAGCCACGTACAAAACGTCATATGTCAAGCCTCGGCCCAGCACCGCCACATCAACCCGACTAGAACTATGTAGGTCCCAACAGGGCCCAGACAAGCACGTTGATCCACACTTCAGCGTCATAACGTGCTGAAGAAAGCCTGCCAAATCCGTTGAGCGCTGTGCGACATTGGCTTTCTCGAGTGCCCCATTCAGGAAGTTGAGCTCGTCACAAGCCAAACCAGAACCTATAAAACACACCGAGTAACGACGACAACAACTATTTTCTTGCGAAAAAAGCAAGGCGTGATCGATCAAGTCCATCGCCTCATCTCTCGGGGTACGATCCCTATCACTGCATTGTGCGCGTGATCGACCTCTTATTTGACTTCATCACCCTCGGCCCAGCGTTATAGTGGTTGGAGATTAGGAGATGCCACCAGGTTCAACATCGTGTACCTGCGTTCCCCATTTGCGCAACCTCCAGCACCGGTCTTGTTGTGTCGGTCTAGCCGCACGCCACCGCACACCATGATTGGCACATCGTTACCAGAGTATGTGTTCATCCGCGTATGCATCATTCTGCTGCAGTATACCACACCGCTGTGCCTCATCTGCCTCACCATTTTGATTGCGGTCCGAGGTACCTCGGCTGCCCTGGCTATGCCCATTAGTCAGGTCCTGGTAGCCTACAGTGTAGTCGATCTGCTGTACGCGCTCTTTGTTTATTACCCTTACAAGTTGAAGTTAAAGCAAGAAGCGAAACACCCGACGCCACTCTCACGGGCAGAACGAAGAGAGCTATTCCATCGTGTTCATCACAATATCCCTGAATTAGAGCGATATCTGCACATATGGTTTCTCGGCGCAGATGAAGGCGAAATCCGCAGAGAAAACGTACGGGATTTTATCCTATGGGCTTTCTTCGATAGGTGGCCTGGCCAGGAAAGCCCCGACGACGAAGCTGAATTGGATGAGTATCTAGCTACAATAGAGCAGCGAATTGGAAGGTCTCTGGAACCGGGCAGAGGGAAAGCAACCGGTCTTCGCTTGACGTTAGACGAAGTCGAGACTCGATACAGAAGTGTTCTGTGGTATTTTATCGTCGGCATCGTCGACCTTGCTACCCATTTCATGATGGTCTGGCTCGGGTTCCAACACCATGGCCAGTCGCGTTCCAACCTTCTTTCGGTCACCCCCCCTCGGTTCCAGAGCTTTTTCAGCGGAAAACGATCACCCTCCCCGCGCTTGACGTACTGGCACCGACGGCATACTGCAACTGACAAGCTGCCTGTGCTTTTCCTACACGGGATCGGCATCGGACTTTCCACTTATGTGCCGTACCTCTCGCGGCTTGACTCGACTCAAGACCGCGGCCAAACCGGCATCATCGCCATCGAGATCCTCCCTATCTCTTTTCGGCTTACCGACGCGCCTCTCAATAAGCTCGAGTTTCTGGAGAATATCGGCTCCATACTCAACGCACATGGTTGGGACCGCTTCGTGTTGGCAGCTCACTCGTACGGGACGGTCCTGGCAACTCATTTGCTGCGGTCACCGGCGCTGAGCCCACAAGTTGACTCGGTTCTGTTGATAGACCCCGTTTCGATTTTGTTACACTTGCCAGACGTTGCATATAACTTTACGAGACGCAAGCCAAGAAAAGCCAACGAGTGGATGCTTTGGTACTTTGCAAGCATGGATCCTGGAGTAGCCCATTGTCTCGGCCGGCATTTCTTTTGGAAAGAGAACATCGCTTGGAAAGAGGATCTAGTGCAGGTTGCAGGGGATATTCCTGCAGATGGTAACGGTGTGGAGGACAGAGGCCGGCATCCGAAGGGGCAGACACGTCAAGTCGCCGTATGTCTCTCAGAACGAGATTTGATTGTCGATACGCGGATGGTGGCTCAGTATTTGGCCGGCGATAAGGATTGGATCTCGTCTGGCAATGAGCCATGGCAAAGTAGATCCCTTACATCCACAAACCACGACGTCGAACCAGTCCCGCACCATCGGACGCGTGACGGGGTTGAGATATTCTGGTTTCCTGGCCTGGACCATGCACAGGCCTTTGACGTCAAACGATATCGGGATTGCCTGTGTGCCATCACGCGCCGTTACTGTGCAGGGTAGAATGACATTGCGGACGCTACTTCAATTGGCCTGTTCGTATAAAGGCTGGTCACAGATCAGCACAATAGAAGTGCATGCCCATGTGGTGATGGGTGTCTGGACCAATACCTTCCCCTGCATGTGACACATACACACATGCACGCACGACAAACGCCATTTCTGGCTCAGTCGGCCTTGGCTTCATCCCCTCCCCAGCCTGTCAGATAGACAACAGTAGGTTCGGGGCCACTTCGGATCAGAATCCAGACGACATTCTCGTCGGTTTCGTTTATTTCTTGATGCTCCGTCCAGGGCGGTATGAAGGCGAAGTCGCCTGCTGATAGCTCGTGTCGCTTTAGCTCTTCTTCGTTACCGGGGTTGGTCACGAGAACTCCCTTGCCTGAAGCAGCATAGATGATCGTATCTTAGAATGAGATCAGAGTTCAATACTTGATGGATTTTCAAATTTGCGGACTCCTACTGACCTTGTTCCCCGTGGTGGTGTACGGCCGAAGAGCAGTTAGGCTTAGCTATCAAGACTACACGATCGGGTTATTCAGGGATCTCAATGTATACTTCTGTAGGCCCTACGATATATGGGGCTCTGAACAAATTCCACAGTACAACAACTGTCCCTTGCCACATGGTCGTACCACGAGATAAACACGGTGTTTTTGCTGTATGAGAGCTTACCTGTGGCACACATCTTGTCGCTCTTACTGATGACGGCCCCTTGCCGGATCATGGCTGCATCATTCCCACTCCTTTGAGCCTCGAGCTCGGAGGATGTGGTAACGTGGACCTCGGACGGCATAATCATCGGTAATAAATCAGGGATCAGAGAGAAAAACGAAGCCATGATGAGCAGATAGGGAGCGCCGCAGTCTAGTAAGACTAATTAGGCAATGGCTACGGCAGGTAAGGTAGGAATGGGGGCGGGGGTCCTCTGAAGGGCGTAATGATGGATCTTTATGCCTTGTAACACGATGGTCAGAACAAGTTGCTAAAAGAGTAGGCCTAAATAATATCAGAGGCATCAGCGTGAGTCCTCGTGTTGTCTATGCATCAGTGTCATACTCCTTTTTCTTGGTGTTTGTGGCTTGACACCGCCTTAGGTAACGAGAAAAGGTGAGGTCATTTAAGCGAGAGCAACTGTAGGCCTAATATGGTCTGTGCTTTTGGATCCTGCACCAACTCCTCACAGTGGTATCCATTAGGTAGTGGCGTCGAGAGCAACTCGTACATAACTACCTAGATAGCCGAGTGACGTTTGTAAATTTGTGGGCTTCCGCTCGAATGATACCGTCCCCTTTCTAAATAGTCTTGTCATTGCAGTCAGTTCGGGATAGACGTGCCTCGATAGACGTTCGAAAGCCCTCATTCGGCGCATTCCAGACATCCCGTTATCATGAGGCCGGAGAAGACGGCGAACTGTGACCTGCTCTCGACTTGCATCCTTCTCAGGACCTAGGTACTATTAGTTTCAGACAGGCAACCGTATAACTGAACAACCACCCATGCCTGGTAACTTACCCGGCGAAAAGGCAACGGACGCGAGCCCTCGTCACTCTGCCGGGTCCGCAGCTAAGAATAGTACACATGAGATACCCGATACCCACAAGGTTGCAGGCATTTCCGGCATTTTATTCCAAACCCGTCGTGAAGTGCGCACGGATCAGTAGTTCGGAGTGTTCTTATTGAGATACCTTGTATACAGAGCCTGTTTTGACAACAACCGGCGCGTTGCTGTTACCTGTATCAGTGATACATGCGAGGATCGTGCGGGGGATAGTGACGACATTTCAAGCACCGAGATTTCCACTCTGATAGGGATTGCGGGTTTTCGATTGGGCCATGGAAACAGTGAAATTGTCGTAACAATCCCTCAATAATAGGGTAGGTCAATCCGAACAACTATGACCGGGCCTCTTGCCGTTCCGTTTAAAATCATACAATACAAATACTGATCAGAAGTCACTTGAAGGTGTTATTTTCTTTTGGGCCTTTGCGACTGCCGAGTGACAGATATCAGCTCCTCAATAAGCTGGGTATTGTGCCGGATAGTTCCCAGGCGCGTCTAGGTATGTCATGAGTACTGACTTATGCTTCGGCGTACGGAAAGCCGAAGGTAACAAATAATCATACCCTGGCCCAGCATGGGTTCACACAACCAAATTACGCTTTTACGACGGAATCGCCTCGGCATCACTAATCTATGTTGACGAGAATAGACTCTGGCCGTCACATGGCCGTACTAGTAATCAACGATCTGCTCGAAAAGGAAGTTGCGTTTTCAACCACCCCCAGTGTCGCCACGATACTTGCCCTCCTGTTGATTGCACCAATGGAGTATCTAGGTTTTGGAAAAAACCCGTGGCCGTGGGCAGCGTAGCAGAGAGATGGTGCCATTGGCGATAGCGGCGTGCAGGAGTCTCTCATTGACGGCCCATTCCGCTGATAACGTCGTTGTTGCATTCACTCTCGGACGCAGTCAAGATTGACAGGGGATCCAGAGCACGGGCTTTCACGGCTCAGAGATACCATGCTGCTTGTCGCCAAGTCGTGGTATCAACCCAAGCTGTGTAGGCAGGGGGCTCAAGAGTTGCGCACACGCGATGGTAGTATTTTTTGCTCAGAAGACCGCTCGAGAACAACCGACATACTGAGGTTCATAAATATGTAGCGATAAATCCTTGTAGATGCATATCCAAACGGTGCAGGCACCATATATGGCCTCGGGCGTGAGACCTGGTGTCGGTGGTCCGTAATCCAGAATATATGGTTATCAGTAACCGATAGTGTTCACGATCCATCAGATTTCAAGAGTTCTATCGGTGATCAGCGACCTCGGAAGGTCACAGTTGTTATGAAACAAGGCAAATGACACAGGCGAGGGTGTTCTCTTCTTGGTCATGGAGCTTGGTTGTGGTAATCACTCGGGGCGAGGCTTGCACAAATACTCTCTTGAGGCCAGTGTTTCGCGAATAAGAAACGCCTGATTGAAAGAGAGAGACATTTCGGACAGGGTGATGAACGAGCTTATCCAAGCAGCCGGGCACGAGGGCATACGATTGCTTGGAGGAGGTCGGCCGACTCGAAGACCTATGAATGCGTACAGTCCGAGATATCTTTTGTTCGAAGTTGATTGTAGCAATGACATGAGTGACTGGGCGAGTAAGCCAATGGAAATGTATCCTCCGTACAATACCAACGTCGTAAAGCGCAACCGGATATTACCCCTTCTGCTACTCTACCTTGTCTTTTGGGGTATCGGAGGGATCAATGGATAACACCAAAATCTAAGCCTTGTGGAAGTCCCTCACCGCACGAAACTCTGAAACCTGTGGATAGTTCGGGCGATGTCCAGGCGCAGCACAAGCGCAGGTTGCAGCCTTGTCTCAGGGTTTGCTACTACATACATGTGGTTTCTAGCTTTGTGACCTGAATTATGACCGGAATGAAACGTTCCTCTTGAGAAGTGTGCCCTTTCTTGGTCCGTGGTCACATCTCCCGGTGAGCTGTCGCGAAAGACGGCAACACCAATGCGGAACTATAACCCGACCTTTGACTTCGGCATTCCATTTGCTGCTTGAGTGGCTTGGTAGAGAGATCCAGTAGGCAGGCCAGTGGGATGGGGACGGCCTTGGTGTAGGGTATCTGAATGCAGCAAGTGGCGGAGCTAGGTAAGTGTGACCGCATTGCTTCAGCATGGGTTGGACACAAGTGCGTCGCTAGCTCCCGGTGCATTCTCCTGTGTCAATTTGAGGGTGCAAGATTTGTGTCTTCTTGTGATAGGAACTCAGGATGTATGAGTTGGCACTCTCCGTGATCACAGCGACGGTAATGGCGTTACCGCAGACTGCTAGGACATTAGTAAGTCGGACGGGGCCGCAAGATACCTATAGCTCAATGCGTATCGTGAGATAAGTGGAGGGCGAAGATTGAAATCGCCCAGTCATTAAACGACGTAATGCTGCCCGTCTGTGAGGATTTGCTTATAACGTAGACATCCACGCCATAGCGAATGACGGGGAAGCTGTTAACAGGAGGAGGGTACCTATCATACCTGTGATTCTGTAGCTGGAGGTATTGATTGGGTTATCTTAACCCGGCAAGCGCTGCCTAGGTGGTGCCTACCTGTCAGGTTGTTCATAGGCTGCCACAAATATGCCCCTCGCGACGTCGCTACCTTGTGTGGCGCCTAAACTCGCACTTGTGACTGGTTGGGTGGATTCGAACAGGTACATACTTACGTACTTAGTTAACCTACCTACTGGTAGCCTTCATCACCCCGCCTTCCCCGGCTATTAGCATCCCGTACCTAAATCTATGGGATACATAGGTATGCACCCCAAGATTCGTGGATATCACCACCAGAATTCGAGTGTGTCTATCCCCAGGTATCTGACCCTTGTACCTCCTCTATGCACTCAGAAATAATACTCTTTGGTGTATACCTTGTAGGTAAGCTGAGGGTTACCTACGAGGTTTGCATTTTCCCATGCCCCCTATCCTCACTACCCTGCCTCTGGTAGATAGCTTATAGGTAGCTTGAGTATCTGCAACTAAAGATGCACATTCGTGATAAAGCTAGGGGCTGTATACGGTAGATGCCTACAACCTCAGGTGCATAGCATCCACCCATGTTCCATCTGCCTCTCTTCACCACGATTCAGACATTGTCGTGTTTCGTGCATCGGCTGCACCATGCATGTTTGATGCAACTCGAGAACCAACCCAAGCCACCCCCAGCTCGGACCCTGCAATGCCTGTAACATCTTCTCTGTATATGTACCCATCTTTTACCTTCTCTTACAGGTCACGGGTTTCTCAATGTCCTCACACATATACCTCTCTCATCGTGACCAGGAAATAACCGAGTTTGTCTCAGCTTGTCCAGCTCCGCTACCCGGAAGTGATTACTCTAACTGTGCCCGCCAGTCCTGAGATCTCGACCAAACTTGGGGCATTTCCTCTTTTCGCTTGTTCATGGTCATGTTTCCTCGTCAATATATCGGTTCATCATCTTGGTAAATCTTGCTTGATGTGCTGACCTGTTTCCATAGCGGTGGTGAAGCTACTACTGCCCTATGCCACAAAGTCCCAAGCGAGGTCAGCTGTGAAGGACCACTACTAATAGGTCTCAAAGCATTCATGCTTCGATCTTCGCAGCTAATTCACAGCCATTGGAAGCACTCTCGATGCTGATTCATGGAGGCGGAGAGTCTCTCACTACTTCTGCCTCTGCCGCTACCATCGTCTTCTATCCGCATTCGGTTTTGTGACGTCTTTGCTACACCAGTACCACCCCGCTGAGGGATCGGGTCTACGAACAAACCGTATCAGCAGCCTCTGTAGCGAGTTCATACAGAAAATACGAATTAGGACTTACCTCCGACGCCACGTGGTAGGCACTCTTGGCGTAGGTACCTAAGTACCTTGTCTGCTCAATACATCCTAACCTTACCCCGAGCGACACTCGCGAGTTCACTGAGGTTGCATTCACGATACTTGAATTCAATATGACCCAAGGTAGTGAGGCTGTTGACGTACCAGCCCAGCAACTTTTGCTGCCACTGCAGCTCCCACCAGATGCCCAGTCGCGTGCCGATGCAGCCACTCCTGAGGACCAGACCCCCATACCCGAAGCCAATGACGAAATGCAAGCGCCCGGCCCGAAGAGGTCTTCTTTCACACTTAACGTTCCCAATCCCGCCGTGACATACGGACGACTCAATCCCGAAATAGAAGAAAGTGTCGATGCCGTCGACGCTATCCTGGACGATGGGCCGCAAAAGGACGTCGCAGTTCGTCGCAAGATGCCAGATGTTAATGCAACCGACAACCGGTCGGCGATGCAAGCAAACACTGCCGAAGGTTCGTCCAGCTATACGATGTGTACCGTATTACTTCAAACTACAGCCACCTCGTCGCTGACATTGTATTCCATTATTTACAGACACCGACTCGAGCGTAATGCATTCCACGCTATCTAATTCAAACCACTTTCTCGATCTTCCCCGCGAGTTGCTCAATGCCGTTTTCGCGTATCTAACCCCACTCGAACTTGTCGCCACCACTCTCGTCTCTCGCGCCTTCTATAACCTCGCCAACGACGATATACACTGGCAGAAACACGTTCTATCGAACTTGCCGGCACGTAAAATGTCCTCGCCAACTCCATGCAGAACTTGGAGAGAGCTTTATATTGCACATGATCCGTACTGGTTCCTTCCTAAGCATAAAGTCTGGTTCTGCGATCGAGAATTGACCGGCCAGATGGTCATCTGTCGCTACGATGAGCGGCGAGGATGTATCGAAGGGTATCAGCTTCTTGCGGTACGCTCGCGAGACGGCAGCGAACCTTGGTTGGCTGATCATAACGTTCATATCCATTATTTCGATCCTCAAGTCAAGCTGCATATTGACAAGCCTATTCTGCAGTTCAATGTCGATAGTATCGAAAACAGGCTTCGCAACATGTCAACGGGGCATCCGAGATCTACAGGACACTTCTCCCCGGAACAAGTCATACGGTATAGTCGTGGATCTGACCCACGGTTTAGCAATTTCATGCTTGCAAAGCCACTCGCCGAGTCGCTCGTGAACATGCTGTCTACCAGGGATTTCCCATATGACTACGTCTGGCCACCTCCCCAGATCCCGGCCAAGCACCGTGTTCTCAGTCAACCCGCAGGCATTGGTGGTCGACGACCACGACACATGGCCCTATCCCCGGAAAATAATGCTACCAGTTCTCCTACTTCACTTTGGCAACCGTCTGCCCGATCCGAGACATCTGATCAAACGTTCAGGATCAGACAGTGGATGGAAATGGGGCCGCCCGCCTTGGGCGTACGCATAGGTGAAGAGATCGTTACATATTCCACCCTCGACCCTAAACTGTACACCCCCACACCCGAAAAGCCCTGGAAGGGTATCTGGGTGGGCGACTATAGTGGTCACGGTTGTGAGTTTCTCTTGATGAATCAGCCAGATACCGAAGATCAAGACAACGAAGCACCTCTAAGGAGACACGTGGACGAGTCTGATGAGACTTTTCAGAAACGGTTCATGGATGAGCGAGTCTATCGAGGTCGGTTAGAAGCCATCAAGCTTACGGGTGACCCAAATGTTCCCAGAGGTGAATATACGTTCATCGTGGAGGACCTTGGGGAAGGTGGCTTCATGGGAATCACTCAAGAACCCCCTTTTCAGGGTACTAGGGTTGTCAGGAGCAAGGGCCATATAGCTCATGCGGGGTTCTTTCATGGTGAGTTACTCGAGCTTTTCCTTTTTTTTTTCTGTTTATCCATTAATACATGATGTGACAAGCCATACTGAATGAATACCCCAGACAAGTATATCGAATCGCAATTGATCTTGATCTCACAAAATAGGCTGGCGCAATACTGGAAGGACTTTGGTCATATTAGCTTTTTTGAAAGGGTTGACATCGATCAGTTTCTCGTACCTAAAGGGCCCTGCTTCTAGAATGAGGCACAAGATTCAGGATCCAAGACTCCCAACTAATAGTAATGATATAATAATGGCGTATTTATTGATGTGACATGCAGCAAATGAAGCTAAGCTCTTTACATATTGTAGTCATATGTGGCTTTGAACATGACCTTTAGCTCTCCAGTGAAGTGGTGGCACTTGCCAAACCTTTGTGACCATCAGAATGAGCTTCGGAGTACACCTTATTACCGTGCCAGCTAAAGGCTACCGATCATCATAATCGTGGGTTGGCTTACATACTAAATCATTATTGCTTGAAAGGTAATCATTGCGCTCCCCTTTCTTTACTAGGTTCACAATTAAAGTTGACATCTGAGGTTCAGCTGTTGCGTTTAGATCGGAAATTATTACCGTACACATTTTAAATGATTATTAGCAAGCTACAGTCGGTGCTGGCTAAGGCAAAGGCTTCTTCACATGTTAGGCAGGAGGTACGTACAGCACCTGTTTTTTTTTTGGGGGTTGGGGGGGGGGGGGGGGGGGGGTTTTAAAACCCAAAAATTGTTACAGCACCCGAAGGAATTTAAAAAAAAAAAACAAAATATTACAAAGGGGAGAAAAGGGCCGCCCCCCCAAGG